>JANRMT010062857.1:34726962-34761145 GCA_026402145.1 Polypterus bichir lapradei
GACGGCCTCAGAGGTTGTCTAAGAGAATATTGGGAGCAACAACACCATGAAGTCCAAAGAACACACCAGACAGGTCAGGGATAAAGTTATTGAGAAATTTAAAGCAGGCTTAGACTACAAAAAGATTTCCAAAGCCTTGAACATCCCACGGAGCACTGTTCAAGCGATCATTCAGAAATGGAAGGAGTATGGCACAACTGTAAACCTACCAAGACAAGGCCGTCCACCTAAACTCACAGGCCGAACAAGGAGAGCGCTGATCAGAAATGCAGCCAAGAGGCCCATGGTGACTCTGGACGAGCTGCAGAGATCTACAGCTCAGGTGGGGGAATCTGTCCATAGGACAACTATTAGTTGTGCACTGCACAAAGTTGGCCTTTATGGAAGAGTGGCAAGAAGAAAGCCATTGTTAACAGAAAACCATAAGAAGTCCTGTTTGAAGTTTGCCACAAGCCATGTGGGGGACACAGCAAACATGTGGAAGAAGGTGCTCTGGTCAGATGAGACCAAAATGGAACTTTTTGGCCAAAATGCAAAACGCTATGTGTGGCAGAAAACTAACACTGCACATCACTCTGAACACACCATCCCCACTGTCAAATATGGTGGTGGCAGCATCATGCTCTGGGGGTGCTTCTCTTCAGCAGGGACAGGGAAGCTGGTCAGAGTTGATGGGAAGATGGATGGAGCCAAATACAGGGCAATCTTGGAAGAAAACCTCTTGGAGTCTGCAAAAGACTTGAGACTGGGGCAGAGGTTCACCTTCCAGCAGGACAACGACCCTAAACATAAAGCCAGGGCAACAATGGAATGGTTTAAAACAAAACATATCCATGTGTTAGAATGGCCCAGTCAAAGTCCAGATCTAAATCCAATCGAGAATCTGTGGCAAGATCTGAAAACTGCTGTTCACAAACGCTGTCCATCTAATCTGACTGAGCTGGAGCTGTTTTGCAAAGAAGAATGGGCAAGGATTTCAGTCTCTAGATGTGCAAAGCTGGTAGAGACATACCCTAAAAGACTGGCAGCTGTAATTGCAGCAAAAGGTGGTTCTACAAAGTATTGACCCAGGGGGCTGAATAATTACGCACACCCCACTTTTTAGTTATTTATTTGTAAAAAATGTTTGGAATCGTGTATGATTTTCGTTCCACTTCTCACGTGTACACCACTTTGTATTGGTCTTTCACGTGGAATTCCAATAAAATTGATTCATATTTGTGGCTGTAATGTGACAAAATGTGGAAAAGTTCAAGGGGGCCGAATACTTTTGCAAGCCACTGTATATATATATGAAATTGGGATGTCGGACTTGTAACTAATTGCAGAGTACTAAGGAAAAAGATTAAACTTTCAATAAAATACAAATAAAAAACAATCAAACAGAACGCAATTTAAAACTACTTACAGTTCTTTACTAGACAAAAAACATCATTAAACCTTAATATGAAACAATGATACAGAAATTTCAATGGTCCTTTTGAAATTATTTGTTAAATGAATTTTGCTACCCCACACGCAAGAGTTCTCAGGCCTTTAACGGCAGGACGTAAACGGTTTTAATTATAAAGTGGATCCTCTCCGAGAAGGAAAATAAAATAAACCCTGGTTTGCGTTTTAAAAGTGCAACAATCTTTGCTTGCATAAGGTACGCAAAAATGAAGAGGAGAAAAATATATAACTTCACTAGAAATTCGAGATATAATACCGCTCCTCGCTATGCTCTCCAGCCATATAGCCTACAGTACTTCTGATCCCCGTTGCTGTCGATCTATAAAAAGCGTTCTCGTCCCCTCCCATCTTTCTTTCAGCCTCTTCGGCCACGCCCCCTGTTTCCACTCCCGTAACCGAGTTATTTCGTTCGCGCGCCTTTTGTATTCTATTGCAATGAACGCACTAATAAAACGAATATTGTAAATAACTATTACCTAAAGACACATCTGTCTCTTTCTCTTTTTATTTAAATATTTACCACGGGGGTACATGACATTTTATAAACCAAATTTCTGTGAATACGGGTTATTAAGGTGCATGTAACACGCTGGTCGCGAGTGCAAGCTCTCCACACCGCCATGCAGTCAATGAATTAAAGAGTTAAATCAATCTTAACGCCGATGTCATTTAAAATTACGTTAAGCATGTAAATGTCTTGACTATCCAAACATTATCTAATTCATGCGACTCAGGGAGCGTGCTGTAATAGCTCAGCCTTTCTAACTGAACTCAATACTTAACTGTATACGGTAAAGCACTTACTGTATGGCGTTCTTCTCTACAGCATCCCTCGGAGTTGCTTGGCGTCGAGACGGAGGCTCACGGAGAAGAGGAAACAAGTTGACTGTGCGTCGCACTCGAGCTCCATGTGAACAGAGCCATGAGTGACTCTAAATCTGTGCGGAACACTGGAGGTCAGGTTTAGAGAGGGGCAGCCGATGAGACAGGCTGCAGGTTCCGCGGTTGAAGTGGTGCAATCTTTGGATCAACGACACACCAATTGCAGTATTGAGGGTTAACTCGCTAAGCAAACATAAACAGTCTTTGTAAATTTTGAAATGAAAAGTTTGAAAGATGTTGGTGCGTCAGTCATTTCTGACCCTCAGCTCCCGAAGACTGACATTCTATTTGTATCCCGTTTCTTTTTAACGATCTGAATCTCCAAGTCTTCCGAGGAGAGGAAAGAAACACTACTATGTTACAGCAAGGTGAGCTTCGTTATTGGCCTTTCTATGAAACAAACAATTACAATCCTGGAACCCCAACACCCACCAATCACCATCCCGAAACACCCCTCCTTTCCGGTCCCCCATTTCTTTATTTCGCGCCTTTCCTCCCCCAAAACAAAGAGTTCCGTTTAGAAACAAACTCAAATCAGAGTTTTATATTATTTAACGGAAACCTATATCTATCTATATATCTATATCTATATATATATGTATATATATATATATATATATATATATATATATATATATACAATTCTTTTCGCGTTTGAAACGGAAATTACGTATGACCACATAACATATAATGCACTCGCGTTTGAAACAGAAATTACGTATGACCACAACGGTCAGAAAGTGAGACAGAAGCAGATCGAGAGAGAAGGCTCGCTGCTCAGCGTATACGACAATCACAATTGACGGCCTCACAAACACCCGAACAACATGCTAAACAGAATCGAATTCGACGGATGCAGTATTCACGGGCTACCACGTCACACAGGCGTCAGGGTCTGTATATGGAGGGATTCAATTATAACATTGAAAAAGATTATTGCCTACATTAAGGTGACCAGAATGTTTTGGGCCAATCCGGGGACAGGGGGGTAGCGGGGGTCGGATAGAGAAGTGTAGATTCACGTGATTTCTCGATGTGGTAAAGGATAACCTCCGTCAAAACACCGCGCATGCGCGCTGAGTTCAAATTATCCTGGTGATGAGATACATTCAAAAAAGTGAACCAGCTGAAACCGGGGACATGTTTCTGAGCAGGGGCAGTTGTCCGAAAACGGGGACGGATGGTCACCTTACCTACATCCAAAAGTTACAATAGGAGAAATGGACATCATGTGTGAGTACTGCCAAGCACAGAGGGTTACATTTGAATCACGTGGGATGTGTTGTTCAGACGGCAAGGTGAAATTAACACCTTTAGGCCATCCACCTGAACCGTTGTTGTCTCTTATTTCTGGCACAAATCCACATTCAACTCATTTTCTACAGAACATTAGGAAATACAATTCGTGTTTTCAGATGACATGGTTTGGCACCGAGGAGTCTGGCTTAATGCCGACATTTAAAATGCGGGGACAAATCTATCATAGAATTTGGGTCATTAATGCCGTTGCCTCGTGAGAGCCACAAATGTTTCCCTTCCACTCAGTGAGCGAAGCCACCGGGTAATCTGCTAGTAATATATAAATTGTACTTTGCAGTAAATGAAAAATATTCTAAATGAATCATCCCCGCTGCAGTTCCCTAAATTGCTGTTGCCTTCCAACATGCTGATTAGTCCTGATGGCTTCTGCAGGTATGGTGCGCTTTGAGAATATCAACGCAATGTACATTAAAAAAATCGAAAAATAATAAATGCGGCGCTATAACATCAGACGTAATTTGTGAAGTCATTTGCATTAAGTCCGAATCCTTTTGCAAATCGTGTTTCTTTTCAACTATTGTGACGCAAATCGTATTATCGTTTTTAAGATTAGGCACCCAAAGGGGACATTAACATTAGGGACCTATAGGTAACTATGCTCCACTCCCACTAACTTTAGTATTTGTGTTTGGGGTAGGCCAGTCTATTAATTTAAAATCTAAAAATTAAGTAACCTGGGCGGCGGACCCACCAAATTGCGTCACGATAATAGAAAAGTACCCAAATCATAAATAAGCAAGCCAAAATTAAATCGAGTCATTTTTTTAAAAAATATCGTCAACCATGTCACAAATCAGAACAATTCAGACTCAAATCGGCCACCACTGCGCGACATCGGGTGAAAAACGTAATCGAAAAACAGGCAGTGGTCAATACCAAAAGAACTATCGACCGATTATCAAAAAAAAAAAAGAACGGTAACCCACAAATCAATGTTCAAACCAAGAAAAAAATATATATATTTGTTCAAGAAACCAGCAAATCAGTCTGAGCAAGCAGCTGTGAAATCAAATAGAGAACTAGAAGTTCATGAAACCTTTGAGCTAATCTTTATGTCGGCGCTCCAAATGACGTCACGCACCATGCACTCCGTGAGGCTCTTGGGATGGATCACCGTGGCAACTACTGACGCTAACTCATCACAAGGCCAATAAATGCTAAGACATTATTAAACTTCAACTTTTTAACCATTGCAAATTTTACTAAATGAATGCGAAATTCACAATCTGTAGAGTTCAAAACTGCAACATCAAAGTAAAATATGTATTCAATAACCATAGAGAAGGCAAGAAAAAAATAAAAGAAAATAACTTCTTATAGTAAGCTAGGAGCTCGGGTCCCGTGGCCAATGGAGATGAGGAAGGGGAAGGCAGCTTGTGACCATTTGTGTGGGATGAATGGTCCGGACAGGTGCCTGGTAGGGCAGTATGTGCAACACAGGCCTCTCTGGCCACACACTGGAAGGACCACACCCAACCCTTGTAAGGTCCTGCCACAGTGGATCCTACGACCGATCTAGAAAAACAAAAGAAATCTCAGTTGTTGTAAGGTACCTTTGATAAAGGTGTCAGCCGAATAATAACAATGATGGGCCAACATCCTGCCATGTTTCCTGCGCTGATGGGAAATGCTCCTGTTTCCATGAAGCTAAATCGGATTAAGTGAGTGAGTTTGAAATTGCAAAGTCTTGCTATACAGTCCCTATCCATAATGTTTTGGACAATGACGCACTTCTCCTTGATTTGCACCTCTGCTCCATAGTTTAAAATTACAAATCAAACAATTCAGGTGTGATTAAAGTGCACATTTCAGTCTCAACCCTTTTTCTACACGGTCCCCCCATTTCAGGGGACCATGATGTTTGGGCACAGCAATGTCAGGTCTATTAAAGCCGTCATCTTTAGGACTTTGTCCCTTGTGTGCAATGACTGCTTGAAGTCTGTGATTCATAGACATCACCAGGTGATGAGGGTCTTCTCTGGTGATGCTCTACCGAGCCTCTAATGCAGCCATCTTCAGCCCCTGCTTGTTTTGGGGGACTGTTCCCTTCCATTTTCTATTCAACATATGGAAGTCCTGCTAAATTGGATTTAAAGCGGGGTGATTGGCTCGGCCATTCAAGAATTTTCAGTTTTTTAGCTTTGATAAACTCCTGTGTCGCCTCAACAGTGTGTTTGGATCATTGGCACTTGAGTAGATCAGACATTTCTACACATCTCAGGATTCCTTGTGCCACTGACATCAGCAGTTCCATCATCAATTAAGTGAAGTGTGCCAGGACCGGTGGCAGCCATACATGCCAAGCCAGAACACCCCCAGCACTGCCATGTTTAACAGATGAGGTGCTCTGCTTTGGATCTCAGGCAGTTCTTTGTCATCTCCACACTTTGTTCTCGCTATCATTCTGATCAGGTTCATCTTTGTCTACTTTGTCCCAGAATTCTGCAGGTTATTTGATGTTCTTTTTCCCAAACTGTAATCTGGCCATCTTGTTTTTGAAGTTTTCCTCTAGCAGTGTGTCCTCCTCTGTGTTTCTGTTCTTGAAGTCTTCTGCTGGTAGTCGTCTCTGACACACACACATCGGCCCCCTGAAGACTGTGTATGATCTGTCTGACAGGCGTTTGGGGGCTTTTTCTTCACCACAGTGAGGATTCTTCTGTCCTCAGCAGTGGATGCCTACCTTGGCCCACCAGTCCCTTTGTGATCACTGAGCTCACTAATCTGTTCCTTCTTCTTCATGACATTCCAGACAGTTGATTTTGGTCATCCTAATGTTTTTCCGATGTCTCTAGTGGTTTTATTCTCCTTTTTCAGCCTCATAATGGCTTCTTTCATTGGCACAGCTCTTGTCCTCATGTTGAACTACAGACCCCAAAGCAAACCGAGGTCTCTTATGAAGCAGTGAAACCCACCTGAGGAATCACAAACACCTGTGACACCAATTGTCCCAAACATTATGGTGCCCTGAAATGGAGAGGACCGTGTAGAGAAAGCATTGTCACTCCACCATGATGGGACTGAAGTGTCTGCTAAGACCCTCAAATGAAAGTCTGCAATGTGCGCTTTAATCGCGATGTCTGAATTGTTTGATTTGTAATTTAAACTGTGGAGCAGAGGGGGACATCAAGGAAAACTGTGTCTTCGTCGCAGACATTATGGAGGGCCTTGTCGTTCTGGGCAGTGTTTGAAGCCTATAAAAATAGACCGAATTGAACATTTGAATCCAGAGGTTGTCCTACTTTGATGGTTGAATGGAAATACAAAGGAATCGATATGGAAAAACCGGGGTCCCTTTTTGCAGTGTGGGATGCCCACTGTATTTTGAAGGTAGCAGAAACAGCTTGGAGTGTCTTGGATCGCCTCTTTTCATGAACTCCTTTATTTTTGAAGGACACAGCAACTGCGTACCCTTAGGGCCCAAAGCATCAGAGCAGCCTGGATGACAGCAGACAATACGGCCTAACATGCAGTGCCATGTAACTATCTGAAGAAATAATCTAATTAATGGAATTTATTAAGAGGTCCCGGAGCTCTGGAGATCGCAGTTCCTGATTAAAAGGCAGGGAAATGTCAGAGGACAAGACCCTGCAGAAAACAAGCAGATGAGATCAAAAGCTCTCATTCAGGTAACTTGAAAGAAAAAGCTGGGATGGGGTGCGTTGGGGGGGCTTCTGCACATAGCCGGCATTGTTCAGCTTTACCGAGCAAAGTTAACGAAACGCATCTGCCAGCATGGAGCCACTTATTAAAAAAAGAGAGGCTCTTCTGGCTAGGGGTCATCAGTCAGGGGGTTTAAAGAGCGGGCACACGGAGAGGACGGGCAGGCAGGTAAGGCACCATGAGGCTCAATTCACCCAACCTATCCAGGTCAGGATCCCAGTTAGTTCAGGCAGACTGACAGGATCAGAGCAAACCATGCGAGGAAACAGACTGGCGCACGTCTACATGCCAGCCTGGCACCCGTTCATTTATCAGGCGGGTTCATATGGTTAGCATAAAGGAAGAACCCCCGCCTAATGCTCGGAATCCATCTTGACACACTAACGTAGTGTTTTCAGCTCCTCATCTTGGAAAATTTACATTACTGACATTCTCGAGGCAAGTTTATTATGCGGCGCTGAAACTTCCAATGCATATCTTTCATTTGAGGCTTGGCTAACAACTAATTGTGAACACATGTCAGGGCTGAAAATAAAATTATTGCATGAAGCATTCACATTGTTTAATGTCCACTGGGAGTGCAGCAGATTTGATTTGGATGTTATTTAAAGGTAACGTCAGCTACTCCACTTGGGCGCCCAACTGCTTTTATTGTTTTTTCTAAGCCGCACAGGTATGCCAACAGAAGAGCGGGGCGACGCAATCGGCTCCCCAGTGCCAAGTCCCAGAGACTGGACCAGCATGATCTCAACACAGCGTAGCTCCATCACGGACTGCCTGAGCACTGACCACCTCCATCGGCGGCGAGGGACAAGAAAGGCACTGAACACGGGCTGACCCCAAACAGCCAGGGGCGGACTGGCCATTAGGGCATTTGGGCAATGCCCGGTGGGCCGCGGGCTCTGGTCTGGTCATGGGCCGGCCGTTTCATGAAATATATTTGATGTACTGGTTACTGTTTTACATTAAAATTAATTTTCTAAACTACTAAACATTATCTGTCCGGTACTGTGATTTCTATAGTCCTATAAATATACCGCATTACGTCATCTAGTTCTTTTAGTTGTCCCTACACAACGTTGCAGCGAAATATTTGGTCAAAACTGCCTTTTGCCGATTTCTGATTCGATACCGCTACATTTCGATTAGCATATACATTATTGCCATTTATTTTATCTTATATCTAGTATTTAAATTCTTCGGTACTAATAATTAGTTTAGATTATGTATTATGTATTTTCTTGTTCTCTGGTCGTCGGTGTGAGCGATAATTAATGGTTTTTAGCTGCGATTATTAGTACAATGAAATAAAGTTATAAAGTACAGGAAAGGAATTTTTCATATTAGGATGAAACATTTCTAGTTTATCGTTAAGTTAATGGAACATTTCAGTCGTGTGAGGTTCATTATAACCTCCGTTATCATTTATTCCATTGTAAATGAGCAGCTACTAGCCTATAGGGTACTGGCACTTGGACATGACATTGACATTTGACGTGTACTCTAATAACGTGTAAGCCGTGTTACTACATGTTTATTTTTCATTACATTTTATTTCTAAGCGTGTTGTCAAATTTAAAGTTGTGTCTAAACAACAGTGTACATGTTAAGTTTGACAACAGTTTAGATAGAGTTCATATCATAGGCTCATAGCAAGTAGCGAGCCGTGTACTCATCACAAATTTGAAGAAAATTACAATGAATAATGGGCCGAGGGGGTCGACCTCATCCGTTGAAGGATGCCCGGGCCGATTTTGAAACCCAGTCCGCTCCTGGGTGTAGCTGACTATGAACTGGCTCATCATATTTAATCATCATTAAATAGTGACACAACTGAGGTTCTCCTCATTGGTACAAAATCAACATTATGCAAAACTGCTCATTTTTCATTTGTTATTGATAATTCCTCTGTCTCCCCTTCCCCACAGGTTAAGAGTCTGGGTGTCATCCTTGACAGTACTTTATCCTTTCAGTCCCACACCAATAACATCTCCCGGTCTGCATATTTCCACTTGCCTAACATTAATCGTATTCGCCCCTCCGTCACTCCCCACACCACTGCTATCCTCGTTCATAGCCTTGTCACTTCTCGATTATTACTATTCCTTTTTCTTTGGTCTTTCTCGCAAATCTCTTTATAAGCTTCAACTGGTCCAGGCTTCAGCTGCCCTCCCGCGTCATTACTAGAACTCCCTCTATTCACCATATCACTCCCGTCTTGCAGCAGCTTCATTGGCTTCCAGTTAAGTTCCGCATTCAATTCAAAATTCTTCCGTTAACTTTTAAGGCTCTCCACAACCTCGCCCTTCCATATCTATCTGACCTCCTCCATGTTGCCATTCCCTCCCACACCCTCAGATCCTCTTCCTCCATCCACTTGACTGTCCCCTTCGTCCGTCTTACCACCATGGAGAGCAGAGCATTCAGTTGCTCTGGAACTCTGAGCTTAGAAATACCGAATCATTTTCACTTTTCAAATCTAAACTTAAAACTCATTTGCTTAAGACTGCTTTTTCTCTTTGATTACAATTGCTCTGTCTGATTTTACCTTTTGTGTTTTACTTGTGTTTATAATCTGTGTTTTGTCTATTGTTCGTTGTCCTTGAGTGTTTAGAAAGGTGCCTACAAATAAATGAAACGTGTTATTATTATTATGGACTCACCCCATGTAGACTCCGTTTAGAAATAAACCTGACTCAGTTTTATATTATTTAACGGAAACCAACATATTCTATAAAGTGTACTCTGTAGTAAATTGAAAATATTCAAAATGAATCATCCCCGCTGCAGATCCCCAAATTGCTGCTGCCCTCCAACATGTTGATTAATAATGATGACTTTTGCAGGTATGGTGCGCTTAGAGAATATTAACGCAACGTAAATTAAAAGAATTCGAAAACAGTGACTGCGGCGCTGTAACGTCAGACTTAATCTGTAAGTCATTTGCCTGAAGTCCCAATCCAATTACAAATCACCAAGCAAGTCAAAATCAAGTCGAGTCATTTTGTTAAATATTGTAAACCACGTCCCGGGTATGACGTTAATCTGCATTCAGCCCTCCAAGCAGGTCCTCCAATCTTGTAGGGAAAACCTGGGGGTTCGTGGCAGGATTGGCACTCTAGTCACTGTTTAGGGAGCTGCTGAGGTGCCACCCTTTGCGCCGCTGCACTCAGATCTCAGCCCGGGAGGTTCGCTGTGTAGCGGGTGCGCAAAGGCGCTCTAATTAGCGCATGCGCCCAACCTCTCTCTCTCTCTCTCTCTCTCTCTCTCTCTCTCTCTCTCTCTCTCGCTCTCTCCTCAATAACGTCACAAATCAGAACAATTCAGACACGAGTCGGCCACCGCTTCGCGACAGTGAAAATTTAAAAATGGGATCCGGAGAAAAACAGGCAGTGGTCAATACCAAAAGGAGTACCGACCGATTGTCAAAAAAAGTAGAACGTCAACCCAAAAGTCAGTGTCCAAACCCAGAAAAAATATTTTTGTTCAAATAGAGAGTTCTAGTATCAGATGTTCGTGAAACCCTTCAGCCGGTGTTGTGTCCAACCACGCAACCCATCGTAATGTGCTTCTACGCATGCGCAGTATGCATTAATACTAAAACGACAATAAATACGTTTCTTAAATAAATAAATAAATAAATAAATAAGATAAAATTAATTAAAACAGACCAAGTCAAGTTGGGGAGCATGTACTTGTACAGTGCGTTGCCGCACCCACTACACGACGAAACAACTCTGGATCCTGGTTTGATGCTCCCTCACAATGCAGGTAATGTGCCTCATTTGGGACTCCACGAGAAACACAAAGTCAAACCAACAGTACCCAAGGATTTTCCGGAGAGACACAGTACCAAAGGAGTCCAGTCTTCGTCTCAGGTCACTGGATAGCGTCCATGTCTCACAACCATATAACAAGACAGAAAGCACCAGGACCCTAAAGACTTGGACCTTCGTCCTTTTACAGAGATATCAGGAGCATCACACACCCCTGTCCAGCGATCCCATGACCCCCAATGCTCTCCCAATCCGTCTACTGACTTCATAGGAAGAGTCACCAGAGACATGAATGTCACTGCCAAGGTAAGTGAACCTCTCTATGTGGTCGACACTCTCTCTGCAGACAGACACACTGCTGATGGCCGCGCCCAGGACGTCATTAAAGGCCTGGCTCTTTGGTTTTTATCAGGACACTCGCAAGCCCAGACACTCAGAGTCCTCACTCAGTCTCTCGAGCATCCTGATCAGAGCCTCCATTGACTCCGTGAAGATCACAGCATCGTCAGCAAAGTCAAGATTCGTGAATCTTTCTTCACCAACAGATGCCCCACAACCGGTGGACCCCACGACCTTGCCCAACACCCAGTCCATACAAGCACTGAACAGAGTAGGAGCAGAACACACCCCTAAAAGAGACCCTATTAAAAATATTATTTGTCATTTAAGCCATTAGGAGCAAGCGTATCCAATGCCTCAGTTCAATGCCTTTTCCATTTTAGTCTGTGACAAGAAGCGCTCTGAACACGGGTTGACCCCACACACACACACAGGATGTAGCTGACTATGAAGTGGCTCATCATGGACTCACGCCACGACTCATAGTTTGACCCACCACGGGTAAACCCCCAAAGAGCTGACTGGACACGGACTGGATGGGCTCTGTAGGAAGAATGTCTGCACTACTATAACAGACATGTATGTCAGGGCAGCATTGGGGTCTCCATGATTTCGACGAGGGTTCGTTTTCTGGGGCAGATGATTGTACAACAACAACGTTTATTTCTCTAGCACATTTTCATACAGACGATGTTGCTCAAAGTGGTTTACGGGACGTCAAACAGACAGTTACATGAAATGAAACTCAGATAAGATTAGGTAAGAATATTAATGAATAAGTAATACAGAAAATCAAATAAATCTACATGATCTTAAAAAAACAGATGCACATGACGGAAAAGTGTAGCGACCTTATATACAGGTGCCGGTCATAAAATTAGAATATCATGACAAAGTTGATTTATTTCAGTAATTCCATTCAAAAAGTGAAACTTGTATATTAGATTCATTCATTACACACAGACTGATGTATTTCAAATGTTTATTTCTTTTAATTTTGATGATTATAACTGACAACTAATGAAAGTCCCAAATTCAGTATCTCGGAAAATTAGAATATTGTGAAAAGGTTCAATATTGAAGACACCTGGTGCCACACTCTAATCAGCTAATTAACTCAAAACACCTGCAAAAGCCTTTAAATGGTCTCTCAGTCTCGTTCTGTAGGCTACACAATCATGGGGAAGACTGCTGACTTGACAGTTGTCCAAAAGACGACCATTGACACCTTGCACAAGTAGGGCAAGAAACAAAAGGTCATTGCTAAAGAGGCTGGCTGTTCATAGAGCTCTGTGTCCAAGCACATTAATAGAGAGGCGAAGGGAAGGACAAGATGTGGTAGAAAAAAGTGTACAAGCAATAGGGATAACCGCTTGTACCCTGGAGAGGATTGTGAAACAAAACTCATCAAAACTGTGGGGGAGATTCACAAAGAGTGGACTGCAGCTGGAGTCAGTGCTTCAAGGACCACCACGCACAGACGTATGCAAGACATGGGTTTCAGCTGTCGCATTCCTTGTGTCAAGCCACTCTTGATCAAGAGACAGCGTCAGAAACGTCTCGACTGGACTGCTGCTGAGTGGTCCAAAGTTATGTTCTCTGATGAAAGTAAATTTTGCATTTCCTTTGGAAATCAAGGTCCCAGAGTCTGGAGGAAGAGAGGAGAGGCACAGAATCCACGTTGCTCGAGGTCCAGTGTAAAGTTTCCACAGTCAGTGATGGTTTGGGGTGCCATGTCATCTACTGCTGGTGTTTTCTGAGGTCTAAGGTCAACGCAGCCGTCTACCAAGATGTTTTAGTGCACTTCATGCTTCCTGCTGCTGACAAACTTTATGGAGATGCAGATTTCATTTTCCAACAGGACCTGGCACCTGCACACAGTGCCAAAGCTACCAGTACCTGGTTTAAGGACCACGGTATCCCTGTTCTTGATTGGCCAGCAAACTCGCCTGACCTTAACCCCATAGAAAATCTATAGGGATATTGTGAAGAGGAAGATGCAATACGCCAGACCCAACAATTCAGACAAGCTGAAGGCCACTATCAGAGCAACATGGGCTCTCATAACACCTGAGCAGTGCCGCAGACTGATCGACTCCATGCCACGCCGCACTGATGCAGTAATCCAGGCCAAAGGAGCCCTAACTAAATATTGAGTGCTGTACATGCTCATACTTTTCATGTTCATACCTTTCAGTTGGCCAACATTTCTAAAAATCCTTTTTTGCATTGGACTTAATTGATATTCTAATTTTCCGAGATACTGAATTTGGGACTTTCATTAGTTGTGAGTTATAATCATCAAAATTCAAAGAAATAAACATTTGAAATACATCAGTCTGTGTGTAATGAATGAATCTAATATACAAGTTTCACTTTTTGAATGGAATTACTGAAATAAATCAACTTTGTCAAGATATTCTAATTTTATGACTGGCACCTGTACAGTACAGCGTCATGTGAAGTGTCTGGCCTTGCGAGTGTAGAAGAATAATTTTAGAGTAACAGAGCATTCATCTTAAAGAAATAGCATAAAGGGTTAATAAATGTCAGAAACCTTTGCAGGCCCATCAGGAAACCATCATCAGGCGAACAACAAAATGTACTGAAAGATGACTAAGAGATGACTAAGAAATGAGCAGATGTCCTGTAAAACAACCAGAATGGACACTTGTTATGTGCAGAGAAATTTCAAGGGTGGGTGGCTCAACTCAAACGTATAAGAAGAACCATAATAAAATATAATAGACGTTTATTTTATATGCAGCATTTGGGTGTAAACCAACAAACCAACCTGAATAAATGTATGCATTGATTGACACTGTATGTAAATTGAATCTCTCTAGATATAAAATCCAACGTCTGTCTGTCTGTTCGCTTTTCATGAGAGAACAACTTTACGGATTTAGATCTGCTTTTTTTTTTCTAGAATTTGCTTGAACATTCCGGTTGATTTTGCGACTTCTCTCATTTTGCTATGTATCATAGTTCGCTTGCTAATTAACTTCTTGTGAATTCATTTTAATGGACTTGTTTTTTAAGATTTGTTCTCCTGAATTTCTTCATCGTTCCTCTGAATTACTTTATTTCTTTCCTTAAACAGAAATGAAACGTGAAGTGAAGGAGCCAACAGAAGACCAACTGAGTCAGGGCCTCAAACTCCCATCAATTTCACTCCAACTAGTTGCTTAATTAGGCGTTGATTCTTGTCGTTAATTAAACTCGTTCTTTAATTCCATGGCTTGTTGCTGCTCTCGTGGTGCATTTGCAGACATTTCTGTAATTGGTGATTTTCTCTTTTCTAAGAGCACAGTTAAAATGTTTTGTGGACCTGAGCAGATCGACATTCCTGAGACCTTCACCTTTCTTTATTTTCAGATATTGTGTGATGGTCACAGTTTGCTGGTCATCTTTTGTATCTCATTATTTGTTTGGCTGCTAATTAAGGAAAAAGAAACAATTAAGGGGTCTGAGTCTTCAACAGCAAGTCAAATAAAAAGAATTCAAAAGAAGTGAATTAGCAGCACAAACAGGGCACTAAATAAGAAAAGGGTTAGAATGAAAACCTGCAGCCACTGCGGCCCACCAGGACTGGAGTTTGAGACCCCTGCTCTAGAGGAACCCTCAAATGCCGTCATTCTGCAATGAATTATGAATTCTTCTCATCAATTTCTATCGTAATGACCAATGTTATGATCAGAAAGATCAGTGTCAGAGTGGTAAATAATTACTGAAATGTCAGAGAATAGTTTGGGTAACTTGGTTCGTAGGGTGGAAAGCCTACTGACGCTTGCGTCTGAATTCTTTTTCATTTTTTGTTTTTCAGATGATAGTCTATTTGCTTTTCTTATCTAACAGTGATTTGATCCCATTTTTGCACCCAGGACTGACTTTGTTCATTTGTTAGTGAGTGGACTCAACAAGGCAGTGGGAGGCTGACCTTTGTTGATTCCAGCATGACCCATAAATGTGGCACATTAGCTGATGGTGGATCCTGAACTCAACTTGATCTTTATGGCCTGGTGCCACAGTTGCTAGGAATTTCTCGTGGAGTTCCATCCATACGCATAACAAGGTGCATAGAATTAAACAACTCAACATACGAGGGACGTTCAAAAGGTTTCTGCACTTTTACATTTTCGTTGGAAAGCGTGAAGATGGGAGGAGTAGTAATTGGGCATTAAAAAGTTGGTACGAAGCTGGGAAAATTGCATCACAAACGAAGGTGGCTCTGTAGAAAAGTGATGTCATTTGTTTTTGAAATTCTTAATAAATAGAATTGGAAAAAAGTGTGGAAACTTTTTGAACATCCCTCATATAACACAGTACACAGCACCACCACGACATTATATTCATTCATTCATTTTCCACTGCTTATTTGGGTTGCGGTGTTAACAGTCTTAGCAGTGAGGCCCGTACGTCTCTTTCCTCAGCCACACTTGCCATCTCATACTGTGGGATCCCTGCATTCCCAGACCATGTAGGAGATATAGTCCTCATTGTGTGAGCCCTGGGTCTTCCACGGGGTCTCCTCCCAGCTGGTCATTCTGTAAAACCTCCACAGGGAGGCGTCCAGGAGGTATCTGTATCAGACACCAGGACCACCTCAATTGGCTCCTCTCGAAGTGGAGGGTCAGCAGCTCTACTGCAAGCCTCCAGGATCTCTGCACTTCTCAATCTGTCTCTGAGGAAGAGCTCAGCGACCACTTGTACCCACACGGTCTCGTCCTTTTGGTCGTTACTCAAAGCTCATGACCATAGGTGAAGTTAGAGATGGAGATCGGCTGATAAATCGAGAGCATCGCCTTCTGACTCAGCTCTTTCTTCACCACTACAGATACCTACGCTCGCGTCCCCATCTGTCTCTCAATCTCACCATCCCATTCTTCCTCACCCATGAACAAGACCCCAAGATATTTAAACTCCTTCATTTCGGACAGTAACTCATCTCCCACTCGGAGAAGACGGTCCACCTTTATCCTACTGAGGAGCATGTCCTCACCTCTGGTCATTGTGGCCAAACAACTCAATCTTTGTCTCATCTAGTAGATCTCCCAGTAGATCTTTTCCTTGGTTCCTGTGATCAGCCACGACCTTTAGTCAAGCTTGACGGTGTCCATTTTGTAGCAGGGCTTTCTTTCTTGAACAGGAGCCTATCGGCCCTCAACAATGACTGTGGACGGTGACAATGGTGTTCCAGCACCTTCCAGTTCATGGCTGACCTGTTTTTTTAACTGAATCTGTCAATCAGTTTCCTCCCAGCTGAAGGTAACAGTTTAGGTCTTGTTCCAGACCTTGGCAAAGTGATTACAGCTCCAAACAATTTGTACTTACTAACATTTATTTGAACTGATGATCTTGGAATCCGAAGATGTTTACAAACGGCTCCAAGAGACATTCCTGATGTCACACACGTGCGCATGGGAGGCAGTCTAAGGGCTTAAGTGAGGGCAAAACGCGGAGTCAAGGCTTGATGAAGTGCACTGATGTCTCTCCTCCCTCTGTAATACGTTTATATGTCAAATATGTCACTGTGCTCTGCACAAATATTTTATAAAGCTACTTTTCTTTCTACTCACATGCACAGCTAATACAAAGCCAGATTTAGCACAGGGGGCTCATTATTTAGAACTGCTAGGCAAGAATTAGAAGACAAGACAGGAACAACTGCGGAATGGCCATTATATACTATATTTGTGCGTGTCAAAGTCAGCATGAAACTGTATCCTCCCTTTGCTTTGTTTGGAATGGCGTGATTCACCTAAGTGGGGGGCTGCACATGGAGAAACGTATAAAACTTTGGCACACCTTTGAAGCCGACAGTCAGATGGGAGATAACGTCATCCAATCCGAAAAATCCTACCAATGCAGCGACGAAAATGGCAGACTCTATAAATCAGGCCCTCACTCCCGAACTGGGTTCCTTCGTCTATTATGCCACGTAAGCCGTCATTAAAGAAAGCTAAGTTATTTCTCCTATGTGATTTCTTACCACCGTATCACTAAGGGAGGCATATCGCCTTTTAATATCATATCTATATAGATTCAGATTATGTAAAACACTGCGATTACAAAAGAACTCATTCCAACAAGGGAGCTAGCGCCCCCTGCTGGATACACCCTCTTCTATAGATCGCCCAGCTAAAGCACAACCAGCTCCCACATCCCCTTCCTGAACACGCCCTCCTACTGACCTCACTTCCGCCCAACTCCCTCATGGACCCGCCTCTTCCTGCCCACCCAGCTCCCTCATGGACCCGCCTCTTCCTGCCCACCGCCTATAAAGTTCAGCCACCTCCCTTTCTAGGCCGTCCCATCTTGGACTCAGCCCCAGAAAGTGCTCTGGTGCTATTTACATTTAATTAGTTGCTGTCACGATATACGCCGTGGGTTCCCAAATCTTTTTCTGCTTGCCTCTCTTTACTTACACTGATTTGTGTAAATCTTCAATCATTTTTCTCGCTCCTTGGACTTTTCCATTGTAATTTGTGGTGGTCAATGCAGTGAGCAACATGGAGGAGCTACCAGCCGTAGTCACTACTAAGCACTTAAGAAGCACCAAGTCCAAGAACACTGTGGAGCTCTTAACACCATTTTGTTAATAATCTAAGGAGGGGTGTGGATATTTGTGACCCTGCATGTTTAATATTGAACCTGTGATGGTTACAGAAAATCCCACCATAAATTAAAACAAGTGTGATAAAATTTCTAATTGTTATTTTCTGTAATAAAGATGCATGTTGTACAATCGTTCTACCACACCCAGGACTGTCCTGACATATATGGCCATTATATGAGTGGATGGAATCTTTTCACCACAATGGTAGATGGTCCCAAAACAGACTTGGTGAACACCAGCGTCTTCCACACACACACACACACACACACACACATTGATTCAACACAAAATGGTTCCACATGGACATCTCTAGCAGAGACGTGCTGAACACAAACTGACTCAACACAGATTAGCCCTGAAACACCTCCGGGAGCTGGCTCTGCATGGACTCACTGAAAACACAGAAAGACTCGATTCAAATAGATTCAATACACGTAGATTGACTCCACATGGATAGGCCCCACACATCTTGGCTATCTTAGGATTGTGAAGGCACAAACATGGCTAAAGGGGCATGAGGTTGCCTGAAAGCTCCACAGGCATGTCCAGATCTTCTTAAACTGGCCCAGAATTGGCCTCACCCAGGTTGTCAGCCCCAAGCTACTACCTGCAAAAATTGGGCTTGCCCAGGCGCAAAATGTGAAGCTGGCTTTTAAAGTTCCGAGATGCTAGAAATGTCCAAGAAATATATTAAAATATATAATTAATAGGCTACTACCGCTAGATGTTCTGCAGCAATCTGTCGAAGAAATTTATGAATACAGACACCCCCCCACTACTGGAATGCCCCTATTTAAGCAATCAAAAAAAAACAGGCAGGAGAAAGCGTCAATCGTTATTCTTTATCTAAATCTCTGAAGAGGTAACAAGGGTATTACATGTTAGCCACGTGTTAGTCACATTGCTACAAAGGAAACAATGTCCTCAGCGCTATATTTATACAATTCATTGATTAGGTCACTGTCCTTTAAAAGGAATTCATCACATATTCAGAAAACTTTTAACATGATTGGTTACACTGAGTTGCTAACAGGACATGACAGATGTTGATACCTTAGATGACCACAACTTGATTGATAGTCCTGTTTGTTTAGGATGTACGTGACTTTTTGAATGTATACTTTTCATTTTTATTTAGAGGAGCTGCGTGAACCTCAAGAAGAAGAGAAAAGAACAATGGCCTATATATATATATCTATCTACAGTGCATCCGGAAAGTATTCACAGTGCATCACTTTTTCCACATTTTGTTATGTTACAGCCTTATTCCAAAATGGATTAAATTCATTTTTTTCCTCAGAATTCTACACACAACACCCCATAATGACAACATGAAAAAAGTTTACTTGAGGTTTTTGCAAATTTATTCAAAATAAAAAAAAAACTGAGAAATCACATGTACATAAGTATTCACAGCCTTTGCTCAATACTTTGTCGATGCACCTTTGGCAGCAATTACAGCCTCAAGTCTTTTTGAATATGATGCCACAAGCTTGGCACACCTATCCTTGGCCAGTTTCGCCCATTCCTCTTTGCAGCACCTCTCAAGCTCCATCAGGTTGGATGGGAAGCGTCGGTGCACAGCCATTTTAAGAGATGCTCAATCGGATTCAAGTCTGGGCTCTGGCTGGGCCACTCAAGGACATTCACAGAGTTGTCCTGAAGCCACTCCTTTGATATTTTGGCTGTGTGCTTAGGGTCGTTGTCCTGCTGAAAGATGAACCGTCGCCCCAGTCTGAGGTCAAGAGCGCTCTGGAGCAGGTTTTCATCCAGGATGTCTCTGTACATTGCTGTAGTCATCTTTCCCTTTATCCTGACTAGTCTCACAGTTCCTGCCACTGAAAAATATCCCCACAGCATGATGCTGCCACCACGATGCTTCACTGTAGGGATGGTATTGGCCTGGTGATGAGCGGTGCCTGGTTTCCTCCAAACGTGATGCCTGGCATTCACACCAAAGAGTTCAATCTTTGTCTCATCAGACCAGAGAATTTTGTTTCTCATGGTCTGAGAGTCCTTCAGGTGCCTTTTGGCAAATTCCAGCCGGGCTGCCATGTGCCTTTTACTAAGGAGTGGCTTCCGTCTGGCCACTCTACCATACAGGCCTGATTGGTGGATTGCTGCAGAGATGGTTGTCCTTCTGGAAGGTTCTCCTCTCTCCACAGATGACCTCTGGAGCTCTGACAGAGTGACCATCAGGTTCTTGGTCACCTCCCTGACTAAGGCCCTTCTCCCCCGATCACTCAGTTTAGATGGCCGGCCAGCTCTAGGAAGTGTCCTGGTGGTTTCGAACTTCTTCCATATAGGGATGATGGAGGCCAATGTGCTCATTGGGACCTTCAAAGCAGCAGAAATTTTTCTGTAACCTTCCCCAGATTTGTGCTTCGAGACAATCCTGTCTCGGAGGTCTACGGACAATTCCTTTGACTTCATGCTTGGTTTGTGCTCTGACATGAACTGTCAACTGTGGGACCTTCTATAGACAGGTGTGTGCCTTTCCAAATCATGTCCAATCAACTGAATTTACCACAGGTGGACTCCAATTAAGCTGCAGAAACATCTCAAGGATGATCAGGGGAAATAGGATGCACCTGAACTCAGTTTTGAGCTTCATGGAAAAGGCTGTGAATACTTATGTACATGTGCTTTCTCAGTTTTTTTATTTTTAATAAATTTGCAAAACCTCAAGTAAACTTTTTTCACGTTGTCATTATGGCGTGTTGTGTGTAGAATTCTCAGGAAAAAAATGAATGTAATCCATTTTGGAATAAGGCTGTAACATAACAAAATGTGGAAAAAGTGATGCGCTGGGAATACTTTCTGGATGCACTGTATATATATATATATATATATACTAGCCATGTGCGCCCAACTACGTTGCGCGTGTTAAAGTTGTCTGTGAAGGGCTCCCTGTTTAAACGCGGCTGCCAGTCGTGAACTGGGCCCTTCGTCGCACAGCATTATGATTTTTTATAAGGGAAACAAAATTACAAAAGAAAACCCTTGGACATTGATTCGATAGGAACGGCCTACTCAGAATCACTGTCCGAATAGTAATTATGTGGTGGTGTAGGAACATTTCTGCTTCTGTTCGTTCACAGTCCATCTCGTTTTCACGACGCTGTCGTTTACTCTCATGATCTCTTCTCAACCTTTCTCCAATCTCACAGGTTGCTTTGTGGCAATCCAAAGAGTAAGGCAATATACACGGAGCAATGGTTATAAAAGGGGGACACATAGGTATCCAGGCTCTTTAAAGCATAAATAGGGATCACTTCACTGACATGTGAGCAAGCCACGGTACAACTGTGAGACGCGCAGCACTCGCCGGCTACAACGTAACAATAATAATTTCCGGAACGTGCTGTTACGTTGTCATTCATTTTACCCACTGTCTTTCTTTTATTCATATGTTACGTAGGCACGTACCTTTTATCTTCGGCAATCTCATTCTCTAACCAGGCCTCAAGAGCTAACCAGCGTAACACTGTCCACCACCCCTTTCGTTATTCCGGCACATTGTTGACATCCGTGAGTAACAACAACGTACTAAACTGGAAGGTGGTCTACGCATGCGTGGAATTCGCAGACAAACAAAGATCAAGATCTAAATAAAGATCTCTTTAGTTAATTTAAAGCACAACAATTTGTTTAGTTTGAATGTCTGTGTTTTGAGGTGTGACTGGCGTACTACAGTCTTCAGTAGTATAAGCCTGGAGGAGATTCTTAATGCAATGCCTATGTTTTAGCTGTCTCTCTACTGCCATCTAGTGCTTCTTCTTCTAATTCATTCGAGGACAAACAAAGATCAAGATCCAAATGAAGATTATATATAGAGATATATATATAAATATATACAGTGATACCTTGGCATATGTCCGCTTTGGAATAAGTCCAACTTGGTATATGTCCTGTTTGGACATGAAAAGTTTTGCTTGGTATACGACCTTTGTTTGGAATACGACTTGCGTGCTACTCTTGTTTTCCTCTCTCTCGAGACAAAGCCACGAATGCCCACGAGCATCAGTACGGCAGTTGCTAGCATTTAGTGTACAACCCCCATGCTACCTGTTGTATATGATTGTTAAATGATGTTTTTGTCCATTGCTTTATGTTCGGGTGTCGATTGTTATGGTCTGCGTCTTTTGAGACGTATGACTGCCGGAGGGAGGGGTGTGGTTTAGAAGGCACGCTGTATAGAGAGTTGGTTAAACATGGTTCAAAATAAACAGCATTCGAAACGTTATTCTGAGTGTGTTGCTACTTCAATCTAGAGAACACTACGCTACCCTTGTTTACCTCTCTCGAGACAAAGCCACGACTGCCCACGAGCATCAGTACCCCAGTTGCTAGCATTCAGTGAACAACCCGCGCTATAACTCTCTGTGAATTTTCATGTGATTTTGTGTTTTTTCGCGTAAATTTGAATTGATTGTTGAAAAGTATGAAGGTGGCATGCGTATCCGAGACATGGTTGCTGCATACCGCATGCCGAGAATGACGGTATCTACGATTGTGAAAAACAAATATGTTATTAAAAAGTAAAGTGAGGTTAAATTTTCATTTATTTCATCTAATTGCTTTTGTATTTATGTATTTTAGTATTAAGAAGTGTTTAAATTATTTTATATAACCCCATCAATGTATAATATGCCAATAACAATAGGATTGTTTTTCATGGGAACGGATTAATCATTTTCCCTTTATTTCTTATGGAAGAAATTTGTTTGGTATACATCCTGTTCGGTATAAGTCAAAGGATCTGGAATGGATTAAGGACGTATACTGAGGTGTCACTGTATAATATAATATATTATGATCCAGCTTGGTACAAAACAGGAAACAGTATTGTAAAGAAAGGTTATGCCATAAATATAGTACTTCTCTTAAGGGGTTATATAAAGGACAAGAAATACATTTTATCATAGTGAATAATAAAATAACAACGTCAGCTTTTAAGCATAAGCTCAGAAGGATATGAGACTCACACACATGCCAGGTGCACACATAGAGCAGGATTCAAATTTAACTCTTACAAATTCAAGCCAATGAACCCTTGCAAGTACGACTTGGACAATATCACACTGGCATAGAACAAATAAACAATGGCAACTAAAAAAAAAAAAATAAGTCAAGGAACACATAAGTGTGCAGAATTGTATTCAGAGTTTCGATTTGGCTCTGCAGGAGCTGTGCAGACGGGCTCAACATGGGCTCACTGGATGGAATGCCATGGACGGGCTAAACCTGAAATGGCTCAGCATGGACGGGCTCCACACAGGCTGAAGGGAGCAGCCGCATATGGACTCAATCAACACAGACGGTCTCCACCATGAGATCCACGCTAGCCTAGCGCAGTGGTTAATGTGACTGGGATTGTTACCCAGCATGGTCACTGGCTGGAATCTGCACATTCTTTTCATGTCTACATGGATTTCTGTCCAGTCAACCCCACCTACCGTTTCTAAGAGTAGTTTGTCAAGTGAAATAATCGGTGCAGTATGCATGAGTGTGTCCTCTGATGGGCCGGTGCTTCATGCCGGATTAGTTCCTGCCTTACTGTATGTCAACAAGTCCAAACCGCATTAAAGAGCTTCAGAGACGGCTCGGTGGTCTCAGGCAGCAGACGGATCAATGAGCGTGTGCTGCACACTGAGCTGCCAGTCTTTTGGATACAGCTATGGAGTAGGCATGTTATGCCTCCTTTGGCCTTCAGACCAATATTAAACTCATCTGGGAATCGATTCTTGGAGAGGCTGGACGAACGCTGGCCCAAGTAAAAATGCTACTGCTGTGCCGTTACTGACAAATGGAAGTCTGCTCAGTCTTGTAGTGAACGGCCCTTTTCACCTCATCCCAAAAATGCTATGTAAGGTCGAGGTCCAGAAACTGTTCAGGCCACAGATGCAATGAAAACGCACTCTCAGGACCCCCGAATTGTTCAATGATGTCAAGTGATACGTCACATTATAATGCTGGAAATGTTCAACTAAGAGCGGATAACCAGGAGCAGTTGAAGGGATGAACTTGGTCAGCAGCGATGTATAGATGTCTGGGACCCTAATGAATGTCAGAGAAACCCTCCATATATTATCAAAATGGACCCCACTGACCCCAAAACACGATGGCAACAAGGACTCCTGTGTTTTCTTCCATCAGCATGTTGACACAGGAACTGTGGCGTAGCAAAGGATGGTGCAGATTGTGCAAAACACAAGTGCCTACGAGTTTGGGGGGGGGGCATCACTTGGGGCATATAGATTTTTTAAAAATGGAATAACTTAAATCTCTTGCACAGTTCATTGCAATAATAATTCACAGTTTCAGTGACATGTTTGCACCATCACCAGGCCAGTCCAATCCCATCCATGATGATATTACGTATTCGGCAGGCCTACAGTTTAGAGTTCTTAGGGGCACAACCCGTCCTAATGCGCCTTACAGAGAAGCGCAGATTCCCAAATTTGGCGATCTTTGCTGAGCCATAGCGGACGTGAACGGAAGAAGTTTTGAAGGACGTCGCATTGTAACGGTTGCTACATATTTTATGTGCTTTTATCTGTTTCTGCCGCTTGCTCCCTTTGGCAAAGATGTCTTTGGGAATGAGTGTCTTGGAGCATAGACATATGTGATGGACAGCCGGCGGTTCAGTCCGGCTGAGACATCCATGAAAGAAAAGAATGGAGGAAGGCAGCCTTTTCAGGGCACTGCATCCCCCGGGACGCTAGGTGGCAGCTCCCCTGGATGGCAACGGTTCCCTGGATTTCCTCAAAGCATCCTGGGACGTGGGGTCCGTTTCCTCAGCCCTGTTGGGTGCTGTGGGTGCCGCCAGGGGGAGCTCACAAAGAACCTGGGGACTACTACTGTTACGACAACCCGGAAGTACTTCGGAGTCACGAGGACGGAAGCCTGCAGTACTTCTGGGTTACTTAAGTACTAATGATGTGTTTTTTGACCCGGAAGAAGAGGAGGAACACTTCTGGGTCGAGGACTATTTAAAGGACTGGTCGAGACCCAGCAAGGAGAGCCAGAGTTGGGAGGTTGGGTGACGAAGCTGCTGGGAGTGGAGGATTGTATTGTGATTATTGTTATTATTATTGGAGAATTGTAGAGTGTGTGGTGCTTTGTGCACTGTATTGGAGGAAAATATTAAAGAATTCTTCTTGGTGCTTTTACAAGTGTGTCCTGGATGTCTGTCTGGTGGGTTTCACGGGGCAACAGCGACCCCTAGCGTTTACGCATAGAATTACTAGACGCCGCATGACCAGCAGCATTGTATGTCAACGTCGCCGCCATATTGGTAAGGCTGAACAATTATTTTGGTTATACAGTATTTGGATATTAGAAAATCCCGTTTAATAATCTTAGCACTCAAGGTCACCTTACAATAAAATTAAAAAACATTAGTAAAATTAAAACAAGAGAATAATAAATCAAAAAGCAATAATTAGCTAGCAAACAAAGATAACTGGCAGTAACAGTGCAAAATTCACAATTGGTATGCCAGTTTGAAAAGATAAGTTTTGAGGGCAGTTTTAAAATGTGTTATTGAATCGAGCTGACGAATATGAGAGAGAAGAGAATTCCCAAGTTGAGGAGCACAATGAGAGACGCTCGAGCTCCCATAGCACTGAGTCTGACGTGTGGTACAGAAAGTCGAGCAGCAGATGAGGATCTGAGTGAGCGAGAGGAGTGTCAGTCTGGAGGAGATCAGTGAGGTTGTGGAGAGTTTTAAATGTTCAGAGCGGTATTGTGTATCGTATTCAGTAGTGAACAGGGAGCCAGTGAAGTTGAGAGAGAATCGGTGTGATATGTTCAGTGGATTTAGAACAGCAGGTTATCATCCTGGCAGCAGAATTTTGAAGTAGTTGTAAACGATGGATACGTTTTTGTGGGATGCCAGATAGAATAGCATTTCAGTAATCTATACGTGAGGCGACTCGGGCATTAACCGATACTTCAGTACAGTGCTGTGTAAGAACAGGACGAAGTCTAGAAATGTTTCGGAGATGGAAGAAGGCAGTCTGAGAAATGTTACTTATATAGGAGGAATTATTTAATAATAATAATTATTATTATTATTTAATAATTGCAATTATTAGTGTATAAATGGATATAAATAATTGCATGTAAACGATTCGCCAAAATCTGTTGTATGTAAACGATACTGTTTTAAACGTTATTGTTTTTTCATCAGAAAACCCAGTTTCCACGTCTGCCTCTATTAGTTTAAATAGCACTTTTGCCACTCGCAATATGGGGGACGCGCTGACGTATTGTGTCGACTGGGAAACACAGTGAATGCGGCGTCTATCTGTATATGTCCATGTCTTGGAGGATATCGAGTAGGGGGCCAAACCACGCCTGTGGGTCCTTGCCTAAACGCACTGGTGTATGTCGTAAAAAGGAGAACCGACTTCGAAAGGGAAGGAGGCGCGTGTTAAAAAAGAAGGATTGCTTGAGAAGGAGCTGGGAAGGTGGATTAGTAAGAAAGCGATCTGTAAAGAAAATAAGGCTCCGTAACTAGATCAGTTCAGGCGCAAGGAAAAAAGAGAGTGCTGGCTAACCAGGAAAGGTCATTGAAGCGCACGACTTTATCTTAAATTTGTGACACTTGCGTCTTCCATGGAGGGACATTAACGGCAATACACAAGGGTGAGGCGGACTTCAACATTCGATAAAAGAGTCGTCGCCAAGCTGGTGAGATCGCTTCTTTAATATTTAACGAGTCAGTGGGATACTTTGGCTCCTACGATGGATTTATCGTCGGACTTCCCAGGCCGATTGGATTCAAAGCTAAGACAAAGTTGATATAAAAGGGATTGGGGAACGCGTGGGGAGCGTGTATGTCTAATTTATATGTGTATATATTTATATATATGTATGTGTTGTGAATATTTCTGTGCTGTCTGTAAATAGTCATATTTCTTTTTTCTTCCTTTTCTGTTTTGCCGTTTTCTGGGAAGTGCATTATAGAGGGGTTCAAGGGGGTGGTCATATTAAAAACCATTGTGCGTGAGGAAAGCTGTAGAGCCAACCCACAACCAAATGACCACCAAAGTGTGGCTAATCATTGACTTACCGTCGTACATGGACGTGATGAAGAGTCGTGGTCAAAAGTCTTAGACGTTATGTCTTCTGGATGAGTGCGTCAACAGAAAAGAGCTATTTGAACCATTCCAGACATTTCTTTTGCAACAAATGAAGAGATACAGTAAGATATCTGAATGGCCTCTAAAGTAACAGAGCCAGTTTTAAAATGTGAGGTGTTTAGGTTAAGGGTTAGGTTTAGATTTAGGTTTAGGTCAGGGGTCCTCAATCACAGTCCTAGAGGGCCTTTTTATTCCAACTAGTTTCCTAATTAGAAAGCAGTCCATGTTGATAATGAAGCTTGGTATTTAACTATTTAGCTTGTTAATGCTTGCATTCACCCAAGAGAAATTTTAATTGCACTGTAGAGTTTCCTTCTGTGAGAACATTATCCATGTGTTTTGTGGACCAGAATAGATTTAATCTTAATGGTCCTGCCAATTACCCTCTCATTCATTTTTATTACAGATACTTCATGGTAAGCACGTTAGCTGCAGAGCTGCTGCTTTATTAGTTAACTACATTATTAACGAATGTCTGTTTAAGAAAACAGGCAACAACTAAAACTTAAATGCTGGAGCTAAAATCTAAAATAGTGTGAAAGGATCAGACTGGACACACTTAAAAGGGTTTGGGGCAGCCAGTCACTTTATCTGGCTGCAATGGGTTTGGTTTTAGACAGAAGTGTCTCTGTTGGAGTCCAGACATGAACTGCTAAGGGTTTGGCAAGATGGCACTTTTAAGTGCTCAAAGCAGAAGTGACATAGGGAAACCGGAAGTGACCTCCTTCTGACGTCATCCTGGGCGCCAGAACCAGAAATGATGTCATCCTGGCTGCTGGAAACAGAAGTGGCGTCATCTTGTGCACCAGAACTGGAAGTGACCTTCTTCTGACGTCATCCTGGGCGCCAGAACCGGAAATGATGTTTTCCATTTTGAGTCAGACAGTTTTTCCCGTTTTTGGTCTACAGAGACAACAGGAGAAGGTTTAGTGCACCCTGCCACCCCCTGGCCTGGTGTGAAATTACCTTCGCTTGGTCCATAGAATGTCCTCCTACTTGCACATGCATGACACTAGACAATTAAAGGTTCTGAATGGTAACAGGCAAGAGAACTAAAATTAAGGCCAAAAAACATATTGCTTTAGTAGTAAATAAAATGGTTCTAATTAAGAAATTGGTTAAAGTGAACACCTGCAGCCACAGCAGACCTCCAGGACTGTAACTGAGGACCTCTGATCTACAACGTACAGTAACTAAAATTTGTCTTTGATGAATAAAGGCACTGACAAGGCATAGAGTTAAACACCAACTATCATTATCAGCAAGGACTAAGTTCTAATTAGGACATTGGCTGGAATGAAAACCAATAGCCACGTGATTGAGGACCCCTGATTTAGGTGGACGTTATTATCCCAGTGGAAAATTTGCTTGCAATGGAAAAGTACAAAAAACAGAACACCTTGTTCCAGTGATCCAATAGATAAACCGTGACACAACATTTGACAAGTAATGTGATTGCATAAACACACACATACAGTACACTCAAGATCAATACAAAGAAGAATTACGTTCAACAGAACACAAAATGATAAAGCAGAATTTAACATTTAGCAGCATCCCTGCAATTAACAGAATTTTAAATGTTTATCTAGCTCTAGTAAGCTCGGTTAAGAAGTGAGGTGATGATTAGTGAGCAGCAGGATGGTTTCATGTCAAGAAAGAGTACCACAGATGCAATGTTTGCTCTGAGGATGTTGATGGAGAAGTTTAGAGAAGGCCAGAAGGAGTTGCATTGCGCCTTTGTGGACCTGCAGAAAGCATATGACAGGGTGACTGAGAGGAGCTGTGGTATTGTATGAGGAAGTCGGGAGTGGCAGAGAAGTACATAAGAGTGGTACAGGATATGTACGAGGGAAGTGTGACTGTGGTGAGGTCTACGGTAGGAGAGATGGAGGTGGGATTACATCAGGGATCGGCTCTGAGCCCTTTCTTATTGGCAATGGTGATGGACAGGCTGACAGACAAGATCAGACAGGAGTCCCCGTGGACTGTGATGTTTGCTGATGACATTGTGATCTGTAGCGAGAGTAGGGAGCAGGTCGAGGAGACCCTGGAGAGGTGGAGATAAGAGAAGGAGAGGAGAGGAATGAAGGTCAGTTGGACCAACAAGACAGAATACATGTGTGTGAACGAGAGGGAGGTCAGTGGAATGGTGAGGATACAAGGAGTGGAGTTGGTGAAGGTGGATATAAAATACTTGGGATCAACAGTACAGAGTAATGGGGATTGTGGAAGAGAAGTGAAAAAGAGAGTGCAGGCAGGGTGGAATGGGTGGAGAAGAGTGTCAGGAGTAATTTGTGACAGACGGGTATCAGCAAGAGTGAAAGGGAAGGTCTACAGGACGGTAGTGAGACCAGCTATGTTATATGGGCTGGAGACGGTGGCACAGGAGACAGAGCTGGAGGTGACAGAGTTAAAGATGCTAAGATTTGCACTGGGTGTGACAAGGATGGACAGGATGAGAAATGAGGACATTAGAGGGTCAGCTCAAGTTGGTCGGTTGGGAGACAAAGTCAGAGAGGCGAGAGTGCGTTGGTTTGGACATGTGCAGAGGAGAGATGCTGGGTATATTGGAAGAAGGATATTAAGGATAGAGTTGCCTGGGAAGAGGAAAAGAGGAAGGCCTAAGAGAAGGTTTATGGAGGTGCTGAGAGAGGACATGCAGGTGATGTGTGTAACAGAACAAGATGATGAGGATAGAAAGATATGGAAGAAGATGATCTGCTGTGGTGACCCCTAATGGGAGCAGCCAAAAGAAGAAGAAGAACAACAGTGTTAAAGTGGACAAAACCATAATGACACTATGTCCATAATGTCCACTTTAACACTGTTGAGTTTCCTAAAGAAAGAGAAGTCGTGCCTGGCCTTTTTCTTTTTTTACAGATTTGTGCTGTGTTAAGATCAAAGTTTAGCTTGTTATCGATGATTGTTCCCAGATATTTGTATTGCTCTGCCATCTCTAAAGTTGAGACAGTGGATGGTGGAGAGCATCTGAAATCCACAACCATACCTTTTGTCTTAGAAATATTAAGTCATAAGTTAGCGCAATCACGCCATCGTACAAATTCACTGACAACAGGTCCATAGCCATCTTTCTTACCTTGTTGAAGAAGTCGTCTGTGGATCTCAGGGTATGTCTATCCTTGTGTGAACTCCTGCAGTCATTTGTCATCATCCAGCCCCGTATTTGATAAAGCAGATCTGACAAACTAATGACCAATGAACCAAAATGATGAACCGAAATAGAAACAGCTGTGTAAGAAGGAATAAAACTTGGAGCGGTCCGGTGCCACTCAGATTCACACCCTCGGAGGGGCGGTGACTGATTTTTTTTTTCGGGTGGGGATTCCAGGAACGCACCCAGCCTTTGTCCGACCCGCACTCACTCACTTACAGAGACACAAATCAAATAAATGAATGAGTAATATGTTAAATGGAAATCAAATACCAATAACAAAAAAATCAGACAACCCTCCCCTTTTCCTTCGGTGATAACAAATACAGACCCCCCATGACGACGTCCCAATGCAGCCGTGACAGAAGAAGTGGTGTGGAGTGAACGATGACCATCTAGGGACCGGCTTTCCGTAAGTAACGTAACAAAGAGTCCTTCCAGTTGTCCTGAGTGGTGAGATTTGTGGGAGCGCTCCCTCCGAAGACGCACAACGACTAATTCACCACTACTCATACGACAGACAGGCAGGCACCAGACAGTCCATCCAACGTTACAGAAATCGATCGAGGGTATAAACGACATTCCACAAGGAGTTACGTTAGACAGGACAAACGGGTAAACAGAAACACAGACGCCCCTTCTCGCTGCTTTTCAAGATTCCCGCTGGCCCCTCTTGTCCCCAGCAGCCCCTGCGCCCGTTTCAGATGACCAATGATGGCCTTTGGGACAGCTGGGAAATGGAGTCTATCAAGTTGTAGCACTGCTACAAAAAAGAAAATGGCAGACGTGGCTTTTTAAGCGGTAAATGTTACATAATGGAAAGAGTATGTATAGCAACACATTCTAAGGTGATCATCCTGCATCATCAAGGTTTCTTCTACCAAGCAGTCAGATGTTTCCAAATGTGCTGTCCAAGCTCTTCTGCAGCAGCACAAACCAATGGGCAAGGCTGAGGACCAGAAACACAGCAGTCAGCCACGGAAACTGAGTGCTGCGAACAGGAAATGCAAACGTCGAGCTTTCTTAACTTATAAATCCGAAGATGCAAAACTGTCAGAAGCCACTCAGACCCTTGTAGCCCGAAATGGGCATTGCCTATTCTGTTAGACCTTAGTGGCACACCAGGCCGCTTAAGGCAGCAGATTTAACAGACGTCCAAGCTGCACCATCCCACGGTGACATTCCTGCAGTTCGCACCAGGATCCACCTGGACTTCATCTGATTACAAAGGTGATAATCAGAGTTGAACTGGCATCTTCCCAGAAGCCCCTCTGGCACCATCTTGAGACAGAAAGTGTCAAATGAACACAGGCCAGAACAAAGCCCTACAGTGCCCTCCGTAATGTTTGGGACAAAGACTCATTTTTTCTTGATTTCCCCTTCTGCTCCAAAGTTTAAAATGACAAATCTAACAATTTAAGCATCGTGATTAACGTGCACATTGCAGACGTATCGGCCACAACTCTTTTTCTACAATGCTGAGAAGTACAAGCAGATTCTTATCCAGCATGCAATACCATCTGATTGGTCCAAACTTCATAATCATGAAAGACAATGATCGTCTCATTAGTTCAAAGTTCATTATCTCAAATACACAACTAAAATCATAAGAAGAAGAACTGAGGGAATAACGCAGCAGATGGTATGGCCACCTCAGAACCCTGATCTCCACATCATTGAGCCAGTCAAGGAGTATCCAATTATCCATCATGCAGTATCATCTGATTGGTCCAAACTTTATGATCCCAAACACACAACCAAAATCATAACAAGAAGAACTGGGGGAATAACGCAGCAGACGGTATGGCCTCCTCACAACCCTGATCTCCACATCATTGAGGCAGTAGAGGATTATCCAGCATGCAATATCATCTGATTGGTCCAAACTTCATAATCATGATTGTTTTAAAGTTCATGATCCCAAAGACACATCCAAAATTAAAAAAAGAAGAAATAGGAATACTGCAACAAATGGTATGGCCCTCCTCAGAGTCCTGATCTTCACATCACTGAGCCAGTCGAGGATTACAAGTAAGACAGCCAAAGTCTGCAGTGTACTGGCATCAGGGGACAAGAGGCACATGACAGCCTGCAGAAACTGCATAACAGTGAAGCTGAGAGGTGGGCGCACCTAATTTTGAGTTTGCTGAATTTTTCGTCCTCTCTTCTCGCACTGTTTGTGACACTTCGAGTGCCCCGTCGGCTCCTGGGAGAGTGGAAATCTTTATGAATGAGTGCGATCGGCGCCATCGAAGCAGGACTCTCTTTGTAAATTGCGCTGCATGCCTACTTACTGTCCCTTAAGGTGAGTTCAGTTCACTAAAACCCCGCAACATTCAAGGTTGCTTTTGTGATGAATTCTTTTAAGAAAGTGGAAGGTTTACAACTAAGAAGATGTATCGACCTCTTCATGTTAAGTATTGGACTTGGGAATCGTTTGGACCTTCTGCCCGTTAAGCACGGAAGGACAGCGTCCATATTTCTCACAATAATTTTTCTCTTAAATCACAGGCACGTAGTGCAAGGCTGTCAGGCAGAAATTTGCAGGATTGCGTAGAAAATGTAATTTCTATACCACATTCGTCGTGTAGCGCCTTTCAAAAGGGATCAACTACCGAGAGATGATCCATACGCCTTTAAAACGTACTTTACCCGAAAGCACTACAGTACTGCTCAATGTATCTTTACTTCTTACTTGTTAATGTTTTACTGTTTAATAATTGATATACTACATTTTACTTTTTTTTCTTGCACTCAGTGAGCGAAGCCACTGGGTAATCAGCTAATCTATCTATACTAATAAAAGGCAAAGCCCTCACTGACTCACTCACTCACTCACTCATCACTAATTCTCCAACTTCCCATGTAGGTAGAAGGCTGAAATTTGGCAGGCTTATTCCTTACAGATTACTTACAAAAGTTAAGCAGGTTTCGTTTTGAAATTCTACACGTAACGGTCATAACGGTCGATAACGGTCGACAACGTCCACCATGTTGAACTTTCTTATTTATGGCCCCATCTTCACGAAATTTGGTAGGCGGCTTCCCTGCGTTAACCGAAACCAATGTAGGTACTTATTTCGGTGGTATGATGCCACTGTCAGCCGCCATATTGAACTTTTCAATGGTCTTTGTTACTTATGGGCCCATCTTCAAGAAATTTGGTACGTGGGTTCCCAACGCTAACTGAATCCTACTTACGTACATATATACGTCCATAGCCTGCAGCTCAGTCACCGTGTGAGGCGGCGTTGGGTCCTCCATCCCAACGCCTCTCACGTTGTTGGCTGCCTGCCTATATAAGGCCGTCTGTCGCTCCAGTCTCTACATTCCCTTCCTTGCTTCGCCACGGTATTCACGTCTCCCTGCTGATAACTACAGCCTTTTTATTTAATCCACGGCTTCTCCGCTGTTTTATTGTTCATTTATTACGATTATAGTTATTGTGTAGGTATTTTAGACTTACTTTACATTGTTCAGGTACCCATTTCCTTTATCATTCCAGCCGTACCCCCATTAACATGTCTATCGAGGTGATCACCATCGATCAAATTTTAAGGCAGTACTTCGCCGCTGCGAAGCGCGAGTATTTTGCTAGTTGATTAATAAAAACTATTCAAAAATGCTAATTTTGAAAGAAATCTTGTTTAAAGACTTGCACAGTGCTCTATATGAAAAATAACGCTGGCATGTTTATGAGCATTCAAGAATAATTTAAAGAAAAGCCAAGCAAAATGACACCTTTTATTGGCTAACTAAAAAGATTACAATATACAAGCTTTCAAGGCAACTCAGGCCCCTTCTTCTG
>JANRMT010062857.1:34770967-34876672 GCA_026402145.1 Polypterus bichir lapradei
CCTTTCACATCTATCTATGTGACCCTTTGAGACCAGCCGGGGTTTTTGACAAATTTTCCCCTTTGGTGGGCATGTTTGGAAGTTGTTTGGATTTTTATGCTTTGGGACTCAGTGCACGACATGACCATTTTGGCTTCTTTTTTTGGAGTTTTTAGTTGAATTGTTCGGTTTTAGTCTTATTCTTTAGTAGTTTATGACAGCAGCCTGTTCTCTGCCCTCTCTCTTGAGACATAACTCTCTACTCACATCTCTTTGCACTTGCCTGTTAACTAGTTGTACTCTTTGGCCAACACACAAAGGTAAAATATAAAAGTATTTTTTAAAACTGCTGATGAGTCAATGGAAGACATTCTCAGAAAGTCCTCAGCGTGCTCAGTACTTTACTATATACAGGGTGGTCCAGATCTAATTATGCAGATCCAGATCGTCTGGATGACTTTGATTTATGCGAGGACGATTCCAGTTTGGCATGAAGAAGATTCTTCATGCCGTCAGTTCGCACACTTCTCGATTGTCCGGGATTTTTCGGGTGATTTTCTATATAATAAACTTAATAAGTTATAGTGTAATGAAATTTGCATAATTAGATCTGGACCACCCTATATAAGTTCCAGGTAGCCATTGAAACGTGAGGACTGGCGCGGTTGATGGAGGTCATTCACCTAACATTCTATTTTTGGAACTCGGTGCATGACTGTGAATTGGAGTTTTCACTCTGAAGATGGGAAACACGTGTTAAGCAGCTCAAGTTCAACCATCCATACCTGCTGATTTGCACTGCTGGCAGTAGAGACAATGCTCACTCTTGAACTCTGCTGGGTCTCGAAAGTTTTTTTTATCCCATTGTATTTTCTGTAAGGAAAAAAACAAAAAAAAGAAAACAAAACAAATGTGGGCAGCCTGCTATAATTAAGAGTTTGCTTGTTTTGGCGAAAGTCAATGCACGCTGCCTGGAGGTACTGAGTAACTGCCATTGTGAGTACAACCACACAGCTGAGTCATAAAAAGATGAAATAAGAGTCCTCTGCGAGAAGACAACAACACGCATGACAGCTGCACGGACCCGTGAACACGAGCTCAATTTAATTCAGATGTACAACACGGTCACACTTTAAAATGATTGGACTTGTCAGAGCCTGCAAACAAATATCCCAAAGGGAGGATTTCTTTAGCTTTCCAAAGAGCTCCAGGATCTCATATTATCAAAACAGCAGACAGAAAACACAGATGCCCTTTCCTCTGACACCTGTAAAGCAGACACACACAAACACATAAATACACAATGAATTTATGATTGTCTTTCCTCCCACACAAACACACTAACGTACACACCCAGTAGGCAAATCCATTTTGGCCTCTTTTTGCTTTTTTGTGCACTTCCCTGTATTTTTCTATTTTTCTAAAATACATTGTCCAGATATAATTTTATACAAGCTGAAGGTTTACAGTTGTCCCTCCTCTTGTGGGGCATTTTTATATATATATATATATATATATATATATATATATATTTTTTTTTTTTTTTAATTTTTTTAACATTTCCATTTGTTTTGGTAGCTCCTTGTATTTGGGGCCTTCTCCAGATTAAGCCAGCAGGTAATATTTGGGGCCCGGGCCGAGACTTGGGTACCACCAATGGCCAGGGGGTTCACGCTGGGGTTCCGATTCCAAATCTCCTGACTCCCGCTGCCTTCCTCAGCCTTATGCGGCGAGCTGTCCACCTTCTGGTCACTCCTGCTTCTCCCTAAACGCTCAGCAGGAGCGACCACTACTGACTGCCCCCGGGTGCCGGCCAAACACCCCGCTAGGTCTCACATTTCCCAGCTGCCTGTTCTTACTAACGAGCCTGCCTTCACCCGCTCACTCTTTCTCCTTCCTGCCGCCGCCTTCGCACTTAACCTCCATTCTTACTTTCCGATCTTTTTCTCCCCCTCTTCCGCACTCGCGCTCCGACAATATATAATGGGGACGTGGTACAGTTGCTCTTGGCTTCAATTACGGATGCGGACAATTCCTGACCTGTCCGAGAACCGCTCCAGCCACACTACTTTATCAGCCGCGAGTGCAGCGATTATCTATTTAAAAACTGGCCTTTTCTACTGAGCTGTGGACCCGTTATATCACAGTCAGCAAAATTAAATTTCATCAAGATATTTTGAACAAGGTAGCTATATAAAGTTATTACATTTTTAAATCTCCTATTGAATAAATAGCATTAATTAAATTGAAATGGAGTAAATTGACAAATTTTTGAATTCACCTCTCCTAAAACAGAGAAACAAAATCAGAACAGGCACATCTTTGTGATATCGATAAAACTTTACTTGTCCCCAGGGGAAAATTTGGCTTTTTACAGACGCTCTTTAGTCAAATAAATACACCAGAAAATGAAAAACAGTGAAAAATATAGAAAAAGAAAAACAATGAGAAACATGGAAAACAGTGAGAAATATAGAAAAAGAAAAACAGTGAGAAAAATGGAGCTTCTGTAAATAGGCTGATGCTTATGCATATGAAAGGAAAACTGGAATATTTATTATTATTGAAGTAACACCTTACCAGAATCTTCTTCTCTTTTATTTTAATATACTGTACATATTGTATCTGAGTGACAGACCAACAGAATTTACTAGATGAGAGTTGGGGCCCCAATTGGGTGAACCCCACTGTAATAAAGTAACAAAAAGAAAATAATGGAAACATTGCGGCTCAACGAAAGTGTCGGCTACAACAGGCCAAGGCAGCGGTTATGGATTGCAAGCACAAGAAACCAGGAGCTCTGCCACGCTCGGAGGGAGGGTCTGAATGAGACACAGCCTTCCATGGGCTGTCCTGCTTTATAGCACCGGGTCTGGAAGGGGCGTGGCTTATCTTAGATGATGGAGGCGGGGCTAGGTGTCTGGGCTGGGCAGCTTCTTGGAGCTGCAGGTGAAAGAGAATAAACAGTGAGTGTTAGCGCCCCCTCTTGCTCTGGAGTGCTTTGGCTTACCTCATTCGAGCCTTGAAGGTGATTGCCAAGGCACACACACATGTAACAACATACACTAGCATAAAAAAAAAAAAGTTTGGAATCACCCAGAAATTGCCGTGCTTTTGTTAGTTCTTTGCAAAAATAATTTACAGATAAAATTAGTTTAGTCAATTCAGTCTTACAAATGCTTGCGTAATTGCTTTCACCTTCCATTCATTCTAAGAGAAGTGACTTTTTTGTTTTTGTATTTTTATGTTGACTTACTTTGTGTCGAATGAGTGGTTGCTCATGGAGTCCCGAATAAGGTCACATGACCTACTTTGAGAGGGAGTGTCAGTTACAGCACTACGGCCATGTGCTGCGATTCCCCGAGGGTGATCCAACTCACAGGATTCTCATTGTCGAGGACTGGACCAGGCCATGGGGCTGCCCACATAACACCTGACTGTGGCAGATAAGATGGTCATTTTTGGAGGGTGGGACTGAACTGCATGTCTGCCTGGGTGGTTGCCAACCAGGATCCCGAGCTGTAGTAGAACCGTCACCAGGTCTTTTGTTGGTGAGGGGAGCTGGAAAAAACAGCAGCAGCTGATATTTAACAAAATAAAGTACGGTAAAGAGTTGACAGGTGAATTGTTCAGAAAGTGAGGATCCCCCCTAAGACACTTAATGTTGGCACATCATTCCGATAAATATCAGATTTTATTTTTATGTTAGATAATGCCTTCACTTATTGGCTTGGCAGAGTCCTCTTTTTAAGTGGACTAGCCATGTTAGTGGTCAGTTGACAGGCAGTTTTCATTCTATGCGTGTGTGGCTGCATACTTCCTTTACGCTACTAAAATCCAACAAGCAGCTGATTTCTCAACATTCGGGAAGCACGAAACAGGAAAAGGGGAAAGCATTCGCAGTACAGGTATTGTAATAGTTTTACTTTCGTTCATGTATATTATGTTATATTGTCGTTTAAGAATTTAGATGTAATCCTCGAGGAGGTGTGAGATGTATGTAAGAGGGTATATACCAGTAGGAATAAAATATGGATAAGGCGCTGTTCCTCCCCCTCTATTCGAATGGTAAAAGCCCATTGCCTTTAAGCGACTGAGTAGGAAACACTTAAAAGGCTCAGTGTCACTAGTAAGGAGGGGTGGTGAGGATAGGTGTCGCTATTCTGCGTATTATAAAGGTTCATTTTTTTCCCCCCATGCTCAAGGTTGTCTTAAAGGTATTTTTCCAATCTTTTTAAATCAGTAAGTCTCCTGGATTTTGGGGAGAACTTTAGCACTTGGGGAGAGAGAGGTTTTGGTTGCTCATTGGAACAGGTATTCGACCCGTTTCTTTGTACAGTTTTATTTTTTTTGGCAGCTTTGGACTACAAACATTTTATGAGCCCTTGCCTATAAGTACTATTCACAATTTTTTTTCAGTAACTTATTGAATTCATCCTTTTTGTTGGATATGACTATTTTTGTTCTGCTGAATAGTTATAAGGCCGGCATGGTGGCGCAGTGGGTAGCACTGCTGCCTTGCAGTTAGGAGACCTGTGGGTTCGCTTGCCCAGAGGGGACTGGGCGGTCTCATGGTCTGGAATCCCTACAGATTTTATTTTTTTTTCTCCAGCCGTCTGGAGTTTTTTTTGTTTTTTCTGTCCCCCCTGGCCATTGGACCTTACTCTTATTCGATGTTAATTAATGCTGATTTATTTTGTTTTCGTATTGTGTTTTTTATTTTTCTATTCTTTATTATGTAAAGCACTTTGAGCTACTGTTTGTATGAATATGTGCTATAGAAATAAATGTTGTTGTTGTTGTTTCCTGGGTGCTCCCTGCGTGGAGTTTGCATGTTCTCCCCGTGTCTGCGTGGGTTTCCTCCCACAGTCCAAAGACAGGCAGGTTAGGTGCATTGGCGATCCTAAATTGTCCCTAGTGTGTGCTTGGTGCGTGTGTGTGTGTGTGTGTGTGTGCCCTGCTTTGCGCTGGCACCCTTCCCTGGATTTGTTCCTGCCTTGCACACTGTTTTGGCTGGGATTGGCTCCAGCAGACCCCCATGACCCTGTGTTAGGATATAGCAGGTTGGATAATGGATGAATAGTTATATATATGTTTTTTTTATTTTTGTTGTTGTGGATTTTGTCCTTTATCTCTCCCACCAATACTGATTTATCATTTTTTGTTGGCAATAAACATGGGTGACTTTACTTTCAAGAGACTTTGTACTTTATCTGGGTTTTGGGGTACCTTCAGTGCCATCCAGCTATGAACTACTAGCAGACACTGACTGAAGACAGTGTTCTGTGACATTTTGTCGCGTGGTGGGTGCGGCAATGCACTGTATCAGTGTATGCTTCCCAACCTGACTTGACTTTCCCTTGCTCAAGATGCTTACTGTACATAAATGATTTGGATAACAATATAAATGGCAGCCGATTCGGTTTGCAGATGATATCAAGCTGGGTGGACTGGCAGATCATCTCGAATCTGTTGAATCATCAGAGGGGGACTTGGACGGCAGAAAGGCTTGAGTCGATTTGTGGCTTAATGTCAGTAAATGTAAAGAATGACATGTAGGGAGGTTTGAAAATCAAAAGTCCACCTTATGAGGAGGGTTGAGGAGTCACAGTGGACTCGACACTACCAACTGCCAGACAGTGTTCAGAAGCCATTAAGAAGGCTAACAGAATGTCAGGTTATATAGCGCCCTGATGTGTGTGGGGAGGTTCTGCTCAAGCTTTATAACACACTGGTTATGAATGGTGTTATGTAGTATAAATAAACATATTATTGATTTCTCAGAAAAGTATCCATGTGTACACGGGGAGAACATGCAGACCCCACGTAGGCAGCGTCCAGGGCAGGAGCTACATCACAAACATGCCATACAAACTAAAAGTGACTTTTCAGTTAGTCCTTTGTGAAAGCTTCTAAGTGTGAAAATTGCAATCTTAACATGCCAGCAAATCTCAGCCCCTTTGTCAGCTTTCCAACTATTCCAAGCACGCAAAACATGCTGCTGCTTTAGGGTTTGGCGCATCTTCCATTGTGTGTTTATTTATTTCGTCTGTCATTATCTTCAATTACATCCAGATGCAGGAAATGCTTTTTTTTAATCCTTTCTTCACTCCAGAGAGTGTTTGTGTGTGGCTTCCGCTTGTATGATATTTCACTTGTCTGCTCCAGGTTCTACAGTAGCAATATGGCGACTGTAAAGTGTTCCTTTGTCTAGTTTTTGTGATTTACATCCATCCCAGCAATTGAACAAAGACGATAATGATTAACTGCTCTGCATGGGGCGCTCTGTGCAGCGACAGACTTGAGCCTTTGAAGCGTCCTATCTGTCCAGATGATGTACAGTACACGGCATCCCCTCGTCTATACAGGAAACCTGCACAACAAATGTAGGAAAGCAGACATCGGGAACACACATGATGGAGTAACAGAGCGGCTTTGAAGAAAGATTTTCAATATGCTACACTCACGCCAGGGTGAACAATAAAATAGGCCAACAGAAGCTTCCAGGCTATCAGGAATAATCTGGGGCACTGTCCCTTGACCCTCTTCCTTTCTCATGTCTACCTTCTCACCCATGTACGTTCACATAATGGAGGTGGCAGGATGTAAAAAGGGGGGTCACAGTTAATGACACTGCTCAAGCAATAGCAGCCTCAACCCTGCACTCCTCTCAGGTCGACCATTTTGTCAAGTGTTCGGTGTCTGATGAAGTGTCATGGCTCCCGTTATGATTTTGCAGTTAAGGCACTTCCTTAAATGTTACGTTTTAGCAAGGATTGTTGCTCTAGCTTAAATTTTGTTTTCTGTTTAAAGCAGTCTTTCTGCTTTCTTGCATTTTATGTTATTAATTCTGTTCTTATTGTTTTGTTTTTGTATTTTTGTGATGAAGTGATTTTCTTAGTCATTTTGTTTCTATGTAGTGTTGTTTGTGTCCTGCCCTGCCTCCTGTATGTAGGGCCCAATGCGAGAGGGACTCATAATTATGCAACTGGGGCTCCCTCACTTAAACCAAAGTTTTAGGAGGTGTCAACAACATCGGCATAGTAGTGGTCACTGTACTTTGTATTTTATTCACTTTGGTTTTGTTCATGGCCCCTGCATTTGCTTTAAGTCAAGGGTGGGCAGCGTCAGTCCTGGAGGGCCGCAGTGGCTGAAGGTTTTTGTTCCAACCCAGTTTCTTAATGAGGAGTCAGTTATTCCTAATGAAACACCAATGGCTCAAGTGACAGTTTCATGCTTCATTTTAGTCCATTTAGTCCATGTGCACCTCCAGGTTCAGGAACAGTTTCTAGCCAACTGCAATCAGACTCATGAACAATCAGTAACCTTGTGTCACCTCCACTGCTACCTGCACATATACTTCTGCCACTGTCTCTATTTATTCCTAGAATTCTGGTTTTATTTATTTACTTATTATATTCATTTATTTATTGTGTGTGTTTTTTTTTATGTCTATGTTCACTGTCTGCAGGGGCACATGCAAGCAAGCATTTCATTGTACAGTGGCACCTCAGGTCACGAACGTCTCTGAACACGTACAAATCGGGTTATGACCAAACAGTTCGCCAAACTTTTGCATCTGTTCATGACCACACACTTGGGTGACGAACAAGCCAGTTTCCCTTCCGGTTCGTACGTGCCGATGATTTACGTACGTGTTCAGTCTCTCCCTGTACAGTACATTGTTCTCGGTCGGACGTGCATCGCAAAGAGGGACTTTACCCCAAAACTGTAATCTCCTCTCCACCCAGTTCCTCCTCACTTCCTTCATGCCAGAACTCGACTCATACAAGGTTGGCTTTCTTGGTTGTTTATGGTTAGTTTTTGTATAAATTACAGATTTTTAAATATTATTTTTAATGAGTTTTAAGCACAGGGAAAAAAAATTAAGTGTTTACAGTGAGTGGTATGTAAGGCCGTAGCGTGAACTCTTGCAATGTTACTTTTCTCTGTTCAAGGTTTTCTCAGTGTTATTCAATGTTTTCACATTTAGTTTACTATTACGCTGTGCATTCTATGGTATAGTTAACTATCTTTGTGCTTAAAAATCTTTAAAAAATATATGTACATACAGTTTGTACAGTCTGGAACGGATTAATTGTATTTACTTACAATCCTATGGGGGAAATTACTTCGGGTCACGACCAAATCAGGTTACGACCAGAGTTTGGGAACGAATTACGGTTGTGACCCGAGGTTCCATTGTACATGGTACTTGTACTTGTACACATGACAATAAAGAATTGAAATTGAAATAGTGGTCTTGCTTGTTAAAGTTCCCCACCCTTAATTGTTTATTTCAGTCTTAAAACAGCTGCATTTGCTGTTTTTAATGGCTCCATATTAGCAATAAGATGCAAATGACAAAGAAGCCAGCAGTTCTCTGTCTGACTTTGTTTCCATTTCCGCCTGTGTGTGTTCATCATGCACTATTTGGTTTAATAAAACACTTAATGTGACAGACTGAAAATGATCTGTTTTAGGCTTCAGATCACTTGGATGATATCCTTGGAAAGAAAAAACCTGCGATACAAGAACCTGACATTGCAGAATAATACGCCATAAAAGTAAATAAGGTCTGAGATGGTCAATGATTGTTTTCTAATTAAGCAATTGGGTAGGAATGAAAACCTGCAGCCACAGGACCGACGTTGCCTACCCTTGAGTTAAAACACTAACAAGCCATGAAATTAAATAAGATCTGTTACTGGTGAGGACTGGCTTCTAATTAAGAAACTGAATTGGAACAAAAACCTGCGGCCACTGTGGCTCTCCAGGATCGGAGTTGTCCATCCCTGAAATAATGCTTATTTATTAAAAAAAGTGACCGTATACAGTAAGTAATATGCCATTGAAACAAGCAAGAATATTTTAAAGAGTAACAAGGAGAAAAGACATTGAGCAAACTGAAAAAAAAATAGTCAAAGAGTAGGAAATCTACCACACTGTCACCAAAGCTAAATTGAAAGTCAAAAATCAACCATGAGTTGAAACCCAGGAAAAGCTTACAGAAAAAATATTTTTACCTTGGATAGGAAGTGCATCCTTTAATAACTTTTTAACCCTCTCATGCCGTTAACTAAAGTTCATGACCTCTGTTTAGATCCGGGCCTAGAGGAATACCCAGGTTATCTGGCTCTGTTTCCAAGGCTAAGGGGTGAGAGATGTGGAGGTAATGGTGACCCCCAGGGTCCTTTAAGGATCCCCCTGCAGTTCCAGATCTCTGTTTCTGGCACCTGGTGTCGAGACTTTAACAAGTTTGGTTACCTGTTGAAGGCCATCATCTCACAGACCTGTATTAAACATCCTTAATATTGATTAGGCCTTCAACGAAACACCTAAGGTGACAAGCAAATATCTGAGAACAGAAAAAAAGGTAAGAATCTAAACCATACTAATATTAAAAGAGTTTAGCGTATTTACTAAAGCACGAAAATTCAAATTCAAACTTAAAAAGATTCAATGCAAAATGTAAATAATAGAATGATATTCTTACAACAGTTTAGCAGCAATGACACAGATTCACTCCTTCCCCTTTGTCTTGAAGATGATTGACTTATTACAAATCTCATTCTCTTTATATAAGAAACTAGAGGGCTCTGCCCGCTGCTCGCTTCACTTGCCAACCCCCAGGTGGGCGCTATGAGCAAGCCACTTCGTGAATCTGCCACTCGCATATGGGGAAGCGGATGTACAATTTAAGCAGATTCTTATTTTCATGGGAATTGTTACATATGCATAATAGAACTCACTATTTTACATTACAGCGAATAATTAACCATAGTAAAAAATATCAAAATGTAATAAATTGAAAGGAAATTATGTTTCACGTTGCGTTAGAGGTATTCGTTGCGTTATACATTCTTGTTCTGTTTGGCTTTGAAATTAACACGCAAATACTTTATTAAACTTACACTTACTACCGTAAAACAATTTTTAAAATTAACTTTTGTTAATTTAGCTCCCCTCCTATTAGCAACATTTACAGAAGCCGGAGATAACCAAACTCTTCCTCAAACTTTTCGCCAAGCACTAATCACTGTTTTTCCAAAACAAAATAAGGACTTATTACAATGTGCATCATACAGACCAATTTCACTTCTGAATAATGACGTTAAATACTCTGTAAAATCATAGCTAGAAGGATGGAGAAAGTGCTCCCCTCTGTAATATCACAAGATCAAACTGGATTTATTAGGGGTCGACACTTATCTTCAAATCTTCGACGCCTGTTTAATGTAATATACTCACCAACTAAATCAAACACCCCAGAAATATTATTATCATTGGATGCAGAAAAAGCATTTGACATAATTGAATGGAAATACCTTTTTACTACATTGGAGAAGTTTGAGTTTGGCCCGAACATTTGTGCATGGATCAAATTACTGTATACTAACCCAGAAGCTTCAGTTTGTATCAACAACACTTGCTCAGACTACTTTAAACTAGAACGTGGTACTAGACAAGGATGCCCCTTGTCACCGCTACTGTTTGCAATTGCCATTGAACCACTGGCAATACATTGTTGAAATACTGATCAGATAAAGGGGAACAGAGAAGGACTGGAACAGAAAATTTCATTATATGCAGATGATATGGTACTGTATATATCAGACCCAGAAAATTCTGTGCCTGCAGTCTTAACAGCATTCACAGAATTTCAAAAGATCTCTGGTCTCAGAATTAATCTGAATAAAAGTGTACTCTTTCCAGTGAATTCTCAAGCATATAATATTAGATTAGATACTATACCTTTTATCATTGCAGAACAGTTTAAATACCCAGGGGTAAACATCACAAGTAAACATAAAGCTCTTTATCAACAAAATTTCGGCGTCTGCATGGAAAAAATTAAGCAAGACTTGCATAGATGGTCAACCCTTCATCTCATACTAGCTGGAAGAATTAACACTGTTAAGATGAATATTCTTCCTAAGCTCCTTTTTTTATTTCAAAACATTACAATTGTCACGCACGAGCGCATCAGGAGCAGTTGATGGACCCGACGAGCACCGCGATCAGACCCGCCAGGGGATGAAGGCAGCGTACTAACCTCTCTCTCCTTTTTTCCCCTCAGAAAAGATGAAGCGACGCCGCTGTAAAACAACCTGGAATGAACAACAGTCTCCACTTCCGGGTTCCTTTCTTCCCTCTGGTCCCCCAAAGATGACGTCAAGCTCCCATACACCATCACGCCTACCCAGCAACCATCACGCCTGATTTCCAGTCCGCCCCTTTATATTGTCCCTCCAATCTGCCATTTCTTGTCTTACGATTTCATGCAATTTCTTTTGTCTGAAGAAAAGGCCTGTGCATCTAATTTCTGTTACAGTATACGGGGCTTAAAAACCCTAACCCTTTATGCGACTCTGTCTTTTTCTTTACACAATATACATTAATAAATCATTCTTTAAGCAATTAGATTCAACAATAACCTCATTTATTTGGAATTCAAAACATCCATGCATCCAAAGAGCGACCCTACAAAGACAAAAGGCAGAAGGCGGCATGGCTCTACCTAACTTCCAGTTTTATTACTGGGCAGCAAATATACAGGCGATAAGAACCTGGACACAAATAGAAGAACATACACAGGCTTGAACCGCAATAGAAGTAAAATCCTGCAGTACTTCTTTGTATTCCCTGCTCTGTGCTCCAATAAACACACATTATCGGCAATATACTAATAACCCAATTGTGCTTCACTCACTTAGAATCTGGAACCAATGTAGAAAGCATTTTAAGATGGAGAAGCTTCTATCTGTGGCACCCCTGCAAGAGAACCACCTCTTTCAACCTTCGCAAACATATGCAGTTTTTAATATCTGGAAAAAATTTGGAATTAACTTGCTTAGAGATCTTTATATAGACAACGTCTTTGCATCTTATAAGCAATTACATTCCAAATTTAACATTCCAGCTACACATTTCTTTCACTGTCTTCAAATCAGGAACTTTGTTAAACAGAACCTTCCCGATTTTTCTCATCTTGCACCCTCATCCATGCTGGAAAAAATATTGCTCAATCTCTAAGACTTAGACACCATCTTTACAATATATAAAATAATTTTACGATCCCTCCCTTTCAAAGATCCAAGAGGACACTGGGAAAAAGATCTCTTAAGTAATATATCAGAAAAGGAGTGGAAAGTAGCAATGCAGAGAATTCACTCGAGCTCCATATGCGCAAAGCATACAATTATACAACTCAAAATTATATATCGAGCACATCTGTCTCGACTAAAACTCTCCAAAATGTTTCCAGGGCATGATCCAGCCTGTGAACGCTGCAACCAAGTCCCAGTCTCACTGGGTCACATGTTTTGGGCCTGCACCAAATTAACAGTATTCTGGACCAAAATTTTTAATTACCTTTCAGACAGCCTTGGTCTCACAATCCCTCCTAACCCATTAACAGCTGTGTTTGGGGTTCTTCCAGATGGGATTAAAGTGGAGAAAGACAAACAAATTGTGATTGCATTCACTACACTTTTGGCACGCAGACTTATTCTGATAAACTGGAAGAACCCAAACTCTCCTCTTTTAAGTCAGTGGGAAACCGATGTGTTATACTATGTGAAATTGGAAAAAATCAAATACTCAGTTAGAGGATCCGTAGACTTTTTTCAAAACATGGCAGGATCTAATCAGTAATATTTTAAAATAAGCTCATAAAGCACAGAGAATTTATTAATTTAGGTATGTTTACAAGCCTTAAATTTCACGCCGTTTGCCTTGCTCTCTCTCAGGGGTGGGGATCGATTTGTCCTTAACTCAATTTTTTCTTTTTGTAAAAACGTGATTGATTTGTATGGATTGCAACAAAATTAATAAAAATATAATAAAAAAAAAAAAAATAAATAAAATTAACTTTTCGTCAATATCTCATTGAATTTTGATTCCGTGTTTGGACTTGCATCATGACAACGCAACGTATAACTGCACGTGAGTGAATATCGTTTCTTTCTCTCTAATAAATAAAACAACTTTTTTGAATGTTTGTCCCTGTGATTTGTTAATTGTCTTTGCAAAAGCTATTCTAACGGGAAACTGTTAACGTTTTAATAGGAATAGCACATCAAGATCTCCTTTGGTGTCTCATGTTATCCCCTGACGATGTACTACATTACCTTTCTTGTCACCTGTTAAAATTTTACATGTCAGAATTGTTCGACCAATTTTGAATACAACTAATCTTGTCCTATTGCATAGCCCATCACTCAGACATAAATTACGATACATCCTTCTTTCAACAGTAATTCGGCCGGTGGAAGACAGGACGGTGTTAACAGTTGTAGATATTCTTCGTGATATTGTAAGTTGATGTTTTCATCTTGCGCACCATCACTACCAACTGTTTCAGCACAGTCTATTGATACACATTTAACCAATTTGCTGTGTAACCAATCGACAATTTTCATGTTCATTCATTTGATTTCATTGTTTCTCGGGGCTACGATTGCCCGTGTACTCATTTTTTCTGTTGATGACCCTTCGGGATGAAATTCTTCAATAAGATTTGGACATAATAAGTCTTCTTTAATTGGGAACTTAAAGTGAGAAAAACATAAAAATTTATAAGAGCTGAGAGCGCAGCAACTGTGTCTATCAAAAGCATTCACATGAATGAGAGGTGAGATTACAATGTGTGTGGTTGAAAATGGTTGAGAGGAGGGTGTGACTTAAAAAAATCTCATGACCAAAGTCTCGTCTCGCGGGACTTGAAATGATCTTTTTGAAAAAGTCTTGTCTCAGGATTTCCTTTTATAATAGAGAGATATTTTGTGCCTTACCAATAATTTTTGTCCCACCCTGGACTCTCTCTTCTGCAATTTCCTTTCAGTTTGTTACTCCAAAATGTAACGGTTCAGAAGATCAGCTTCCGATTCTACATTTGTTAGAGGCCTAAAGATAAAGACAAGCCGTTCAAAAGTTCAGTTACCTGTGCCTTAGTTCATAAGGAGGTGTGCTCTTTGACTGACAATGAACCCCTCATTTTCAGTAAGTGACTCCATTTTATAAATTCCCCAAATTGACAGTTATATTGTATCAGCAAAAGCCAATCTAATGATTCTGTTATCGGAGTCTCTCCCGTTCATCTCTGACCCGATTCACTTTCTAGGCTGAGTTTTCGCTAGTGGTCCAGGGTGGTCTGGTTTTTACGACAACCCCTAACGATGTGGGATTTAGTCCTAATGATGGGGAAGACAAAATGGCTGCAATGTAAATAACCAAAATGTTGACAAAAATGTCCTAAATAAAATAGCAAACATCACCAAAAGCAAAACTCAAATCACAAAACATATCAGATTAAAAAAAAAAATGTAAAACAAGTGCTCAATCTTGCGAAAAGATGAAGAAAAACACATGCAAAAATGAAATAAAGAACCATTCATAACAATAAGGCTGCAGGCTTTACCATTCTGCATGTAACTTGGGCAAATTAAACAAACAAAAGCATTCTTAAGACAAAGGGAGGCTTGTATGGCCAAAAAGGAGGCGAGTGAGAGTGATCAGGAAGAGGATACCGAAAGATACTCAACGGCAAGTCAGTGTCTGTAAAGTTAAAGTTAGCTTTTCACAATAAAGGCATATATTTATTTACAGAATATCCAAGAAACGTATGTTATTAATTTCAAGATTATTTATAAATAAAAAAAAAAAAAAACAACTTCTTCCATAAATGGCTTACAATGCAGGTCAACGGGGAACCAGAAGTGATGTGAAACAAAAGCTCTTAAAACTTAGCGAAGTGGCAAAGGTTCCAATTTTAGAAATGCATTTTGGAAATATGTTAATGGCAAGAGAACAAAGCTGGAAGTAATTACACTTTTATCACAGACTCTTGGCTCTATCTCTCCTTGCGGAAGTACAGTATGTGTGTTCTCTTGTCTGTTCTCAGCAACTGACGCGGGAGGTTTCGTGTAAACAACGGCCAGTCTAAAAGGAAGCCATAATACAAACTGGAAGAGCTTGAGTAAAACTTCACAGCGTAAAGCATATGTCTGTAGCTTATGCTAAAATGGTTACTTCATACCCAGGAGGTGAAAATAAAGTGATAAAATGGCCTCTGTAGCAGTGGGGCTAAGCAGTGAATAATAGAAGGAGACTTCCCACCCCCTGAGGATGGGACGTCATCTAAGCTGCAGCAGACCACTGCCATGTGTGCCAAGTCAGCCTGGCTTAATCTCAGCGTCCCACTCGTACGTGTGCCTGGACTATTGCAGCTCTGTCTCCATAGACCTATTTCAGTATCCTTTAAAGCTTTGCTTTTTAGCGTTTAGATTGAAGGTGTGAGGCATCAGGGCTGTGCAATGTGCCACTGCCACTAATAAAATTATTAAAGAATGTTACAACGTATGCAACTGGGGATCACCTTTTGGGTTTGACTGACGTAAACTGAGAGGGGTGCTGTCGCTGGCTGTATCATCTCTTTTCTCCACTGCCCGGAGATGATGCCCAGTGAGGGTCCGCAGCCCTGGTCACGATGCCCAGAGCAGGCCCCGCTCATTCCAGATGGGCCATCATAAAAAAAAAAGACGGTCCCAGAAGGTGGAGTCTCATTCACGACAAGGAGTCGGCTAGAAACAAGGACAGAGAATTCAGTGTGGGGCTTATTTTGTGGTTAGCGTCCTTTTTGTTGGCCCGTTCTGTACCCTTTTGCTTTTTGTTTTCAATCCAATTAAACGGGGCTACCGGGTTGGTACCCCAATGATTCTTTCTGCTTCCCTACTGCTGGTCACAATAGACTTACTCCAATGAAAATAGCTTTTTTAGGTCTTCCAGCTTAATTTATCTTTAGAAAATAGGAAACCGTCTTCCAAATACTATGAATAATGAAGGCTGAAAAATCGGCTATATCAGTGGCACAAATGGCAGCTTTATGTGACAAAGAAGGCTTACCGCTGAATACTAATCTAAATTTTCCAGGGTGTGTCCCACCCTCTGTCTAGGCATGAGACAAAATTTCATGAAATCGAATTCTGCAATAAAACAATATTGCTATTATGAAATATGACCTTGTATCGTTGAAAGTGTGAAACGTATAAATCTCATCGAAAAAGTGCACTTTAAAACAACCGTTATTCATCAGTTTGATAATAATGTGAAGTTAAAAGTTGTTGGCACACTGTAGACATCACTGTGCGTGACAGTAGGCCTGAACTGCACACACACACTTAATTTAGTGAGTCACATCCTCAGACGAGTACAACAAACTACAAAATAATTTCATAAATCTTCTTCCTCTTTCGGCTGCTCCTGTTAGGGGTCGCCACAGCAGATCATCTTTATCCATATATTCCTGTCCTCTCCATCTTGTTCTGTCACACTTGCTACCTGCATGTCCTCTCTCACCACATCCATAAACCTTCTCATAGGCCTTCCTCTTCTCCTCTTGCCTGGCAGCTCTATCCTTAGCATCCTACTCCCATCAGCATCTCTCCTCTGCACGTGTCCAAACCAACACAATCTCGCCTCTCTGACTTTGTCTCCCAACCGTCCAACTTGAGCTGACCCTCTAATGTCCTCATTTCTAATCCTGTCCATTCTTGTCACACTCGATACAACTCTTTGCATCTTTAACTCTGCCACATCCAGCCCTGTCTTCTTTCTTTTTGGTCAGTGCCGCCGTCTCCAGCCCATATAACATAGCTGGTCTCACTACTGTCCTGTAGACCTTCCCTTTCACTCTTGTTGATATCTGTCTGTCACAAATCACTCCTGACACTCTTCTCCACCCATTCCACCCTGCCTGCACTCTCTTCTTCGCCTCTCTTCCACAATCCCCATTACTCTGTACTGTTGATCCCAAGTATTTAAATTCCTCCACCTTTGCCAACTCTACTCCTTGCCTCCTCACCATTCCACTGACCTCCCTCTCATTCACACACATGTATTCTGTCTTGGTGGTCCTACTGACCTTCATTCCTCTCCTCTCTAGAGCATGACTCGTTTTCAAATCAAACTCTATTGGGACCAATTTCAAAGCACAAACCTGTCGCCATATTGGAACAGTTTCCATGATATACCCAAAGACTACTGGGAGTGTGTTAGTTAGTGCAGGTCTCACGAGCTGAGGATATGAGTGTATGTATGAGTGCTAGCAGTCCTCTAGCATGGTGGAGAGAGAAAGGAACCAAATTCCCAATGTTTGCTTTTCTGGACAAATCGCACGTCTGTCCCAGTAAAGTCTGCACTGAATGTGAGAGAAGGCCTTATTGTCATAGTGTTTTTTTTTTATAAACAGACCCCCCTTCCCATTGGAATGCCCCAGTTTAAGCAATAAAATACAGGCAGGAGAAAGCGTCAATAATTATTTATCAAAATCTTGCAAGAGGCAACGGCATATCTTATTAGCAAGTGTTGCAAAGAAAAGAGGGTCCTCTGTGCTCTATTTATACAATTCATTGATTAGATCACAACTTGAAACGGAATTCATTACATAATCAGAAAACTTTTAATATGATTGGCCATACCCAGTTGCTAAAAGGTGTCACACATGGGAAGCAGCTAAAGGGCCTGAATGACAGTAAGTCCATGCCAGACCAGGGGGTGGCGGAGTGCCCCCCCAATGACACTACTTCCGGTTCCGGCCCTACTGATGACATCACTTCCTCCACTCTCCCTTAAAGCCGCCATCTTTGTGACAAGCAAATCAGTTCTGTTCTGGACTCTAACCTGTACACTTCTGTGAATTATTCATTTAATTTTGCACCCAGGAAACAAACAGTTGCTGCCCAATACCTTTTTGTGGCTTTTGTTGAGTTTGTGACAAGGGTTATGACAAACGTTGATACCACAATTAACCCTGTTCCCCAGGTTGATTGATAGTCCAGTTAGCTTGCGATGTACATGACTTTCTAAATGTATTATTATTATTTTTATTTTTTAAGAGATGTGTTAAAGAGCGTGAGATTTTGCACGTTCATCCTGTTTCCAGCTGAGTACATCAATAGGAAACTTAGTACTAAGCATTACAATAGAACAATGAGTATACATTAAAATATAACATTTTCTCTTAAATGTTATATAAAAAATAAAAAAATGCATTATCATAGTTTTCTTTTTTTTTCTCTTTAAAAAGGGGGACCGGAGGGTGTGTTCCAACTATAGAGGGATCACACTCCTCAGCCTCCCTGGAAAAGTCTATTCGGGGGTTCTGGAGAGGAGGGTCCGTCGGATAGTCGAACCTCGGATTCAGGAGGAACAGTGTGGTTTTCGTCCTGGTCGCGGAACAGTGGACCAGCTCTACACCCTTAGCAGAGTCCTGGAGGGTGCATGGGAGTTTGCCCAACCAGTCTACATGTGCTTTGTGGACTTGGAAAAGGCGTTCGACCGTGTCCCTCGGGGAGTCCTGTGGGGGGTGCTCCGGGAGTATGGGGTACTGGACCCCCTGATAAGAGCTGTTCAGTCCCTGTACAACCGGTGTCAGAGCTTGGTCCGCATTGCCGGCAGTAAGTCGAGCCCGTTTCCAGTGAGAGTTGGACTCCGCCAGGGCTGCCCTTTGTCACCGATTCTGTTCATAACTTTTATGGACAGAATTTCTAGGCGCAGCCGGGGTGTTGAAGGGGTCCGGTTTGGTGGACTCAGGATTGGGTCACTGCTTTTTGCAGATGATGTTGTCCTGTTTGCTTCATCAGGCCGTGATCTTCAGCTCTCTCTGGAGCGGTTCGCAGCTGAGTGTGAAGCGGCTGGGATGAGAATCAGCACCTCCAAATCCGAGACCATGGTCCTCAGCCGGAAAAGGGTGGAGTGCCCTCTCAGGGTTGGGGGCGAGATCCTGCCCCAAGTGGAGGAGTTTAAGTATCTCGGGGTCTTGTTCACGAGTGAGGGAAGAATGGATCGTGAGATCGACAGGCGGATCGGTGCGGCATCCGCAGTGATGCGGGCTCTGCATCGGTCTGTCGTGGTGAAAAAAGAGCTGAGCCGTAAGGCAAGGCTCTCAATTTACCAGTCGATCTACGTTCCTACCCTCACCTATGGTCATGAGCTATGGGTAGTGACCGAAAGAACGAGATCGCGAATACAAGCGGCTGAAATGAGTTTCCTCCGCAGGGTGTCTGGGCTTTCCCTTAAAGATAGGGTGAGGAGTTCAGTCATCCGGGAGGGGCTCAGAGTAGAGCCGCTGCTCCTCCGCATCGAAAGGAGTCAGATGAGGTGGCTCGGGCATCTGATCAGGATGCCTCCTGGACGCCTCCCTGGTGAGGTGTTCCGGGCACGTCCAACCGGGAGGAGGCCCCGGGGAAGACCCAGGACACGCTGGAGGGACTATGTCTCCCGGCTGGCCTGGGAACGCCTTGGGATTCTACCGGAAGAGCTGGAAGAAGTGGCCGGGGAGAGGGAAGTCTGGGCTTCTCTCCTTAAGCTGCTACCCCCGCGACCCGACCTCGGATAAGCGGAAGAGAATGGATGGATGGATGGATGGATTATCATAGTGAAAAATAAAATAACAGAATCAGCTTTTAAGCATAAGCTCAGAATAATATGAGACTCAGACACATGCTAGGTGCACACTGGACCAGGGTTCAAATTCAACTCTTATAAGAGGTCTCTGCTTTATGCAGTGTTGACAGTCTTATGTTTCTTAAAAAGAAATATGACATCACAAGCTCTTAACAGATCAGATCAGGACACAAAGTGAATGGAGTCAGTCAGTAAAGCAATCCAGCAGGAGGTAAAAGGACAGCAATTGTTGGAGCAATGCCTGATGTTGACTTAAGAAGCAAAAAGATACATTTAACTTATATTACAGGTTTTTAAGCTTTATAGAGTTTATTGTTGTCATGTGTACAGAGGACAATGACAGTCTTACTTGCATGTGCTAATGAACATACAGTACAAGATAATTTTGTGATTCTGGCCCCATAGTAGTAAAAATAGGTGAGACCCTCAAAAATACCCACAGAATACAGGCCAGAATCCTAACTGGTCTGCCCAAAAAAAAACAACAGGTCTTATTCTAAAATATCAGGACTCTAGGAAGCTGAAAGGCTTTAACTATATAGCCCTAAATGAAAGAAACTGGCAAAATATAGATTAATTAAGAATGTCCCAAAATATATCATGAATATAAAAAATATCTTAAAGGGAGAGAAACTATAAAAATAATTTAGAAAATAGCTGTAAAATAATTCCAAGATAAGATCCTTTATAAAAGTGGGTTTCATTTAACACAAGACAAAATAAGACAAAATAAAAGAAAACAAATGTTCAAAGGAGCAAAAAGCGAGTTGCATCAAAGAGATAGAACAAACATCACAAAATCAGAATAGTCAAGAAAAAGCACTACTTGGAGAAATCAACTCCAAACAACACTCAATGAACAGCACTGGACTCACTGCTCAGCCTTCTTTTTGGGGGGGGCGCGGTCTCTATTGGTGATAAAATGGCTGGCCCCGCCTCCTGAGGTCCCACCCCCCAAAACACAGGGAGGATAATGACATTTAAAAAGACAGCGCATAAATATTCTTTAACATAACAAAATCAATAATAATTGACATATATCTAATAAATAATAACTGGTGAGAAGAACTTTTATTGAAGCTATCGTAACAAATGAACAGTACTGAAAAATGAATGAAAAAACTAGGAAAAGGAATGTAAACATAAGCTAGGGAAAGAACCCTGGCTAAAACATAACAGCTTTGTTGCTGCAGAGAAAATAATAATTCATATTAATATATTAATTTTAATAAAAAAAGCTTAAAAAATAAAGTATATTAAAATTTTAATATCTGCATTCATTTTGCAGTGTTTTTGATGCATGAATGTCTAGTAAAAAGCAATGCTGAACATACAGCAGAAATTTCATATCATTGAAATATTGAATTGCAAATTGAATCACAATATGAATTGTCTGGTGGGACAAGTGTATTGTCTAATGCCTACATTTGTCTTAACATTATTATTTACATTTTTCACATGTGCACCCTCAAGTGCCATTTGTTCTAAGTTGTGTTGATCGGTGAAATTCTCAGCAAATTTGCTGAATCTTTTCCTGAAAACTTACTGTTTGGCCATCTAAGCCAAATGTTTTTCCCCAGTGACAAATGATGCATTATAGGGCCAACATAACATCACAGAGCTGAAGCAGCGATGCTGGATGAGTATGTCTCTACCCGATCTGCGCCACCTGCCCAATTTGCATCACGCATGCACAGAACTTTCATGCATGCGTACTGTAAGTATACTTCACCTCAAACTTTATGACGTTGCCTGATCTGCTTCATGCCCTTCGTGAATAATTTACACTGTATACATACATGCGCGATGTCACCATCCGATTGGTACTCCAGCCAGATTTGCACCCCACACGAATTTAAAAAAAATAAAAAATAAAAAAAAAATAGCTGAGAATAATGAGAATATTTTGAAAATATTTTGTTGTTCTGCATAGATTCATTGTATGTTGTGTCTTCACTGCTGAATCAAGCATGTTGGGCTCCTCACTACATAGAGTAGATTACAGGCTCTGTGGATATTAGTCAGTCTTAGTGCTAGAAGCTTGGGAGAAGCAGAGCGAGATAAAGAGCACAGCGTTTTGTGGACTCAGAGTGTGGCATGTTGGCGCAGTGGTCAACACTGCGGTCTCACAGCTCAAGTCACATTTTTGGCCACAATAATCAATCCAGCATAGTCTGAAAATACTTCCCTAGTCCTTAGGAACCTTTAAAAGACAATTGCACCTTTATAATTCAATCCACTCAAAAGCAATTCAGCTTCTCTTTCCACATTGACTTCACTGCATTTCAGAGTTTACCTAAATTCCCAAACTTTTTTGCATTTTCTATGAACTTAAGGTGAAGCAAATTCAGCGGGGTTCACTCATCACTAGTTCTAAGCCTTATTCTATAAACATAATAATAAGCTAAATTACTTAGGGATGATGCTGAATACTTGATTTACATAACATTTGGTGCCCCACTGGCCCTTAATATGCTGTAGAAACACTACTGCTGATTAACTACCGTATATACTCGCATATAAGTTGGGTCTTGAAACCCAAAAAAATTGATCATTAAATCCCCCAACCCCAACTTATATGCCTGTTCAAAAATGCGACACTTAATTCTTTTTTTTCTTGCTTCCTCCAATCTCACACTAGTTTCTCAGACATGTCAGATTTTGTTACAGCAGCGCAGTTACCAATTTCTTGTGCCGCTTCAATGACTTTTAATTTAAAACCAGCTTCATATTTTCTTCTGATCGAACGCTCCATTGTAGATAAGGGATGCTCTTACGATAAAGGTCTATGAGGGTGTGAGACACACAAAACAAAATGGTGAAAACGTCACTTCTGAATAGTTTGGGTATTACCATGTGGTCACGTAGGCACAATACATAGAAAAAAAAAGGCCGTGTGCTCCGTGGTTACTCTCTCAGGTGGGCCTTTAGCATATCATAATCTCTTGGACCAATAGCATGAGTTTTCCACATTTGACTTATACGACAGACATTATAAAATACAGGAAATTATACATTAAAATCAAGCCCCGATTTATCCGCGGGAGAACTTAAATGCGAGTATATACTGTATCTTGGCACAGTTAGAGCGAGTATGCCCCGTAAAAGGCTTTCTTACCATTCAACGTTGACACCAGCCTTGTTCCCAGTGTTGCTGGAATATTCTCCCACTGCCCACAATGCTGAATTTGAAAAAGAAGCTTTGTGGATTAATAGATATGCACAAAGTTGGCTTTGCCCATGGACAGCTTTCCCTTTTAACTTGTTGAAAAGAAGCTAAAATACTGCGACATCATACCCATCGGAGAGGTCCACTCAATCTGGTAAGCCTGCCTTTTGACAAAATAAGCTGAACTCCAATTACTCATATATGTGTCATTATTTCACATGGCTGATCCATTGGATTGCAAAGACTGGGTAGACAGCAGGTAAACCATAACTACCATTAAAACATAGGGTTTTAAGTTAAAAAAGAATTAGAAATAGTTTGTGGTGTAGGATAATGTGGGCACTGCCCAATCTACATTCTTTTCTGAAGCACACAAGGCCTTTTAAGACAGTAGATTTAACAGGTACAGATGCAGATATTCAGTTGCACCGAACCTCAGCCTGCATTTCTGAAAAAATGGCTTTTAACATTTTTGGTCAGCCTGTACTTCATCTGATAACAAAGGTGTAAATCGAAGTTGAACTGATATCTCTTCAGCATTCTTGAGGCATGGAGGTACCAAATGGACACCCAAGTTGGAACAAAGAGTTATAATTCAACGAGTGGCAACTGTGATGGGCAAAATAACGGACCTATAAGCGGACACTGGACTTTAATTCAATAACCAGACATCAGACCTTCCTTCAAAACCTAGCTCTACTCACCACTCCACCCTCTTTGAAAGCTGAGAACCAGAAAGATGAGAGGTAGCTTTCTCTTTGGGGACTTGAAAGCCGACAATTGTTTTTCTATGTGAACCTGTAGTCCTAGGGTGTTGTACCGTGTTAGCCATTATGAATGAAGTGAGAAGTCAAGCAAAATGGCACCTTTTATTGGCTAACTCAAAAGATTACAATATGCAAGCTTTCAAGGCAACTCAAGCTCCTTCTTCAGGCAAGATGTACCTGAGCTGCCTCGAAAGCTTGCCTCTTGTAATCTTTTTTAGTTAGCCAGTAAAAGGTGTCATTTTGCTTGACTTCTCACTCTATGTGAACCTGAAAGCTGAGATCCACTATGCCGAGCCAAACACTATGCCAGTGACTCAGCACAGTCTGAGAAGACTGAGAAGCAGCCATTACTTTAAGAAGAGAACTTTGGCATCTAAACTCTTATGTGAGACGGAGTAATGCTTTTCCCTAAGAAGACATGCAGGAGGTAGCAAATAGCCTAACTGAGGAAAGCACAGAACATCTGGAACAAATGACTACGTTGCAAAGAGAAAGAGCGCACTCCAATGCAAGAAAAATCTTCCACTTGAACTCCGAACAACAGCAGCAAGAAACTCTGCACAACATCGGACATCATCCTTAAAGCCTTGGTATCGTAAAACTGCTTATTTGTAACAAGATAAATTAGAACCCTAAATAGCCAGCCTCTTCTGTGTTTATATGTTTGTCTGCCTCATCTTGTCTTGCGTCTTAACTCCTGCAGTATATTGATACATACCTAGTTATCGTGTTTCTATAATCCTTGTGTTTATCAATAAATATTCCGTTTCATAAAATGAGTGTGCTTCAGTTACCCTGATGCAAGACTCGGAGATCTCTTCCTACGGACAAAGGCAAGTAAAATAAAGTGGGATGCTTACCAAATTTAATTTACCAATATTGCAGGAGACAAAACCGACAGTTAATCATTGCTGCTTATTTTGTCGCCAAGTTAAAATTCTCTTCATTTACCTACAGTGGTCTGCAGATTTCTGGCAATGAAATGATGTAACCAGTGTCATGTCTAGTATTCAAAATCAATGAACTGTTCTTAGATGATAGCCCTTTGGCATCTGAAGTCAAGCCTACAGAAGAATCAATCGCTACATTTTTATTGTAGTCATTTAATTTCTAAAGGGAAATTTTTATTTTCTAATAGCTTTAGTATACTTAGCATGTGACATATTTGCTTAACTTATTTTTGTCATTTCATTTTGTAAATTTAAATCCTTGCTTTTAGTAACTTTAAAATCACATAGAATGTTATGTACTTGGTTAACGTGCATTAATTATTTAATTTCTACATTCAAATCCATATTTTTAAAACTTTAGTAAGCTTAGTATGGAATATACTAATCTTCCTCTAATCATTACATTTCAAAATTTAAATCCTTATTTTTTTTGTAATTTTACTATGCTTAGCATGTGATATACTTATTTTAGCCATTTAAATAATAAATTTAGATCCCTGTTTTTTAAAGTTATTTTACTATATTGAGTATGTGACATATTCACTTGTTCCAATTATTTAATTCCTTTATCAAATTATTTTTTTGTTTTAGCAATTTTAGAACACCTAGCATGTAACATACTGCATGTATTTCATTTTGTCTAATCATTTAATTACTACATTCAATTTTACACTAAATCCTTATTTTGTGATAAATTTACTGCACTATATAATTATTTAACTTGCGCTAATCATTTAATTAAACCTCAATTTTTTTTTATTCAAATTTGCTACATTTACCATATCATATAATTACTTCACTTTCTCTAATCACTTAATTAGCAAATGTCTAATTATTTAATTTAAAAAAATGTAAGTCCTTATTTTTTTGTAAATTTACTACATTTAGTAAATAATTCATTAACTTGCTTAAATTATTTAATCACTAAATTGAAATCTTTATTTAGCACATATGATTATTACTTTATTTGCTCTAATTGTTTAATTATTAATTTTCTAACCTTTAAATTTGTAAATTTAAATTCTTATTATTTGGTAAATTTACATTAATCTGTATTTGGCATGTGATATACTCTTGATGTAATTATTTAAATTAGAAATTGAAGTTTGTTTTTTTGTTAATTTTACAACAGTTACCACACAGTATTTTCTGCTGTACGTATGTTTTGTTTAGAAATTATGTTACATTTAGCACATGATATAATTATTTAACTTGCTCTAATATTTCAATTATAAATTAAAAATTGTTATATTTTTGGCAATTTTACTACATTCAGTGCAGGATATACAGTAATCATAAATTTAAATTACTTTTAACTAATTATACCACATGTAGCATAGGAAATGCTTACTTAACTTGCACTAATCATTTAATATCTACATTTAAACATTTAATACTTTTTACTTTATAAATTTTAAACTTTAATTTTTTTTTTTTGTAAATATGCTACATTTAGCACACTACATAATCACTTAGCGTGCTCTAATATTTCATTTCTAAATGTGGGTATTTTTAGAAATTATACCACATTTAGGAGGACATATACTTCTTGCCATATAACTTGCCATAATTGTTAAAATTTTTTGTTAAATTCTTCTTTTTGTAAATTTGGTACATTTAGCAAGCAATATTCAAGTTGCTCTAATCCTTTCCATATTGAAGTTTATTTATGTGTTTATTTTGTTACCCATTTTGCTATACTTTGAATGTGGTATACATCATTAACTTGAACTGAGGAATAATTTTAACTGTACCTTAGTTAGCACTTGTAATGCTGCCCTTCTATTTGTCTTCATCTTAAGTTGCTTTGGGTAGAAGTGCCTACTAAATAAACACAATATGAAAATATTGAGAGTCTGGACTCGTATATAAAAACATTGTAAGAAACAAACAGAAGGCAAAAGTAAAAGAAAGCAATACCAACTCAAGTGATGTGAGGTGCACTATAATTAGGATGTGCGCGCCGATGACTTGCACCTGGAAAGAAAGCAGAAACACAGCAAAAGTTTAGTGCTCCCCAAGGCTCTGTTAAAGCACGGGTCAGCTAATGCTGGGAAAAGAAGTCTTATTCTGAATGTGGTTTGCGTCCAAGAAGTTGTAAAAGTCTGGACTCTATGCCAGCACAAAATAACTCATGCTCCAGCCTGACAGTTCCAGGCCAGTAGAGCTTAACTGTTCTACATGCACATTTTGCTGTGATTTCCTGATAACGCTGACAGTCAATCACAATAAAGAGCTGTAATGCACTGCAGGCTCACTGGTGAACACATTTTGTTTTTTCTTTTTCTTACTTCAGGATATCTATAATGCTACGTTGTAAGCCCAGTGGGTAAACAGGTCAAAGTTGTATGTTCTCCTGTGAGGATACTAGAAAAAGAACAAAATGTGCCTACACCTGTCTGGCTAAAACTGCCTTCCATCACAGCAAAGTATGCTTTATATTAAAAAATGTATTTACAGAATAATACCATGCCTGTTCTTGAAGTAATTTTCCTTTTCAAGTTTTCACGACAAGCCTCAATTTAGATATTTTATTCGCTTTTGGAAAATGCACATTTATTTTTGGTGGCCTGTGCTCCATCAGGAATCTATAGTCTATGAGCTGCATAATTGAACATACAATAAAGTCATATGTATACATATTTAAACCATCTTAGTCAAATTCAAGTCCACAGGGGGACAGACTGTGAGCACAGAGTAGGAGTTTAGAGCCCCGATTAACCAAGCCTGCACATCTTTAAGGATGTGGGAAGAAGACCAGGCTACCCAGAGGATGAGTCACACAGATACTTGCAGAACATGCCATCTCAACACAGACAACTGGACCCAGCACACTCCACCTGAGATGCAGCACCCATAGCACTTCTGGAAACCCAGATGTTGTCATCGTTCTGCATTTATTCTTAAATGCATAGTGTTTTTTCACCTTAGTGAATCTGAAATTCTCAAACAAAGATTTAGTTCTGCTCATACGACTAAGCATTCTTATTTTAGCTAACTCTGCAGGTCAAACATAAGATTTACATTTGCAGAACGGAAAATTGCATTGACAAATTTCTGTTTAGAATGAAAAACGTTAAAAAATTAAAAGTAATGTCACACAAACAAGTGCTGTACGTGTGACGAAGACACATCACTCATATAACTTTCAACGGTCAATAGCTAACACATGACCAGCAAGAATATTAATAGATGGAAGCAACAGTTATTTGATAAATATTATTAGTATTATTTTCCTTCTCCCCCGAAGCCTAAATTCTACTATTTGATATCACTGATATTTAATGATTTATATTTTGGTTTTCCCAATACGAATATAATTTTAAATGTCTTTTTCCTATGTATTTCTCTATAAATCCACTTAATACATTCTCTATCATTCCAAGCACAATTAATGAGAGAATGCATTCACTTAATACTGTTGCACAAATTCTCAATGTAATTTCATACTGTGATTTAAAAGTAAATGAACACGTTTAAGGTACGCCTGTCCTTCCCATTTAAGTGACAGCATCATATGTGGAGTAATTTAAGGCAGGTACAAACATGCAATTTATTGGAATAAATAATTAGTGTCTTAGAGTGTACAAAGTAGCATGAGCCAGACATACAGACATGAGTATAATGGAAAAGGGCAACCTTGCTGGCGTTTTCACATATGAAAGTTTAGCATGTGCATTGAGAATAGCAAACTACTCAATAAAAGTAAATATATAAACATACAAACACACTGTATGAGAGCTGTAGTCCTACAGTCTGAAACAATCTTTGATAAAAGATCCAAAGGAGACAGATATGAGAGGTACAAAAAGACATCAATTAATCAGTCAATTAACAGGCACGGTTAGCAGTTACACCATTAAGTACATGTTAATAAAGACAGCTTGTTGTATATCTTGTCACACACCAGGTATGGCTGTGGAGGAGCCAACAAATAATAAGGTTTGGTTGTAGTGGACCAGAAAGCAAACATACTACACAATGAACATCTGTGCTGGTGTGGCATTACCTAGTCTGATGAATCATGGGGTTTATTGATTCACACTGATAAATGAGCTTGGATTTGGTAAAAACCTCATGATATTACAGGGGCTATCATCATGGCTTTTAAAAGTGCAATCTATTGGTGGCTATGTAATGGTTTGGGTGTATTTCTAAAAGGAATACTCCACACAGAAGGATATTCTTTTATATATTACTTACCCTGTTTAGTTTGTAGTGATGGCTGAGAAAATTTACAATTTATCGTGTTAATGAAGAACAGAGATAAGGGTTCTGATAGAATGGGCACCTATGGTGACCAATGCAGCAAACAAAATCAGAAATATCCATGGAAAAAAAAAAAAATCTCACATTACTCATGTCATATAATTTACATGTTAAGACATCCAGCCATACTCTCACAAAACACATTAATTTTTTTGTTAAAATATTATTAAATAAATACCTCTGGAAAATACCACAGTCCACAAACAGAAAATGTATTCACATAGAGTTCTGCTTTTGAACTGAAGACGGGACTATTAACCAATTAATGAAGGGGAAAAGTGGGTCTTCAACTTAAAAACTTGTGAATGGAGTTCCTGGTCACTACACGGAGTAAGTAACATATAAAAGTGTAGTTTTTGGGTGGAGAATTCCTTTAATGACATAAATTCAGAAATTTGATAAGAGTAATCAAAGGATACCTTAACATTATCACCAGTTTGGGTACATTATTGTCTTAAAGAACCGCACCTACCTGCAAATGAGCCTTTTCAGCAGGATTGTGCCCCATGCCACTTCACTACAAATGTTCTGGAAAGTTCCAGAGTCATGACAGTGAAGGGAGGTAAATGCAGAGGCCCCACAAACGCTGCCATGAGAACAGGTTTGACAGAAGCACAACAGAGACAACTGCCACCAGCTCCTTACCAACAACTCTGGGTTAAGCTGAAGCCAATAAAGGCATCTCTACGATGTTCTTCTCAAAACCTTGTCCAGACCATTCCTTGATACAGGTTTTACTGCGAGTAACTGGGAAGCCAAATGGTTATTAGGTTAAGTGCCCTAAAAAGTCACTACATAACACTGATTTTTACAGTTCATGTGTACAGATTGAGGAAAAGTGAAATGTTTTTTCAAATACAGTAAAAACAACAACTACGCAAAATTGAAACAAAAATACAAACTCATTCCAAAATTAAATTTTATTAATGTTAAGGATTCATTATCTTGTCTCTTTAAACATATATATCCGATAGACATTTCACATAGATTTAGACATTTGCACAGACAGTTGCACATTAAATTTCAGGACATTCTCCAAGTTGTTCATTCCATTGCCTCTTTGTTATGGTGAACAGGAAATGCTCAAGTGATGACGGTGGGGCCAGAGCGCCCAGTTCGTTCATGCATCTGAGATACTTTCAAGGAGATTGTAACAAGTGGGGCCAACATAACCTAATAAAAAAAAAAACAATAATGTTAGCAGACCTATTTTTATGGTGGATCAAATGAAAAAGGCATCAGCATAAACTATATAAAAGAAAAACACTTGTGCAAACGTCGTGACTCATCTATCATTATAATTCTCAGAGGCACAGAATGCAGACACAGCTATAAAAACCTGAATGGCTGGATTCCAATACTTCTGACTTTACTTTTTGATTAAAATCATTATTATGTTCAATATATTGCTAAAGTTTGAACAAATATTATTTTCCCCTTTTTTAATAACTGAGAAGAGGATCACCAACATAAAATAAATGTTCCTCATATACTGCATACATTCATCCATCCATTACCCAACCCGCTATATCCTAACTACAGGGTCACATATACTGCATACAATACATTCAATATAGATGGCAAAATCTGCCCCTTCATTATTATACTCATTGAAATTAAAAGGAGAATGGTTAAGTTGAAATTTTAGAATACAAATATGAAATTATTTTTTATATAGCCTATTAAACTGTGCATAGCATGGAAGCAAGACATAATGGTAGTCAACACATTGAACAAGTACAGTACATGCTTTAAAGACTGCATTATTATTATTAATTTCAAAATTAATTAAAAACAAATATTTATTACAGGTTTTCTTGCCAGTCATTACTAAGCATGGTTGACTTTTATATTTTTGTTATTTTTATTTTTTAATTTTACTATTTACTTTTATATTTTTAAAAAAGCAGAAACAACAACATCTTCAAATCTGCCTATTCCACTTAACAGTTGCGGAGGGGCCAGGCCCTTCATTGGCAGCATTGAGTACTGTACAATAAAGAAGCCAGTCTTATAAAGATCCACAGTCAATTGCAGGGCCATCTCATTAAAACCCACATATTAAAAGTTTGAAATTTCATTTAAAAACGCATTTAAAAACTATGTTAAAAAACTGCTTTAAAGAGTGCTAGTTTAATTTTTCAGTATTTTCTACAAATCAGTATTATGGATATGATTTTCATAATAGTCATCATGCAATTTTTGATTTTGATAGCATATGCATTCAACTTGCATATTCAGTCACAAATACCAAAGCAGATTTTATCCTCTTGTTTAACTATTTCAATTATATATTTCATAAACTATTAAGTTAAACCATTTTACTCATTGCTTTTTGGCGTGAATGTAAAGCAACTATGGTTCAATTAAAGAATCTGAAAACTCCCTTACCTTAAAATCATGAGTATACAATTAGTGGTGTACTTGGCTAGTAGGGCATAGTATTTCAAGTATGCAGAAGTACTTCTACTTTTGTGTCTATTCGGCAAGGCTGTAAAACAATGCAACTAACCTGTGGTTCTTGATAAATCTTCCCAGGATCCTTCTCAAAGCTGTCAATATACAGACGAATGGTTGCACCAGCACTGCCAGTTCCACTAAGTCTGAAGATTATTCGAGATCCATCAGAGAAGATGAGTCGCAGACCCTGTCAATGAACATTGGTGGTTAACAATGCTAACACACGAATAAATCTGAAGAAGTCATTTTTTCATTCGTAAACACACACATAGAAAAGTAAATGTAACTTAAAAATGTTTCTTTTGCAAGTAAAATTGAAACCAATTAAGCACTTATCTGACAAAACAGTGTTTGTGTTGTAATTGAAACATGAAACAATAAAGCATGTTGTATGTTCAGCAATTTTACAGTTTAACAAACACTAAAAATGCAAGCTTGCACAGCTTTAAGAAAAGGAATAATTGTAGCCAACAATGTTAGTGAAACAGAAATAAAAGAAGTTTATATATTGGGAATAGGCATTTCACTCAAAGTGAAACCAAAGTCTAATTGCCTACATCTGTCCTGCTGTTGCCTGTCACTGAATTGGAATTGGACCCAACATTTGCCATTCATCTTGATGTTGGTAAACCACCATGGTGGCTCCAGACAGCTTTTTAGATTGAGCCTTTCTGTGTTATGCGAGTCACCCAACCACCTGGCACTCTCAACTAAATTATCTTTGTCAGACATACAGTTAGAATGCTTTGTGGTTAAACAGAGGAGCACCTTCAACAAGAGACTTACTTAAGAGTGCTGTAGCAGAAAGGACTATACAAAGGTAAGTCCTACCAAGTGCCATTACTATGTATAATTAATCCTCTTACTGTTGAGATGGTGCCATCTTTTACTTTCTGAGGGGTACTGAGCTGTTACTTGCATTTATTAGTGATATATTGACCTTCTGTATTTTTTTCCTTTGCAGTGCTCGAAGTTGAAAAATTGCTGTTGCAACCTGTTGCAATTTGCGCTGGATTAATACAATTTCCCTCTGTCTACCACAATGGGTTTACCAGACACCGTGCACTGTGAGAAAAAACGTCCAGACTTAGAACACATTGGAGGTATTTTATTTCATGATTTGCCTGAGAACATCTGCAATTTCAAAAGAGCACCTGAGGCAAATTGCTATGGACTGGATGGCCCAGTCTCGTCTGATCTGAGTATGGCCACTGAAATCCTCAAAGTGAAAAGCAAGGTGATAGTGATAATGATCTAACCAAACCATTCACATACATATTTACAATGGTGTAAATAATCTGTTCACATTATTACATCATTAACTTCTTTCCAATACATGTGTAGCTAAGTACGTCTCCCTTACCTGGTTTCTTGAAATACTTCCATCTACTGGGTCACTATATTCAAAGTTATCTACTTTCTCTACAGTGTAGGTCTTGTCTCCCACAGAAAATTTTTGCCCAATAAAAGCCCGGTCCAGTACCAAAGCCTCAAGGTCCTTCATCATCTTGTTAGCAGCATCAGAGTCCACCTCTTCATAGTCATATCTGGAACAGTAAAGGCAATGGGTAAATGGAGAAAAATAACCTTTGCCCTCTTGTAGAAATGAGACAAGCTATTAACCTGGATAAGGTTTTTTTTAGCACTTTCCTTAGCAATCAAACTTCTTATTTGGTCATCTTCCTAATACAGTACACTATTATAGATTGTGATTTTGCAGAAAAGCAAGATCATCGGTAATCGAGGATTGACTACTTACAACGCTGAAGGAGGTTTCTTTGCAAATAATATAATCCTCATGATTAAACATTTCACAAATATCCTGTTTACACACCAGGTACTTGAATCCCAATTGGATACAGATAGACTGTAAACACATTGTATTTATAGCATTTACACTAGAAACGGTAAATGTTTCTTTGATAGAAAAATACATATCCCATTACATTTTCCCTTGTAAAATGCAAATTAACAATTTCAAAAACTCTTCTGATATGGGGCTCAATGTGGTAGGTGCACTGCTGTGCATGCTTTTTAACCGATAATGAAAGCCCACAGCAGAAGCCATTTGGGGCATATTATTAAGAGAAGACAGTACAGGCCAAGTATGTTATATAATGCTGCAGTCATCACAGCCAAAGCCGCAAGTATGATGCTTTCAGACTGGATGCATGAAAAGAATCAAGACTGGCAAAATAAAGTCCTGCTGAATCGTTTGATAATTTCTATTGCTGCTCAGTCTCTGCATGCAGTGCTTCACATTTTTCTATATTTGCAAAAGACTGCTGTCTCTCAGGCTGATGAGAATTTAAGACGAAAAGATTTAAAAAATAAATATTCATCAAAGCGCATGTCACAACTGGTATTATAGAATCTTGCCACTGGTGTTGGCTGCAACACCTTATCCAGTCTGTTTGGAATAACCAAAACAACAGTGAGCCATTGTGTTTGAAAAGAGTGTTATACTCTCTGATCAGTATGCAAGAGACATACATACAATCATATGAAAAAGTTTGGGAACCCCTCTCAGCCTGCATAATAATTGACTCTCCTTTCAACAAAAAAAATAACACTGGTATGTCTTTCATTTCCTAGGAACATCTGAGTACTGGGGTGTTTTCTGAACAAAGATTTTTAGTGAAACAGTATTTAGTTGTATGAAATTAAACCAAATGTGAAAAACTGGCTGTGCAAAAATGTGGGTCCCCTTGCAATTTTGCTGATTTGAATGCATGTAACTGCTCAATGCTGATTATTTGCAACACCAAATTGGTTGGATTAGCTCGTCAATCCTTGAACTTCATAGGCAGGTGTGTCCAGTCATGAGAAAAGGTATTTAAGGTGGTCAACTGCAAGTTGTGCTTCATTTTGACTCTCCTCTGAAGAGCGACACCATGGGATCCTCAAAGCAACTCTCAAAAGATCTGAAAACAAAGATTGTTCAGTCTCATGGTTTAAGGGAAGGCTGCAAAAAGCTCTCTCAGAGGTTTAAACTGTCAGTTTCAACTGTAAGGAATGGAATCAGGAAATGGAAGGCCACAGGCACAGTTGCTGTTAAACCAACCCTGGTCTGGCAGGCCAAGAAGAATACAGGAGCGGTATATACACAGGATTGTGAGAATGGTTACAGACAACCCACAGATCACGTCCAAAGACCTGCAAGAACATCTCGCTGCAGATGGTGTATCTGTACATCGTTCTACAATTCAGCGCAATTTTCACAAAGAACATCTGTATGACCGGGTGATGAGAAAGAAGCCCTTTCTGCACTCACACCACAAACAGAGTCGCGTGTTGTATGCAAATGCTCATTTAGACAAGCCAGATTCATTTTGGAACAAAGTGCTTTGAACTGATGAGACAAAAATTGAGTTATTTGGTCATAACAAAAAGCGCTTTGCATGGCGGAAGAAGAACACCACATTCCAAAAAAAACACCTGCTACCTCCTGTCAAATTTGGTGGAGGTTCCATCATGCTGTGGGGCTGTGGAGCTAGTTCAGGGATTTGGGCCCTTCTTAAAGTCGAGGGTCGGATGAATTCAACCCAATATCAACAAATTCATCATGATAATGTTCAATCATCAGTCACAAAGTTGAAGTTAGGCAGGGGTTGGATATTCCAACAAGACAATGACCCAAAACACAGTTTGAAATCTACAAAGGCATTCATGCAGAGGCGAAGTACAATGTTCTGGAATGGCCGTCACAGTCCCCTGACTTGAATATCATTGAAAATCTATGGGATGATTTGAAGCAAGCTGTCCATGCTTGACAGCCATCAAATTTAACTGAACTGGAGAGATTTTGCATGGAAGAACGGACAAAAATACCCCCATCCAGAATCCAGACACTTGTCAAAGGCTATAGAAGGCGTCTAGAGGCTGTTATATTTGCAAAAGGAGGCTCAACTAAGTATTGATGTCATATCTCTGTTGGGGTGCCCAAATTTATGCACCTGTCTAATTTTGTTATGATGCATATTGCATATTTTCTGTTAATCCAATAAACTTAATGTCACTGCTGAAATACTACTGTTTTCATAAGGCATGTCGTATATTAAAAGGAATTTGCTACTTTGAAAGCTCAGCCAATGATAAACAAAAATCCAAAGAATTAAGAGAGGTTCCCAAACTTTTTCATATGACTGTATGTCAATCATTGCCTGAAAAAGAATTTGGAATGAATTATTAAAAAAACAACTTAATTGTAGGCTTTAACTGAGTATTTTGTACGGAGGAATGTCATTTTACATAAGTTGAATACTGATGTATGTCACTTAGAAAGAAAAACACTTCAGTTTTATATAATGTGAAATGGCTGTGGTATCATTGTGTTCATCTTTCATTACCTTGCTTATATTTGGTGCTTTTTCTAAATTCAGAAGCACCAATAGTTAATGGCTGGTGAGATGAGCCTTTAACATGTGTGCTAGCAGCACTGAGTAAACTTCTCTGCTGAATGGTGAAAACACAAATGACGATGTCAGTTTGTCATTTGTGAATCTTTGGTATCAACCAAATTCCTGCTTAGTCAATAAATAACTGGTTAAATTCTTTAGCTCACCATGCTCGTTTGTCATAAAATAAAGTAAACAGGCAAGGATGATTTCTTTTAACTGTCCATTCACTCATCTGTGCTTTTCTATATTAAATAAGTCATTACAGTGCATGGTTATTAATAATGAGGACCAGCGAATTTGTTCAATTTAACATGTGGCTCAACTGAAAATTACAGAAATTGTTGAAAAGCAATATTGGCTTAATCAGTTAAAGTGGCAATGGTCCCACATTGACCAACCCAACACTGCGACAACCACCGCCCCTCCACATGCGAGCATCATCATTCAGTGATGTTTAAGGAGAATTTTACACATTTCCCAATCTTATTATAGATGAGTAAACTCAAACCTTCCCTGGCCACTTTAGCTTATTTATGTATCAAGCCTTGTTTTAATTTTTTTTCTTCCTTACCTGGTAGAGAAAAGCCAAACAAAATGACACCTTTTATTGGCTAACTAAAAAGATTACAATATGCAAGCTTTCGAGGCAACTCAGGCCCCTTCTTCAGGCAGCCTCGAAAGCTTGCATATTGTAATCTTTTTAGTTAGCCAATAAAAGGTGTCATTTTGCTTGGCTTTTCTCTACATTCATAATGGCTAACACGGTACAAAACCCTAGTATTCCTTACCTGGTAAAATAGTTTCGCCCATATTTCTGCCAGTGGTCTTTTAAGATGTCTTCAACGCTTTGTTTACGAGTTGCAATAATAGATAGCCAGGCCAGTACTGCCCAAAGGCCATCTTTCTCCCGGATATGGTCAGAACCTACAAGAAGATTAGAAAAATATACTGAATAGACATAATATTATTATTTATTATTATACTGAATATAATAAATATAGCTGATAGTACTTCCACCTACAACTACAGATACCACAATAATATTTAAATCAATAAAAAATGTTGAACACTAAATCTATTATTACATACTCACACGTATCACATCACTGGAATGCCTCCACTGTTTGGGGAGTGTAGAGAATGGCATCAGTTAACTACCACTAACGTGATGCAGAATTTGGGGAAATTAATAATTGATCTGAGAGTGATGCTCAAGTACTACAAGGAAGACACTGGCTTTGGCAAAAGGACATTGGGCTGAGATGTTGTTTCTATACTGTTGATTAATGATAAAGCACCACAATCTCTATATATAATCTTCATTTGGATCTTGATCTTTGTTTGTCCGCGAATGAATTAGAAGAAGAAGCACTAGATGGCAGTAGAGAAACAGCTAAAACATAGGCATTGCATTAAGAATCTCCTTCAGGCATATACTACTGAAGACTGTAGTACGCCAGTCACACCTCAAAACACAGACATTCAAACTAAACAAATTGTTGTGCTTTAAATTAACTAAAAAGATCTTCATTTAGATCTTGATCTTTGTTTGTCTGCAAATTCCACGCATGCGTAGACCACCTTCCAGTTTAGTACGTTGTTGTTACTCACGGATGTCAACAATATGCCGGAATAACGAAAGGGGTGGTGGACAGTGTTACGCTGGTTAGCTCCTGAGGCATGGTTAGAGAATGAGATTGCCGAAGATAAAAGGTACAGTACGTGCCTACGTAACATATGAATGAAAGAAAGACAGGGGGTAAAATGAATGACAACGTAACAGCACGTTCCGGAAATTATTATTGTTACGTTGTAGCCGGCGAGTGCTGCACGTCTCACAGTTGTACCGTGCCTTTCTCTCAGAAGAAATCGTGAGAGAAAACAACAGCGTCGTGAAAACGAGACGGACTGTGAACGGACAGAAGCAGAAATGCTCCTACACCACCACATAATTACCATTCGGACAGTGATTCTGAGTAGGCCGTTCCTATCGAATCAATGTCCAACGGTTTTCTTTTGTAATTTTGTTTCCCTTATAAAAAAATCATAATGTTGTGCGACGAAGGGTCCAGTTCACGACTGGCAGCCGGGTTTAAACAGGGAGCCCTTCACAGACAACTTTAACACGTGCAACGTAGTTGGGCGCACATGGCTAGTATTTATAGAAAAAATAACAGGGATAGGCAAATGGATGGCCAAAGTTTCTTCAGTGAAATCTGCTGCACATAAATCTATTTAAAATGAAAAATATTTTTAAGTAATCTAAAGGACAATTATAATTGGTACGAACTCTTTCACATGCCAGTTATTAAAATGATTTGAAATGAAATACATTCCATTTTTAATTAAATAAATAAAACTGCTTATGAGATGAGATGTTATTTGTTTTGGCATTGCAGCACAGACAAGTTCAAATCAAACAAGTAAAAAAAAAAAAAACACAGTAAGAATCCACACGTGTAGAGTTCTGGTGATTTAGTCAGCAGTCACCATGTGAGTCAGTTGATGAGACACAATGCAAGCACTTGCTTCTTATCTTATCTAATTTCTGTTAAAGCACTAATCCTTTATGGGGTTGCATCTTAGTCTGATTTTAATTATTATTGTTGGTCACAAAAAGTAGTTCATGTAGATTAGTTTTAGACAATCTGTAGTTGTAGATGGATTTTACCTAGAAAATATAAAAAAATGCCTTGAAACATTTAAAAAAAAAAACTGCCCAAACAAAATATGTGGGAACTATTGCTGCATTCCATTTAAAGTTGTAAGTCAGAATTTCCATGTTCCTAGTCAGAATTTTCAGCTGGAATGCCACCTTAAATCAGATTTCCAACTCATATCCAGGGCTGGTCTGTCAAGTCCAAGATTGTCTGACATCAATCCAAAATGATGACATGCACCAAGCATTTTAGTGAAAGTGGTAGTGTTATACCATTTATTAGCACTTCTGTCTTATTAAAATCAGTGGTACACACAGTACTGTCCAACTTCTATCCATTGACATGTTTTTGTGTTTTGTTGTACAAAATAATGCACAATGCAATGTTATCGACTGTTATTTATTCCAGATGGATCAACCACAACAAAGGCTTTCCTGGACGTGTCCATATTGGTTTTCCAAATGTTTTATTGGGATGCTATCAACTCTGGTTCAAATGTTATTCCCAGCTCCAACATCCAGGGTAATTTTTGCATGCACCAGTTATATAATTCATTCTGTGCTGTTTAGAAGTCTAAGATTTTAAAAACCAAACACACATTATTGGGTTAATAAATGCTGTAATGTAATTATCTGCCTCAGAATTAAGATTGTTAGTGCTCTACATGGTTCAAGGCAATTAATCCCCAAAAATCTCAAGTCTTCAATTGTATTTACAGTTATTTGATCTCCTTTGTAAAATGGATCTTTCTTACCAGTGCCAAAACTTTCTTCTCCACAAAGCGATAGTTTATTTGCATCCATCAGATTTCCAAAAAACTTCCAGCCAGTTGGAGTTTCATAAAGAGCAATTTTGGTTGCTTTGGCCACACTGGAAAGAGATGTAAAATTAATTTGGCACATGTGGACTGTCTCATGCATTAGGTTTTGCAGATAGTCTAATTTCAGTTACTAACTTACTGAAACTTAATTCACATTTCCAATAATGTGCTGAATCTTCTAAATTTGTGTATAAATGTATTTTTTAGACCAGTTCTGTGCAAAAACAAAAGGAGTTGCATTGTGTCTTTGTGGACCTGGACAAAGCATATGACAGGGTGCCTCGAGAGGAGTTGTGGTATTGTATGAGGAAGTCAGGAGTGGCAGAGAAGTACATAAGAGTTGCACAGGATATCTTCGAGGGGAGTGTGACAGTGGTGAGGTCTGTGGTAGGAGTGACGAAGGTGGGATTACATCAGGGACCGACTCTGGCCCTTTCTTATTTGCAATGGTGATGGACAGGTTGACAGACAAGATTAGACAGGAGTCCCTGTGGACTATGATGTTTGCCGATGACATTATGATCTGTAGGGAGCAGGTTGAGGAGACCCTGGAGAAGGGGGGATATGCTCTAGAAAGGAGAGGAATGAAGGCCAGTAGGACCACCAAGACAGAATACATGTGTGTGAATGAGAGGGAGGTCAGTGGAATGGTGAGGATGCAGGGAGTGGAGTTGGTGAAGGTGGAGGAGTTTAAATACTTGGGATCAACAGTACAGATTAACAGGGCTTATGGAAACTAGGTGAAAAAGAGAATGCAGGCAGGGTGGAATGGGTGGAGAAGAGTGTCAGGAGAAATTGGTGACAGACGGTTATCAGCAAGAGTGAAAGGAAAGGTCTACAGGACGGTAGTGAGACCAGCTATATTATATGGGCTGGAGATGGTGGCACTGACCAGAAAGCAGGAGACAGAGCTGGAGGTGGCAGAGTTAAAGATGCTAAGATTTGCATTGGGTGTGACGAGGATGGACAGGATTAGAAATGAGGATATTAGAGGGTCAGCTCAGGTTGGATGGTTGACAAAGACAGACAGGCGAGCTTGCGTTGGTTTGGAAATATGCAGAGGCGAGGTGCTGGGTATATTGGGAAAAGGATGTTAAAGAAAGAGCTGCCAGGGAAGAGGAAAAGAGGAAGGCCCAAGAGAAGGTTCATGGATGTGGTGAGAGAGGACATGCAGGTGATGTGTGTGACAGAACAAGATGATGAGGACAAGAAGATATGAAAACAGATGATCCACTGTGGCAACCCCTAACGAGAGCAGTCGAAAGAAGAGGGAGATTGTTAATTAAGGAAATACATTTTAGTCTCAGTTTGTTCAAGCAGTGTGTGAATAAACATATGATTTGTAGAAAAGGAAAAACAGAGACAATCTGCAATTTTTATTCATCCTAATAAATTTCAAACTTGCTTATTCTAACAGTCTTTTTATGATTGTAATTGCCAGTCCCTAATAAGTGGAAAGAAGAAATTCAAAATGTTAGGTGCTTTATACAGCATTTTAAATATCTGATTATCTTCAATATTTGAAATGTATGTCACTGGAAACAGGAGAATGACCTACAGTATGTGTAACCACTGATACCTACTGATGGCCAAAGGACAGAACACAGTTTCAACCCAACATACCTTCCTTGTAAGGTATGGTAAACTGAATTGGAAGGAAAACAATTATTTTGACTTAGAAGTTTTATTTTTTTTCATAAGGTGAATGTTTTCAAAATAAATGTTATAAATTTTATATTGCTTTAAAAAAAAAAAAAAAAAGTATGTTTACTTATCCAGAGCTCCACTGGTTGGCATACTTCGTGCAAATCCCCGAACCCCAGTTTGCTGGAAGTAAGGAATACTGAAGATGTTGGCAGCAATTACAGCCACAGAATCTGATGGGTTCACGAAAAAGCCGTGCTTTCCGAGCACCATGTTACGATCCTGAATATTAAAAGAAAACAATTTCTAAATCTAAAGCTGGGGGTACTGAGAACAGCAAAATTTTATAGTGTCCTGATATTCTTAAACTAAAAATGGTGAAGTCTTGTCTCAGTGGATCACAACTAGTCTTATTTATTTATCTTAAAGGTCTTCGTGAAATTTTGCTGACTGTAGTGATTCTGTTTGTGATTCAACCCAGACAGCACTCAGGCCACTCTTACCCTATAGGAAATCAATCTAGTGTTTCTTATAGATGGCATCAACCAAACAACTTAAAAGAGCCGGTATAAGGGACTGAATAACAATTACATTGCTGAAATTGAACAGTCAGTTACATTCTTTGAAAAATAAACCAGGATTGCATGAGCATTGATCCATGAAAGTCAAGGTCACAGATCTCCTTAATTAAGAAATGCTGAGTGCCACACCACAAAATGTTACAGATCCATCTGAAGTCAGGTAAACCATTACTACCTAAAAACAATCCTTTACTGCAAACCTATAATAAAAACAACTTCTCAAATAAATGAATGTATAATTTTTACTGAAGTGGATTCACATTTAACACAGTTTGTTAGCCACTGAAAACATATTTACACAAATAGGTAGGCTAAATATATTTTAAATGTTTCTAAATGTTTTGCAATTTTCTAGCATTAAATTTTGACAAAAAGGGTTACTAGTTACTGTTTGATTTTTTTTTTGTTCCTTTCTTTCAGCTATTCATCATTTTGTCAAAAGATGTCAAACTAAATATAATCAACCTTAGGGCAACGCTGCCACTACTTTCAGCTATCCATGCAAGTGGCGTAGTGGTAGCACCACTGCTGCACAGCAAGGAGATCATGCGTTCGTGTCCCGAGTCCGCCCTGTGTGGAGAGTGCTTTGAATAGTGACAAAAGTGCTATCTAAATGTAAAGAATTATTTTTATTACTACTTACTCCATCACCATCAAAGGCCGCTCCAAAATCATATTCCCCACCCTTCATGGTCTCCACTAGATCAGCTGCATAGGTCAGATTTGGGTCAGGGTGATGTCCACCAAAGTCCTCCAATGGAACACAGTTGACAGCAGAGTTAGCTGGAGACCCCAGCTCTTCACAAAGAATTTTCTTCACATAGGGGCCAACAACTGTTTAAAAAAAGATTGATTTAACAAATAGGAAAAAAACAAAGATGAAACACTATAACAATAAACATGCAGATTCAACAATTATGAAAGTACCATTCTAATAGATTCACGATTTATTTCTGACAAAATTATGTTCTTTAGCTAGTAAAATAAAAATTTAAATAAGAATAAGAATAATGTCCTACAACTAAAAACATTTTATAGGACTAGACGATATCAGCTAGAACAGGGGTCCCCAACTCCGGTCCTGGTGGGCCCAATTGGCTGCAGGTTTTCATTCTAACCCTTTTCTTAATTAGTGACATGTTTTTGCTCATAATAAACTTCTTTTGAATTAATTTTAATTGACTTGATCTTGAAGACTCAGACCTCTTAATTGTTTCTTTATCCTTAGTTAGCAGTCAAAACAGGACCAGCAAACTGTGTCCATTATACAATATCTGAAAATAAAGAAAGATGGAGGTCTCAGGAATACTGATCTGCTCAGGTTCCCAAAACATTTTAACTGTGCTTTGAGAAAAGAGAGAAATCAACAATTTTGGAAATGTCTGCTATTGCACAATGAGAGCAGCAACATGGAATTATTGAATGAGATTAATTAACAAGACTCAACGCCTAATGAATCAACTGGTTGGAATGAAATTGGTTGGAGTTTGAGTTAGTCTTTTGTTGGCTCACTCACTTCACATTTCATTTCTGTTTGGGTGCCATTTGAGGAAAGAAATGAAGCAATTCAGAGGGATGATGAGAGAAACTAATCTTAAAAAACAAGTCAATTAAAATTAAGTCAAATAGCAGCAAAAACAATGCACTAATTAAGAAAAAGTTTAGAATGAAAACCTGCAACCACTGGGGCCCTCCAGGACTGGAGTTGGGTACCCCTGAGCTAGACTATAGTTTTTATAAACAGAAAAAAAAAAAATTCAGTACCACATTATCTTGAAAATCATAAAGGAATGAGGGTTTAATAGATGGGATCAAGGCAGCTATTGAAAACAAAGAGCTCACAAACTATAGTCAAGAAATGCACTAAAGTTTATTTTATTTTAGTTTGTCACATAGTTTCTTTATATAGACTGCATACAAGTGCATAATAGTGAAAGGAGAAAATAAATATGCTTTTAATTCTCATGATTACTTTTGTATATCAGTCTACACTCAATAATCCATAATGTCAAAGTGAAAACATGCCAGGAAGAATCAACAAAAAACTGCCAGAATCCAGGTGTGCAAGGCTTGTAGAGACTTACCCAAGAACACTCAAAGCTATGATTGCTTTCTACAAAGTACTGAATTAATGGTGTGAACACCTATATAAATGTAAGATTATAGTTTTTGATTTTTAATAAATTTGCAAACCTTCCTGAAACACGTTTTTACTTTTGTCATTATGGGATGATGAGTGTAGATTGATAGGTGAAAATGTAAAATGTATCCATTTCAAATTAAACCAACACAAGAAAGCTGCAGAAAGCTGAGGGGTCTGAATACTTTATGGATTCCACTGTGACACTGATGATTTCCAAAAAAAATAATTTTGAAGATAAAAGACATGCAAAACCAAGCCGAAGAAATGGGATTCAAAATACAACTGATATTCTGTAATGAAAGTTATTTCACTAAAACCCTGACACATTAAACCTTACTAAAAAATGAGACACACTAAAAAAAAAAGAAATAGAAAAATGACACCATAACATATTTAGAAAACTCACCTCCATGCATGGCATCAATACGAATCTTGAGACGATTCTGGCCAGAAAGCAGCTCCTTCAGGGCAGCAAAGTCAAAAATGTTCCTCAGCATGTTAGCATAAGACTCCACAGAGTCAACAATTTCAACTAATTGAAAAGCAAGAAAATAACTACAATTTAGTGTTAACACTCATAAATGAAATGTTACCATGCTTGAATAAGAATACGTTAAAGAAAAAAGTGATACGTAATACAAATAACTGAAGGTGAAATATGGAAAATATTTTTTTCTAAATAAAAGTATATTTTATACATTATATACTTTTTATTAGTAAACCATTAGCTCGAAACAATGAATGACATTTAAGATGATACAACAAAAAAATAACTGACCCTATCTTGGTAAGCTACTTTCTAAATATCACAAGTTTGTTTGGTATACATGTCCACATAAGCAAGCAGTATTTGCTATGACAAAGCTATGGATTTCAATACCAAATGGTGGTCCTAAATAGGGATTAGGCCAGATCAACACTCCAAAATCATTACCAACATAAAAAGGTATTTGTGCCCAAAAATGTCACTCTGTAGACTAGGGCAGAAGAGTGCTACATCTATAACTACCTTCTCTATCAGTCAATAACTTGGCTCAAGAACAAGAAAAAAAAAAAAAAAAACCTTACACACCTCTAGTGAAAATATTCACTTTCTCAATGCAGAAGCTTACTTTCATCCCAACCTTTTCTGTTCCTTCTCCACCTTTACAACAGATCCTTTTTATCTACAGCTCATCTGAACCAAATATATGGTGCTATCTGACATTGCTACCAGGAAAACCTGCAGTTTCAAGTCACCACAGTGGAACCCCTTAATCCAAAGCTGTCCACAACACCTAGGCTTGAGAGGTGGCAAGAGACTGACCGTAAACCCCTCCCAATGAAGCTCTTCCTACACCTCAAGAGCATCTCCCTAGTGGAACATCCCTCTCTAGGAAAGACTGGGTCACGCTTAATCAAGCTAGGTCAAAGGTGGGCAAAAACAAAGGACAACCTATTTAGATGGGGCCACACAACAAGCGCTGAATGTCCCTGTGGTGCGCCCACCCAAACAATGGACCACATTCTCCATGTATGTTCCAGAGGCCCTACATGCACCGATGAAGATCTTAAGGATGCTAATGATGCCGCTCTTACTTGGATGCGGCAGTGGCGTGATAAGATATGATATGAACTCTGTATCATGCCAATACCAGCCATACTGTAATCAATTTAAATACTGTAACCCAGATTTATCCCTGATACATAAGCCTAAACCGTGCTTCTTGTGCTTTCAGAGGACTTGACACATGCAAACATAGCCAAAAATGATTTTCTGTAGTCAAGTCACTTAACACCATTGTTACTAGCAGGAGTACGCCATTACTGCACCATACCAAATACTGTTAAAAACCCCACTTCCTGAATTCATCATGCACAGAGATCGGCAATTCACTTCAAGCACAATTATAACAAAGATTGTATGAGCTTTTTATGCCTGCTATGGCCTGTGCCCAGCTGGGGATGAAAATCTGCCTTGTGCTTTGAACTTGCCATAGACTAGACACAAGCCAGGTGATGTAAAGATGAACTTCTGCAACCTAATCTCTTTTAACACTGCTGTTAATAAAATAATAATAATAGCATAATAAAAGGCTTCCTGTTCCATTATCAAATGACAAACATAAGGAAACAGCATTGTTAACAAAATGAATAAGCTGTATTAGTATCCCAAAAAGTTTGGTAATATAGAAATGGGGTCGAAACAGCCAAATTAAAGGTTTGTAAAGCTGACAGTTTATCTTAGTTTTTCCTATTTGGAATTACATCTTGCCTGAAGAAGGGGCCTGAGTTGCCTCGAAAGCTTGCATATTGTAATCTTTCTAGCTAGCCAATCAAAGGTGTCATTTTGCTTAACTTCTCTCCACATTCATAATGGCGAACATGGTACAACAACCTATTACTATTTGGTTCAGAAAAAATGAGCATTCTGTTATTTGGCCATGTACACCATAAACTAAAGGAGTGTTCTAATAAAAAAATAAAAAATAAAAAAAATTATCTGAATGAATACCTCCTGCAGTATGTGTTTAGAATTAATCATACTGTCTGAACTAAAGATACAGAACATATCCGACAGAGATTTATACTGGATATTTTTATGTGCTATAAACACTTTAATTTTTGAAATCGTAAGGGGACCTGCTCTGTGGTGCCAAAATACACCCCAGAAAAATTATTTTAAAAAAATGAATATTCAATTATTCAATTTAGCCTCTGCTTTTTTGGATTTGATGGTGTAATTATGGGTACTAATATAAACATAACAGCAATGCAAAGATATTTTAAATTAACAGCTACAGGGAGAGTTGCTACAAATATGACTAGGAAAAAAAAGTTCAAAATATAACTTGACTCTGACGGTAGCTGAAAATATTTAGACTGTAAAACTATGTTTTCTCAAAATATAAGGTGGGTTTGGTATTTGGGCATGGTTAGTGGTAGCACTTAATAATACTATATGATGGGGAAAAAACGTCTAACCAAAGTGTGACCCACAAAACACAATAAGCAAACTGTAGATACACATGGTTTAATCACAAAGAGCAGTAAGCAAAATTAAAAATGAACATATTCAGTTCAGGTTGAAGGGGCTGTCGCCTTGCCCAGGAATGTTGCTAATGGATGAATAGATACACAAATTTAGATAAATGAAGTTCTTCAGTGTAAACTTATCCAAATGTTGACTAGACTGGGTTACTATAAACTCGTATTCCAGAAATAGATATCCAAACAACAAAAACGTTCCAAGAAGAATTAGAATGGTTTTATCTTACCTAAATACAAACCACAAAAAGAAACTATCACTGACTGTTTCAATGACACCGGGGTTTTAACAGCAAAGAAAAAAAAAATGGATGCACACATAATTTTAGTGTACAGAGCAATCAGATGTCTTTGTTAACTTTTTTTGTTTGGCATATAAATAAATAGTGTTATCAAATATTAATAGTGCATAAATGTCCTTTTTTTTAAAATGTATAACAGAAGGACTATAGATTTAAAGCAACAAAAATTATGTATACGAGTATTATTCATTTTGGTAATAGTTTCAGGTTATAATACTGTATCCTCATATAAAATGTAGTAATATACCCATCAAAAAATGACAGGCCAAAATAAAATACACTATAAGGCCAAACATATGTGGACACCCCTCCAAATTATTGAGTTCAGGTGTTTCATCTACATACATTGGTAACAGGTTGATAAAATGCTATCTCCACTGACAAACACTAGCAGTAAAACAGGAACTGAAGAGCTCAGTGACTTTAAACATGGCACTGTCATAGGATGCCACCTTTGCCAGAAGTCAAGATGCGAAATTTCTGCCCCAGTCAACTGCAGCTGCTAATATTGTGAAGTGGAGGCGTCAAGAAGCGACAGTAGTTCAGCCACGAATTTGATGACCACAAAAACTCACAGAGCAGGGCATGTGCAAAGTGCTTAAAAATCACCTATTCTCTGTTGCATCACTCACAACAGAGGTCTAAACTGCCTTTGGAAGCAACATTAGCACAAGAATTGTGTGTCAGGAAATTTCCCGCGGCCAAATAGCTGCACACAAGCCTCAAATCACTACGTGGAATGCCAAGCATCGGCGGTAGTTTCGTAAAACTCATCACGGTTTTGGCAGATACCAGATAAAACTTGACCTTCTGGACTGCATAGTGCCTGCTCTGACGTTTAGTGGAGGGTGGATAATAGCAAAGTTTGCACTAGGGCCATTGATTTCAATGAGGGGTACTGTTAAAGCTATAGCATGCAAATGCATTTTAAACAATTGTGCATTTCCAACTTTGTAGCAACAGTTTGGAGAAGACCCTTTGCTGTTCCAGCATGACGGTGCCCCTGTTCACAAAGCCAGGTCCATAAAGACATGGAGGAACTTGAGTGGCCTGCACAGAGCTCTTAGAACAACCTCCTGAACACATTTAGGATGAAACGGAATGTTGAGTGCTTGCCATGTCTTCTTGTTCAACATCTGTACCTGACCTCACAAATGCTCTTTTGATTGACACATTCCCACAGATACACTTGTACATATTATGGAACACCTTCTAAAAAATAATGGACGATATTATAGCCGCAAAGTGGGGGCCCCCAACTCCAGATTTATGCTCATGGATTTTGAATGGGATCTTTAACAAGCTCATACAGGTGTGATGATCTAATGTCCATAAATTTTTGGCCATACAGTGTGCAATAAAAGGAACACTTATTTAGCCTTTAAACTTCTTTGGTTTTTAATGTGAAAAACATTATTCATTGTTCTGGATTTTTATGATAAGAACTTTGATTAAGGTCAAGTTGTGAGATAAAATATTGCCGTGTTCCTTTGTGATAATGATGTGGACACCAACTGATGTCTATCTGAAGTAGGGATTCTCAAAACAGTGATTCAATGTTACTGTCTATCACAAAAATATAATTTAATGATATACTTAGTAACCTTGATCATTTAATTCATTACAAACACACCTATTGTTATTATGTTTAAATTGTTACTTATCATAACATTCTCAAACTGTGATAATACAATTTAAGGCTATGGAGATTCACAGACTTTCCCAGCATCATTGGCCACAAAGCAGAAATCAGCCCTGGACAGACCACCAGTTCATTGCAGGGCCCACTCATGCACACTAGGCCAACTTGGAATTACTGATCAAACTAACATATACTCAGCAAAAAAAGAAACGTCCTCTGACTTTCAACTGTTTTTACTTTCAGTAGACTTAATGTGTAAATATTTGTATGAACACTAAAAGAGTCAACACCATAAGAAATAAACTAAAAATGTTTCACAATGTGTCCCTGAATGAAGGGAGGCTCAAAATCAAAAGTACCAGTCAGTATCTGGTGTGGCCACCAGCTGCTTGAAGTACTGCAGTGCATCTCCTCCTCATGGACTGGACCAGATTTGTCAGTTCTTGCTGTGAGATGTTACCCCACTCTTCCACCAAGGCACCTGCAAGTTCCTGGACATTTCTGGGGGGAATGGCCCTAGCCCTCACCCTGCGATCCAACAGGTCCCAGCCGTGCTCAATGGGATTGAGATCTGGGCTCTTCGCTGGCCATGGCAGAACACTGACATTGCTGTCATGCAGAAACTCACGCACTTTTTGCCACTCCTGTCTGGTCCAGCGAAGGTGGGTTTGTGCCCATAGGCGGCGTTGTTGCTGGTGATGTCTGGTAAGGACCTGCCTTACAACAGGCCTGCAAGTCCTCAGTCCAGCCTCTCTCAGCCTATTGCGGACAGTCTGAGCACTGATGGAGGGATTGTGTGTTCCTGGTGTGACTCGGGCAGTTGTTGTGGCCATCCTGTACCTGTCACGCAGGTGTGATATTCGGATGTACCGATCCTGTGCAGGTGTTGTTACACGTGGTCTTCCACTGCGAGGATGATCAGCTGTCCTTCCTGTCTCGCTGTAGCGCTGTCTTAGGCGTCTCACAGTGTGGACATGGCAATTTATTGCCCTAGCCACATCAGCAGTCCTCATGCCTCCCTGCAGCATGCCTAATGCACGTTCACGCAGATGAGCAGGGACCCTGGGCATCTTTCTTTGGGTGTTTTTCACAGTTGGTAGACAAGTCTCTTTAGTGTCCTGCGTTTTTAGAACTGTGACCTTAAATGCTTACTTTCTGTAAGCTGTTAAGGTCTTAACGACCATTCCACAGGTGCATGTTAATTAATTGATTATGGTTAATTGAACATGCATGGAAAACATTGTTTAAACAATTTACAATGAAGATCTGTAAAGTTATTTGGATTTTTAAAACATTATTGTTGAAATACACAGTCCTGAAAAAGGGACGTTTCTTTTTTTGCTGAGTTTACATATCTTTGTGAAATGGGAAGAAACTAGAATACTAAGAGAAAAACAACCCTGAAAGAGCAATTGAACCCGGGATGCTCAGCCTGTGTGGCAGAAGCGCTAACTACTCTGCCACCATGCCTTGATCAAAAAATTAATATTCTCAGCTGTAATGGTGAAGAAACTTACCTGTGAATGGCTTAAACTTGTTTTCAAGGTCAAACTGCTGCTTTCCAATTGTGGTCAGGTCTACTTTTAAGTCAGGGCAGATTGCATATTCTTCTATGGATTTACTAATCTGAAAAATCTTTTCTGTAATTGCTTCTGGAGCTGGACCTATAAAACAGATCAAAGATATATGATTCAAGTTAAAGTTTTTCAGCACAATGAGTGTTTTAGTTGCATGACTCTCAGAGACTATAAACAACTATGTAATAGAAACAAAACACAATAAATATAACATTGGATTATATAGTTAAAGAAAAAAAACCAAAAGTAAAATAACTCAGATATGCCCATATAGCCATGTAAGTATGCCATTAATCAGGGGTCCTCAATCACAGTCCTGGAGGGCTGCAGTGGCTGCAGGTTTTTGTTCTAACCCGGTTGCTTAATTAGAAAGCAATTCTTGCCAATAAATTAATTTTGTTGCTTTTTAGTGCTTTAACTCTGTCATGTCAGGCCCTTCTCATATCCTCGATTTCCTTCCCCTTTCTAAGGATATCATCTAAATGATTTAAAGGCTAAAATGGACGAGTAATACTCAGTCCTTCACTTTTTTTATCATCACTTTCCTTCCAAGTATTTAATTAAACCCAATAGTGCATGATAAATACACACAGAGGTGTAAATGGTAACAAGCTAAATGGAGAAATGCTGCTTTCTTTTGTCATTTGCAGGTTATTGCTAATTAGGAGCGATTAAAAACCAAGAATACAGCTGTTTAAGAGTAAAATAAGCAATAAGGGTCCAAAAATCTTAAAGAACGAGACAACTAAAGTGAACCAGAGGTGTTACTTGAACAATAAGTGCTGCTTATTAAGCAATTGGGTTGGAGAAAAAACCTGCAGCCACTGTAGCCCTCCAGAACCTTGACTGAGGACCCCTGCCGTTAATAAACAGCTGTTGGGTCGCTGTCTAATTTGATGATAAAAACTGTCCCCAAATTTAGTAGTGTGAGTGCTAATTACCCTGACAGAAGAAGTAGTAACATGATTATGCATGATGGCTTAGGTCTTCAATAGCACTATTCACTTTTCTAAGCCAAACTGTCTTATAAATACGGTATGTCTTAAACAAAAGTGCGTCATGCTCCAATTAGCCAATTTCACAAATCTCTCTAGTGCTTTATGGTGCCGATCTCAAAAGATGCTATACCAAGATCATATGGAGTCAGTCAGGATGGACCCTACTATCCACCTATAGTAGTTTCTGAATATAGGTGGAGACATCCAGGTTTTCCTCAAGTGTCTATAGAAATAAAGGTACTGAAGTAAATTTAAAACTACTTTCTGTACAGTATCCCCTTTGGCCTACATGGTAATGTGGTCTACCTCCTGCTTGGTTCTGCAGACATTAAGAAAAAGATTGCTGTGCTAATACCACATTATTAAAATGTAAACCTCTTCCCTGTATCTCTTCACTGAAGCGGTCTCATTATTGTTAGTTATCATGCTTATGATGGTAGTGTCACTAGTTAATTTAAAACACCTTAGCCAAACAAGGAGTACAGAATGTAGTTTTATCACACTATCAGGGTGGGGTTTGGGAAGTAAGTGATCTGATCATTCTGAGATCTGCCAGGTAGGAAGTCAATAATCCAAGTGCAAGAGGGGAACACTGAGTTCCAAGTCTAGGAGCTTGGTCAACAGTCTTGATAAAATTATTATTATTACATGAATATTTGCTGCCGGGCAATGAAATAGATACATATCTACAAAAAAAAAAACAAAAAAAAAAAACAGATACATAAAAACAAGAAACCCATTTACCAAAAAGTTGCAGATGCTCAGGAAAACAGACATGAAACAATTATGTATAAGGCTCACTAGTTTTATTTTTAATTTATTAAACTGAGAGACAGATATTACACATTTTAGAACCCCATAAATGTATAGCATAACCTAGCAAAGAAACTGGCCTGAACTTTGAATGTTAACATGAAATGTGCTTGACAAGGCTTGAAGAGACTGTGGTCCTGCACTGCCATCTAGTGATCAAAGACCACATTATCTTTGCATAGAATGAAATTTGAAAATGATAAATCATTTATGTATATAGAGCAGTCATCGAAAATGCATAAAAAACATTAGTGGTAATTTGGGTAACAAAGTAAGCATGATATACTGTGGGTTCTTAAGGTAGAAAACATTCATGAAGTATTTGGACTGGATTTTTCACCCTACATACCTAATATTTTTGCAGATGAGATAAATCCTCTATTAACGTATATTTTTAGTCTTTCATTGTCCATGTTTAAACTTTAAAGAACAAATGCATCGTGTCATTTTCTAAGAAAGCCCAAGTGACTTGCCCAACTGACTGCCATCTACAGGTTCACACAAGTGTGGCTATGAAGTGTGTGGAGAGGCTGGAAATGACTCACAAGTTCTATTATTAGCTCCCTAGACCCATTATTGTTTGACTATAAAATGATATAGTTCATCTATTATGTCATTAGGAAACACCACGTCTCAGGGTCTATATATTGCCTTTGAACCCCTGAAAGAGGAAGGATGACTACAGTCATATAAAAAAGTTTGTGAACCCCTCTCAGCCTGCATAATAATTGACTCTACTTTCAACAAAAAAGATAACAATGGTATGTCTTTCATTTCCAAGGAACATCTGAGTACTGGGGTGTTTTCCAAACAAACATTTTAGTGAAGCAGTATTTAGTTGTATGAAATTAAATCAAATGTGAAAAACTGGCTGAGCAAAAATGTGGGTCCCCTTGTAATTGTGCTGATTTGAATGCATGTAACTGCTCAATGCTGATTACTCGCAACGCCAAATTGGTTGGATTAGCTTGTTAAGCCTTGAACTTCATAGACTGGTGTGTCCAATCATGAGAAAAGATACTGTAGATATTTAAGGTGGTCAATTGCAAGTTGTACTTCCCTTTGACTCTCCTCTGAAGAGCGACAGACAGCATGGGCTCCTCAAAGCAACTCTCAAAAGATCTGAAAACAAAGATTGTTCAGTCTCATGGTTTAGGGCAAGGCTACAAAAGGTCATCTCAGAGGTTTAAACTGTCAGTATCAACTGTAAGGAATGGAATCAGGAAATGGAAGGCCACAGGCACAGTTGCTGTTAAACCCAGCAGGTCTGGCAGGCCAAGAAAAATACAGGAGCGGCATATGCGCAGGATTGTGAGAATAGTTCCAGACAACCCACAGATCACCTTCAAAGACCTGCAAGAACATCTCACTGCAGATGGTGTATCCGTACATCGTTCTACAATTCAGCTCAATTTGCACAAAGAACATCTGTATGGCAGGGTGATGAGAAAGAAGCCCTTTCTGCACTTTTGCCACAAACAGAGTCGTTTGTTGTATGCAAATGCTCATTTAGACAAGCCAGATTCATTCTGGAACAAAGTGCTTTGGACTGATGAGACAAAAATTGAGTTATTTGGTCATAACGAAAAGTGCTTTGCATGGCAGAAGATGAACACCACATTCCAAGAAAAACACCTGCTACCTACTGTCAAATTTGGTGGGGGTTCCATCATGCTGTGGGGCTGTGTGGCTAGTTCAGGGACTGGGGCCCTTGTTAAAGTCGAGGGTTGTATGAATCCAACCCAATATCAACAAATTCTTCAAGATAATGTTCAAGCATCAGTCACAAAGTTGAAGTTACGCAGGGGTTGGAAATTCCAATAAGACAATGAGCCAAAACACAGTTGGAAATCTACAAAAGGCATTAATGCAGAGGGAGAAGCACAATGTTCTGGAATGGCCGTCACAGTCCCCTGACTTGAATATCATTGAAAATCTATGGGATGATTTGAAGCAGGCTGTCCATGCTCGGCAGCCATCAAATTGAACTGAACTGGAGAGATTTTGTATGAAGAATGGTCACAAATACCTCCATCCAGAATCCAGACACTCATCAAAGGCTATAGGAGGACAGCGTCTAGAGGCTGTTATATTTGCAAAAGGAGGCTCAACTAAGTATTGATGTCATATCTCTGTCGGGGGCCCAAATTTATGCACCTGTCTAATTTTGTTATGATGCATATTGCATATTTTCTGTTAATACAATAAACATGATGTCACTGCTGAAATACTACTGTTTCCATAAGGCATGTCAGATATTAAAAGGAAGTTGCTACTTTGAAAACTCAGCCAATGATAAACAAAAATCCAAAGAATTAAGAGGGGTTCCCAAACTTTTTCATATGACTGTATATCACAATCCTATTTATTGACAATGTCTATGCCTTCCACACAACTGTTGCATCTAAGTAATGAAAGTTAGAACCCTGGCCATAAGTAACTCCAATTGGAATTACTCCCATCCACTGAGAACTTAAACCCGAGAACTCTTCAAGGCTTCTGCCTCAGCCAGAATATACTTTATCTTCAACTTTAAACTGTGTGCCCAAAAATAACTAGAGTACACCAGTAACGGTGACTTGAGCATTCCTAGTTTTCATCCTGTTTCTCTGTACGTTTACCATTCGTTTGCTCAGAGGTTGATGCGCTTGCTGCTTCCTGAGCAGATCTTCTTTTTTCCACCCTAGCTGCCTGCTTCTTCTCCTTTCGTAGGCACCTTTTCGTGTTAAAACTGATTAAGTCAGTGTTTATGTTGCAATTACTTAGTACATTTTCCTTAATTTTTCACTTAAGCTGGCACTCAAGTCTTCAATCTGCCTCAAGAATGATTTAAGATATGAAGAAGTAGGGGAAGTGATGGTGATGGTGGTAGGGATGAGAACGGCGTCTTGTACGCGTGTGCTGCACGGCCACCCTGCTGGCTGCTGCCAAGAGTTGATTCTACAATAGAATCAAAATAAAAAGAGGAATAACCTTGGAGGTCAATCATCACCCCGAAAGTGGGTAGTAGATGTCACGTAGTATTTGTGTGTCAAATTTCAAGTCAATAGGTCAAATGGTTTGCGAGCTACAGGTGATTTAAAATCCTGGACAGACAAACGAACAGCCACGGTAGCATATTATATAAGAAGATTATCAGATTTGCAGACACTAACATAATGATTGGGCTAATTAGTAACAGTTAGACTGCATATAGGAATGACAGTGGCAGATCTGACAAAACAACCTGTCCCTAAAGCTCATCAAGATAAAATAATTTATTTTAGACTTTAGGAGACATGAAGTCTTGTCCCAGAAGTGTCAGCAGTGCAACAGTGTAAACTGTACCATCATAGTGCTTTCTATAAAAATGACCCTTTCCTGTACAAATCAGCGTGGTATAAGAACACAATTACACAGGATGGAAAGATCATTTAGATGGTTGTGGGATGTTAAAGATTTGGTAATCTGCACTGCAATAGAATATTCAGAACTACCTATTATTAAGCTAAGACACAGTTAGAAACAATCACTTAAAACAAAATCAATAGAGTATTCTGTGTGTGCTCCTCAACAGCATAATCCCTTATATTTTTTAGTCACAGACTGAAATGAAATAAAGGTTCTGAGTCTGACGACAGTGTAACTTAAGGAATTGGTCAAGGTAAACTAATCAAACATAAATAATAGATATAACAATTCCCTCACCTCCATTGGAAATATTATATTTAATACCGAAGTCTCCATTGGGTCCACCAGGGTTGTGGCTGGCAGTCAGTATAATACCTCCAATGGCTTTGATCTTCCTAATAATACAGGATACAGCTGGAGTAGACAAAATGCCATTTTGTCCAATTACTAGTCGACCAATCTGCAACAAAAGATCACAAATCAGCTGAAGGCGTGAGGAGAAGAATTACAGGAATAACAGTTACCCTGCAAAGTCAACAATACATTTCAAGATTTCAAAGGTATACTAGCATACGTGCAGAATAACCAGTCTGCAGCCAATGTAAAATAATATTATTGACTTAGATTTGAAGTTATGTAATTCTTTTTATTTCAACTTTATACTGTCGTTTCAAACAATATTTTTAAATGTTCACTAAAAATCAATACATTTAGTAGAAATATTTGCCCTTTAATAAATGAAGCCCATTTTATTTTTAATGCTTTAGCAACAATGTAAATAAATAAACATGTATGTTCCACTATTATTACTAGTGTTGTGTTTCAATAATTGAGTTCCATCTCCAGTCTGGGGCAAGGGTTATCTCTACTGGTTTTCATTCTAACATGAGTGCGAATTTAACTTCAGTAGTGGAATGAATCTTGTCATTCGATGTACAAATGAATGATTTTAGGAATCTTAAATAATAAAGTTTCCAGATCTTTGGAAATATGTATTATTTAAAGTAAAAAAAAAAAAAAAAAAAAAAAAAATCATACTAGCATTTATAAGAGTCCCCTACAGTATTCCAAACTAGGTTTTTTAAAACGTTCGCTCAAAAATAATAATCAAAATTAATGCTGTCCTGCTTACCATGACCATCTCTGGAAGGGAAGAAAAAGGTCACTTAGTCCCATCTGAGAGATTTGTTTAAAGGTTGAAAGAGGGTACCCCTTTCACTTACTTCGTACCATTGCCTGTCAGTCGTGTCTTCAAAACCCAGTGCTCCTCTAAGAATCACACTAACATCTGAGACCAATACATGTTCAAATAATGCACTTGATTTAAGATATACTTACTAGGAAATATGTTTTAGGGATGCAGAAGAGTAAAACGTCTCCAGTAATGCAAATACTTTGAGCACCTAATTAACTCAAGAGTTTGATGGAATGAAAGCCAGAAGACCCTATAAATCCACCTGGACTGGAGCTGGACATGCCTGAAAATTTAAAAAATAATATGTAGTAATTCTGCCCACTGCATCAAGGACTGTCAGCCAATGCTGTCCACCACAGACGTCATTAGTTTTATTTTATCTCTATGACTGATGTGCAACCATCCCATGTTATCTACATCTCTACGTTTACCTGAAATCCTCATCACTCAATACCACTCCAAACAGTCCAAGATGCAACTACCCATAGACATTCTTAATAACCTAAAATGTTATTTTTCTATTTATTAAATTTAGCCTAATCTTTTTGCCCTATTTTTTTTATGCTAGAGTGCCAAGATACCAGTGTAGATCTGAACTGTGACAGAGATTTATTTTCTAAATTTTATGCCTGACCGATGCTTTTGTTTCTTCTACTGATCAATATTCTTAGGACTCTGCAAAAATAAATCATTGTACTTCAGAAACGGCACCCAAATCTACATTTCTATTGACCACATATTCTAACATGTCTCCATCAAATGCAGAGAGGATGTAATAGCTTTTCAAGAGGAATTCAATAGAGTTGCTGTCTTTATTGTTACAGTGGATTCAGAGACTATTGAGATCCTTTCACCTTTTTCACATTTTGCAATGTTACAGCCTTGTGCTAAAAATCAGCTATGCCACAAGTATCAAGCAACACTCGACCTAGAATGACAAAGTGAAAACAGGCTTTTAGAAATGTTTGCAAATGTATTAAAAATAAAAAGGTAATTATCACATTGATACAAGTATTCAGACCCTTTGCTATGACACTTGAAATGTGGCTTAGGTGCATCCCATTCTATTGATCATCCTGTGGTCAATTCAGCTGGTGGGACATGATTGAAAAAGAACATACCTGTCTATATATGGCTCCTCATTTGACAATGTGTTTCAGAGAAAAATAAGACAAGCCATGTGGTTGAAGGAATTGCCTGTAAAGCTTAGAGACAGGACTTTGTCAGAGGTCAGATCTGGTCAAGGCTATAAAAACATTCCTGCAGCACTGACGTTTCCCAAGAGCTCAGCTGCCATTCATAATTCTTAAATGGAAGGATTCTGGAATAACCATGACTCTTCCTAGAGTTGGTCACCTAGGAAGGTTGAGCAATCATGGGAGAAGAGCCACGGTAAGAGAGGCGACCAAAAACCTAATGGTTACTCTTGTGGAGTTCCACAAGAGAACCTATGTGAAGATGAGAGAAACTTCCAGAAGGGCAACCATTACTGCAACACTCCCCTGATCTGGGCTTTACGAGGTGTGGCAGAAAAGTAATGAGACTGATTTTTTATTTACCAAAGTTTTTATTTTTTTCAAACATCAATGTTATCCCCTTCAAAGTAGTTCCCTTGGGCAGCTACACACCGATGGAGACGTTGTTCCCACTGTTGGTAGCAGCGCTGGAAGTCTTCAACCGGTATGGTCTTCAGCATGTCCGTTACACTCTTTTGGATGTTCTCTAAAGTCCCGAAATGACGTCCTTTGAGGACATTTTTCAGTTTAGGAAAAAGGAAAAAGTCACACGGACTGAGGTCAGGTGAATAAGGGGGCTGGGGAACCACAGGAATGCCTTTTGAGGTCAAAAATTCTGTTATGGAGAGGGCAGTGTGACATGGGGCGTTGTCATGATGGAGCATCCATTTGTCTGCAATGTCTGGTCTCACACGAATAACCCTTTTTCTGAGCCTTTCATTGTTCACTCAACATTCTTAATGTTAAACGACGGTCTGATCTCAAGAGTGTTCACACATTCGATGTTTTCATTGGTTTTCGAAGTTGAAGGCCTCCCTGAACGGTGTTCATCTTCAACGTGTTTTCTGCCTTCCAAAACTGATTTGTGCCAAAGTGTTAACTTTTCAAACGTCACACTTGCCGATTCTCCAAGCTTAACACAAAATTTAATGGCACGACGTTGCTCCAAATTCCGCTGTTCCATTTTGCGTGACGCACAACCAAAAACACAACTTCGCTATTAGCAGTCACAGAAATCACGTAGTTAACGGAAGGAGTTGAAACTCGCACTGAGCTATGGGAGGGTACTGATACACGTGCTCTATCAAGGACAACAGCGCAGCGTTGCCAAATCGCTTGCACTGTTTCCAGTCTCATTACTTTTCTGCCACACCTCGTATAACAGAGTGACCAGACAGGAGCCTCTCCATTGTAAAAGACATACGGAAGCCCACTTGGAATTTGCACCTAAAGCACTTTCAGAATATGAGATTCTGATGAAACCAAGATTGGCGTCATGTCTGGTGAAAAACAGGCACCACTCATCACCTGTGCAATAGCATTCAAAAGGCGAAGTGTGGTGGCACTGTGACGTCGTGGGTTTGTTTTCAGCAGCAGGGATTGGAAGACTAGACTGGGTGGAGGGAAAGCTGAACAGAGCAAAGTACACTGATATAGTGAATGAAAACCTGCTCCAGAGCAGGGCCGAAGATTCATCTTTCAATACAACACAAACCAAAGATAACACAGACATGGCTTTGGGGCAACTTTTGGGAATGTCCTTGAGTTGCCCAGCTAGGTTCCCAACTTGAACCCAGTCAAACATCTCTGGATAGACCTGAAAATAATGGTCTACTAACAGTCTCCATTCAAGAAGAACAGAGCTCGAGTGGTTCTGCAGTAAAGAATGCCAGAAAATCCCCAAATCTAGGTTTTCAAAAACTTCTTGCACTATACCCAAGAAGACTCCAGGCTTCAACTAAGTGCTGAATAAAAGGTCTGATTATTTGTGTCAATGTGGGGTTTCATTTTTTTTATGTTACTACATTTCCAAAAATGTCTAAAAATCCAGTTTTCACTTTGTTATTCTGGGGTATTTAGTGCTACTTCATCTTGGGAAAAAATGAATTTAAATGAATTTAGCAGAAGGGTGCAACATGGCAAAATGTGAAGGGGTCTTTAAATGTTCTGAATACGCTGTATGTGTGTGGCATGACAGACAAAAAAGAGATCAATTCTGTTTGCTCCAGAGACTCAAGCCAAAAAACACATGAAGCACATCTAGAACTTCTTATCATCGCCATTATCTAAGACTCTAATGGTAGCCTGATTGCAACGTCTACAAAAGCATTCAATAAGATGAGGGGAGTGTCGACTCTTAAAATTGCCTTCTTGGAATCGCAACCCTTGAGCATAACATTAATTACTCAGGTATTATTGGATGCTCCACCCTATTGCCACAAGACACCTTTGTACCTTCAGCAGAAGCATTTCAAAAGAAGTGGCCTAAGTAACCTTTTTCATGGTTTGGCCTACACACTTTCAGGTAAGGACCCAGCATTTGTCACCTGGCTGTCCCTGTTCCACTCCTACGTCAGTTCCTCCATCCACCCTGTATACTTTTATTGCCCAAATAATTACTTGGATGTAAAGTGTTATTTCTCACTACCTTAATCTGGATGAGCTCTTCCTTAACCAACACGATATCTTTGTCTCAAATTCAATAACTGCTACATACTTTTAAAGATGCAAGTTTTTCCATAACATACGGTCTGATCTTTCATAATATTTAAACTGCACCAATGCAAAAAGGGTGCGTTCATAATTATATTGTAATTGGTGCAAGTGTCCTTTAATTGTAGATATTACTGTAAAAGCTATATTAGACTTCCCCAATTAACTCAATGCCACTAGTCAAACATAATCTTCAATTTTGACAATGTGCCATCCCTTTAAGGATACAAAAGTATCTTAGCAATAGCCATTTTTATTAAAAATTATTAAAAAGTTAATTACATTTTTCAAAGGCTTTTGATGTTATATGCCCAATTTAAAAAAAAAAAAAAAAAAAGAAGAAACGTGTGATTTAAATAAAAGCAAGAATGTGTAATTCATCTCTAATTAAAGGCAACTAAAAGAATTTAATTAAACACAAGCCAAGTAACAAAGGTTACTGAACTGAAACTGGTAAATAATACTCATTGAATCTGAGATATTAAGAGAGCTGTTCTCACTTCAAGGAACCATGGACTCTGAGGTTCAGGCATCACAACGTAAAACCAGTAAAAGCTGCAATTCACCAACACAAGTACTACTTTGTAAATTCAAACATAAATAAACTTTTACAACAATTTAAATACAAAATCTTGATCACAATATTGAACCAAACTAGCCATTAATGAAAGCATTTAAGTGATGATCATGAATATGTTTCCTGTCTTTCACACAGCACTACAATAATACTAAAGATTTTCAATCAGTTTGTAAAGGCTGAAAAAAAGCTGCAATAACCCCACACCCTATCTCAGCATGCACTCTGAACTTTCAGAGTATTAAAGTCATGCAGTTTCATCTTAATGTCGGTAATACTGACCCCGTTGGCTGCAGCCATTTGCACAATAATCTCTATTGCAGTTCTATTAAAATAACGGCCATCGCCTCCCACGATCATAGTGGATCCTTGACGATCTCTTAAGTCAATTGAATAAAGTATACTCTGGACAAAATTATGCAAGTAGTCTTTCTTGGTCTCAAAAACATACGTCTTCTTCCGCAACCCACTTGTTCCTGGTTTTTGATCCCCATAAGGGAACGTTGGCAGCGTCAAGATTTCCAGAGGGCTGTTGTCCATTGCAGACAACACCATGAAAATAAATAAATAAATTTTAATTAAATCTCTGACTTGAGAAGTTACACTAGAACAAGACTGATGGCCGATTCTGTATCCTGAAGTTTCAAGTGAAGTAGTTAAGAGCCCAAAAATAACTTTGTTGGCTGTCAGTTGGAGGCAGCCTCTGTAACTGAAGAAGCTGGCCTACACTTGCTCTGACAGATCACTGTCAAACACAGCAAATTTTGCACATTGCTTATGAAAGAACCAATTTTCCTTTTTTTGCACTTCCTCTCAATTTTAATTCAAACAGGGCTCCAAACTGTAAACCTACAAACAAAGAAAGTGAACTAGAGAATTCATTCGATAGTCACAATACAGCAAACTCTGTGTTCATAGCTAAGTTGAAACATTAAAGTAAGGAAGGGAACTTTTCTGAGGAATTAAAATTCAAAATCATGCAAGAAATATTCCCCGAATCATAAAAATTAAGTTGGAGAATTTATGCATATTCCCCCCCCCCCCAGCATAATTCAATAAAGAAAAAGGAGAGTCTGGTCCCCTTACTTCTTCTGCAGAGCTTATCCCACCGGGACTGGCTGTAAAGTAGAACCCTCACTGGATGGGATGCCAGTCTGGTGGACCTCACACTATATACACACCCAATATAAACCAATTTAGACCTATCAATCGACTTAAGATGCATGTTTTTTGGATGTGAGAGGAAACCAAAGAACCTGATGAACACCACACAGACAATATAGACCCCACACAGACAGTAAATAGTCAAAGTTTCCAATCCAACGCTGAGAGGTAAAGGCTCTAACCCCCATAAAAAGCTGTGTTATGTGATTATTAACACAAACATATGGAAGTGAAATATTATCAGGTCAAGCACTGGTACAGTGTGTTGCTGCAGCCACCAAACAACTAAACAGCATGGGATCCTGGTTGGCAAATCTATCTGTTATGTGGGAGTCCCCTTGGCCTGGTCCAGCCGCTCAGGTCTTCCAACAATAAGGATCCTGTGAGCCAGATCACCCTGGAATTGCACCACATGGCCATAGTGCCGTAACACTTCCTCACAATGCAGGTAATGTGCCTCATTTGGGACTCCATGAGCAACACAAAGTCAAACCAGCGGTACCCAAGGATTCTCCAAAGAGAAACAGTACCGAAGCAGTCCAGTCTTTGTCACTGGATAGAGTCCATGTCTTGCAACCACATAGCAAGACAGGAAGCACTGGGACCCTAAAGACTTGGACCTTTGGCCTTCTGCAGAGATATCAGGAGCGCCACACACCTCTTTCCAGCGACCTCATGACCCCCCGTGCTCTCCCAATTTGTCTACGGACTTCACAGGAAGAGTTGCCAGAGACATAATTTTCGCTGCCGAGGTCGACATTCTCTCTGCAGACAGGCACACTGCTGATGGCTGTGCCTAAGAGGTCATTAAAGGCCTGGTTCTTGGTTTTTATCCACGACACTCGCAAGCCCAGACATTCAGACTCCTCACTCAGTCTCTCGAGAGCCCTAATCAGAGCCTCCATTGACTCCACGAAGATCACAGCATTATCAGCAAAGTCAAGATCAGTGAATTCTCTCTCTTCACCAACAGATGCCCACAGCCGCTGGACCCCACAACCTTGGCCATCACCCAGTCCATGCAAGCACTGAACAGAATAGGAGCAAAAACACACCCTTGATGAACCCAAGAATCAACTGGGAAAAACACAGAGGTCTACCTCCACTCTGCACAGACCAGTCATGATACCGCAGAGTCCCAGGATGTCCCGCGATCAACTGAGTCAAACACTTATATAGGATATATGAAATATATGATTATTTAAATTACTTGAATTGACGTTACATGTTGGGATCAAGTGACAGTCAAAGATAACATTACTTTCTTTTATTAGATCTTTGCAAAAGTTTACTTATTTTCTTAACAAAATATTCCATGTGCAGTAAAGTGAAACTCAACTTTTACTGACAATGGCCAACTTCAGAGAGAGAAAATTCCTAAACCATAAGTTATACATTTCCTATTACAGACCCAAGCAACAGTATTATGTGAGCTATTCTGCTAAAGTTCTGTAAATGCAACCCTACCAGGTATGATCAAAACAGACCTGAACAAAGCAGAGGAGGACTCACACGTTAGCTCAGGTTCCAACATGACACAAACCTCACGATACCTTTAAGTCCTATTCTCTCAATTTTTCCATTTTAGCAAGTAAAGTTCAATCTATAAGGACTTTAATCTTTAATAACTCGTTACTGGTATTTCTCAGAAATCTGGATTTCTTTCACCCCTATGATTAGTTCAGTTGCTACCCTACTTACTAATCATGTCTTCAGAATATGTCATAAGGAATTTACCTGGCAGCAAAATGCTGATCTATTCAATTATTAGAGTAAAACTACTTTCAAGTCATGTGACCTTGATTGATAGACTTCATTCCGTGAGTGCAAGTCCTCACGCGAAATTAAAAAGAGTGCTTGCTGGTACAAAATCAATCTTGTCATCTGTTCCTTCATAAATTTGCAATACAACATACAGACTGATTAAAGAGCAACTTTCCCATTCTCAACGTCACAAAACTCTAGGGCACAAGAAAATCAATCAATTCACATACACATTTTAATAATGAAATTAATAAAAATTATATTTTTGGTTGAAACTAAAATTTCCAGAGTGAATATAATCCAAAAGGTGCTAAATAAGTATGCCAAACATAATACAAGCTTTACATATACTGTAGACTAAGATTAGGTTAACTTGATCAGGCTCATAAAGTGTGGAGTGAACTGGTGATTTGTAGTTCAATACCTCAACTGAAAGGCCACACTGTATGACAGACTAATACAAGGATGGAATTAAAGTACGTGGCTAAAGTACACGTTTTCACAATAAGAACAAAGTAGGAACTTTAAGAAAGCCTTTAAGCATAACAAAATACAATTTTTTGTTGTTAGTCACTGTGGACTATTGGAACGAGTTATTGAATTTCAAAGTTAAAGTTTTTGCTTAGTTAGTTCATAATCACTAATCTTGTGCATACCATATAAACAGAAGTAATCGTATATGTTAACAGTAAGGGACAGAATTGCTACCAGGTTAATTAGCTATTCTAAATACAGCATGGGTGCCCTGCAATGGACTAATGTCTTGTACAGTGTTGGTTCCCACCAAAAATGCATTCCTTCCCTACAACCTTACCTGGATACTCATAAGAGAAACCGTAAAAGCAGAGGGATGGTGTTTTACACTAGTCTCCTGCTTGCAATGATAATACTGCACAAAAAGCATTGAATAAAACAAAGATTAATGGTCTACATAAGTCTGACAACTCTGAGTTATTAAAAGGTATTTGTGGTTTAGAATTTGTTAGTCTGAAAAATATATTAAAAAAAATTATTTTAATACATAACTTTTGAAACATAAATATTCCAAGGATTCCTAGTTACTATAGTTATTGTTGTGATAAATGTTAGTAGAAAAAGGCATGTAATAGTTAAGCCTTACTGTGTTTTTCCAGGCCAGGAAATGTGAATTTATTGTGTATGTGGAACTTACAATTATACAAAGTTTAATGCATTTCTGAATGTCACACTTCAGTGTGCTGTATAAATGATTGCTAAAATTAAGAAGGGTCTTTTTCCTCATATTGGACTAATTGTGCCCTTAAATTTTAAAATCTGCTATTTTATTTCACATTTTTAGAAACAACTGATTCTTTCAATTGCACTGTAGAAGACACCACCACAGTATGATAAAGACAGTGGTATGATGATGCAATTATTCTCTCTTATGGAAGAACTAGCAAAATACCCGCGTTTCACAGCGGAGAAATAGTGTGTTAAAGAAGTTATGAAAAAGAAAAGGAAACATTTTAAAAATAACGTAACATGATTGTCAATGTAATTGTTTTGTGACTGTTATGAGTGTTGCTGTCATCAAGGATTTGATTATCATTATTTCTTTCAATCAGGTTCGTATTTGTAGGACGTGTTGTGTTCAAGTTACATTCCGTGTTTGTCAACCGTTGTAAAGGTAACAGGTTTCATTCATCGAAGTGTTCACTACCCAAATCGGTACTCGTGAATCTAAGATGTTTAACAGGCATTCCCGGTATTAACTTGTGGATTTACCTGCGAATATTTAGCAGCAGCGTGTCTATGAACTTGTGGAATTGCCTGCGAGTATTTAGCGACAAGGTGTCTATTAAGTTGTGGATTTGCATGTGAGTATTTGGCGGCAGCGTCACAAAGTTGTTTTCGTCTAGCTGCATCAGAAAATGTACCACGACGTCTGACACGCCTCCTTTTTACTGTTTTCTCACAGCTTGGATTGCTGCGGTCATAATCGGTTTGAGTTTCATGGTTTGTTTCAATTACGTTAGTATTTGCATTTGCAGGACTTGTGTTGAAGTGACATTCAGCATCTGTCAAGCGTTGTAAGCATACAACCGGCTTCATCGATAACTTCGCATCCAGCTTTTGAGAGTTGAAACATTCATAAACATCAAAGTGTCCACTACTCAAATCGTCACCTGTGAATCTAAGATGTTTAAGAGGCATTGGTGGTTCTCCAAAGGTGTAAAATATTTGGCCATTTCGGTACACTTGAAAGCGACAACTGAACAATTCAGCGGCAGCCATCAACTCACATGCAGAACCATAGGTGAAGGGCTTAAGCATTTCACTCTTCTAGTGCTCCTGTGTAGTATAATTATCTCCTGTACCGTCATCAGTCCACACCTTGAACCTGTCCCAGTCATTCAATACATAAGACACAATGTTCCTCCGGATATCAAGAGTGAGCCTGATATGGCCGTGCAATATGTAACACAGACAATGGAAAAGGTAGGTGCCATCTCTGGGCATGGAAACCACTTGGTAAGTGACAGTTCTTTGATCGATGGTGATCACCTTGATAGACATGTTAATGGGGGTACCTGAACAGTAAACTAAGTCTAAAATACCTACACAATAACTATAAGTGTAACAAATGAACAATAAAACAGCAGAGAAGCCGTGGATTAAATAAAAAGGCTGCAGTTATCAGCAAGGAGACATGAATACCGTGACGAAGCAAGGAAGGGAATGAAGAGACCGGAGCGATGGACGGCCTTATATGGGCAGACAGCCAACAACGTGGGAGGCGCGGGGATGGGGGACGCAACTCTGCCTCACACAGCGACCGAGCTGCAGGCTATGGCCGTATATATGTACGTAAGTAGGATTCATTTATGACCTTTACGCATAGAATTTCGAAATGAAACCTGCCTAACTTTTGTAAGTAAGCTGTAAGGAATGAGCCTGCCAAATTTCAGCCTTCTACCTACACGGGAAGTTGGAGAATTAGTGATGAATGAGTCAGTGAGGGCTTTGCCTTTTATTAGTATACGAGGTGTGGCAGAAAAGTAATGAGACTGGCAACACTGCAAGCGATCTGGCAACGCTGCGCTGTTGTCCTTGATAGAGCACGTGTATCAGTACCCTCCCATAGCTCAGTGCGAGTTTCAACTCCTTCACTTAACTACGTGATTTTTGTGACTGCTATTAGCGAAGTTGTGTTTTTGGTTGTGCATCACGCAAAATGGAACAGCGGAATTTGGAGCAACGTTGTGCCATTAAATTTTGTGTTAAGCTTGGAGAATCAGCAAGTCGACGTTTGAAAAGTTAAAACAGGCCTATGGGGAACATTCTTTATCCCGATTATCCTCTTCACCATTGTAGTATGAATAGGCATAGACTTTATTTTACTTTTATGTTGTTGGTCCTTCTTCATTTAGTGTGCACCATTTCTTTCTGTATGCATTAGCAATCAAGTGCATGACAAACTAAGAAACACCCAAAGATTTAAATATTGAAACCTTTATTCAGAAAGGCCATTTTAATGAAGTGTTTGGGAGTACAACTCGTGAAGATATAGTGTAGCACTGAAGAGATTCTATGGCTGCTAACTGCATAGTCATTTTACAAAGATGAGATTTCCTTTCAAGCAGTAAAAGTACAGTATGTGCATCAAATATACATGTGGGTGGAAAATTTGTGGAAAGGTACAGAAACGCTAAATGTAACTACGGTACATTATTACATGCAAATTTTATTTTCTTGTTTGTCTTTACTTATCAAATTGCTATTATATTGTAAAAAAAAAAAAAAAAATCAATAGAAGCATGGGATAAAATTTAAGATAATAAACATGATTGGATCTTGTTTAGTTCTGGGTCCTAAGTCTAAATAGAAAAAGCAGATTAATAAAATAGGGCAGCACGGTGGCTATGGAGTTTGCATGTTCTTCCCGTGTCTGCATGGGTTTCCTCTGGGTGCTCTGGTTTCCTCCCACAGTTCAAAGACAAGCAGGTTAGGTGGATTGGTGATTCTAAATTGGCCCTAGTGTGTGCGTGTGTGTGTGTGTGTGTGTCCTGGTTTGGCGCCCTGCCCAGGATTGGCTCCTGCCTTGCGCCCTGTTGGCTGGGATTGGCTCCAGCAGACCCCCGTGACCCTGTATTCGGATTCAGCGTGTTGGAAAATGGATTGATGGATTAATAAAATAAACATCTCCATATAAAACCTCTATTAGAAAAGTCTAGGCATTTTATAAAATAAAAAAAAAAAGTGACCCCCCCCCATATAAAAATAGGAATAGCTAAGGAAGAAGAAGCTGCTGCATAAAAATATGACTAAATTTGCAAAGACAATTGCAATAATATGATTGTGCACATGAAGCTAATTGGCTCCTATCTTGCACTACTGGTGACCAAGAATAGATCTGGCCCCCACTGCATTGAAAAAACTGTTCTCAAAATGGTTGGCTGGCTTGCTGGCTGGCTGGTTGAATGTGTGAATGCACAGGGCTACTCACCTTTGGTACTGAATGCTTAAGAGAGATTTCCCTCTAGAGGAAGACTTATTTATTACAAACAGCATGATGAAAACCGACGTAGATATTAGTTGTGCCCAGTGTTTTAAAACGATTTTAAAACAATTTATTTTAAAAACATTAAAGGACTCTTTATTTCAATTTTAATTTTTATGTAGTACACATACAGTAGATTTACATGCCTATTTCTTTTCTATATATTTTAGCAAGCTGATAAATTAAATGTTCCCTTTCATATTTTGCCTTCATACGTTAGTAACAAGTGATTTTAAAAGCAAATTAAGGAACATGCTATATGTGATTACAGTTTAGTATATTAGAGAAAAACAACATAGCATAAATATCTAATCAATCTCTCATATAAGCGGTATACAAATATCTACTTAGTCTCAAATGTGGTAAGGGCATTATTTGCAATTTTCTGTTATTAAACAAGATCCAAAAAGATAGAACTAGTTTAAATGGATATAAATAAAATGTACAAACAAACAAATGCTTAAAATATTTACATCTGTGAGGCTGTTTTGCTTTTCACAGTAACACACAAAGCACAATTGTTTTCACATGTCAACAACTGGACCACTGGCATGCTAAGGTATTCCCTCAGTGACTCACTGCTGGCATGGATGCAGCATCATTTGCATGCTGTAATTCACCATCACCATATTAAGCCATGCTGCCTGCCAGTGTTCTGACAGAGTTAACAAACATTACACAGTATGCAGAACATAAGGTCTTTCTGTAAGTTTTCTTATATTCTGCAAGTGCCTTGAGCATGGGAAAGGCGTTATATAAATAAAATGTATTATTATTAAGTTCTGCTACACTTCTTAACGCTGTGGAATTAAATGCCTTCACAATCCATCCATCCATTATCCAACCCGCTACTTCCTAACCACAGGATCACGGGGGTCTGCTAGAGCCAATCCCAGCCAACACAGGGCGCAAGGCAGGAAACAAACTGGGAAAGACAATCGAGAACTTTAATAAATAAAACAAACCAGTCAACCACTGTATAAAGATATTACAGTTTCACATAAGATTATATCGGATTAAAAAGAAAAAGGTGACATTTATTTCTGATTTTGCTCAGTAAGAATGTCTAATAATTAGAAAAATGAACACTTACAGTATGCAACACTTTAGGTTTGATTTCCCTGTAGTGCACTGCTTCACTTCATCTTTAAACCGCAGCAACAGTAATACCTTGTTTCCTCTCATTCTCTTTAGGTCTTGTAGTTTTACTGTGCTTAGCATGCTCAGGCTAACTTGCACTTACAAATAACAGCAAATAAATTGCCACTTTTTTTTGTTTGTCCTTGCATGTGTACAGACTTGAGATTTGTACATCACTTTGGACAAAAGTATCTGAGCATTAAAATATACACAGGGTGAGTCAAAATTATGTTACCATCTGAATGGCGGAAACAATTTGTTCACAAATCATACTTTATACAGTATGTGCAAGATGATTTATAGGAATGTCTCAACCTGTTTGCCATCATGTAACAAATGTACTATTTGTGGCACATACATTGTCCACAAAAATTGTACATAAGTGTATATATATATATATATATATATATATATATATATATATATATATATATCATTACCATTAGTGTTAACATAATTCTGATTCAACATGTAGATTCAGGGGCCACAGGCACATAAACAGCATTTGCTGCAAGGCCGGAAACAAGACAGGAATGGAACACCCAATTACTCACCCACGTTATGACTTACTGGACCGATTTCTGATGGTCAATTAACCTAAAACAGATACTTTCAGAATGAGGTGGGGTACATTACAGGAAAAAAACCACAGGTAGACAAGGCAGGAGCAGACCAACTACAGAAAGTGAAACAGCATTGCAAACCACTGGAGCACCATAAGGAATTACAGAACATGCCATTATTTTTGTAAAGTGAAAACTTGCTTACACAAATTTTAGCCTGAAGACATTAGTTAAAATGTAATGTACTTTATATTTCAATATTAAAGTTGTTGTTTTTTTTTCCTTGGGTGAGCAGTTCCTGTCATCAGTATATTTTCTCACACTCACCAATTAAAAGATTTTTAATCTATAATGAACAAATGCATGGCCCCCTTCTAATACTCGTACAATCACACACTTTTGGACTTTATTGATAAATCTGTTGTGGAGAGTGAGCTACTCAAAATTTAAAGCTCCCCCACAAAGAAATGAAATGTAAAACATATTCCTGTGACATTTACCAAGGTTAGCTGTCACTAGTACCATCTAAAAGTGCAGACAACCCCTTCAAATTTGAATAAAATAATAATAATAAAAAAACCTTACATTAATATTGTATAATGTTTTTCTCAAATAAATTTAGGAAACATGTCCCATATCCATTGTAAACAACCTTTAAAGTTGAAAAAAATTCTATACATTTACAATAGCATATATTAATATAGTGCTGGGCGGTATACCGGTTCATTTTTTAAAAAAACATTTTTTATTTTTGTTATGATATGGATTTTTCTTATACTGCAACACCGGTTTAAATAGCCTAAACAACGTTTGGAACGTGGCGCAGTGGGAAACTGTTTAAGGGGGGACCTTTTTCATTGCTACACCGCTAAACACGCATACAACGGAGTACAGTATATGCATTAGTGGAGGTATTCAGCAGTGAAAATGGACAGAGAATATTCAGAAACTGAATTTGTAGCAGACGATAAAGTTGAACGTGGTGACACGGAAGAACTTTTGCCGAAAATAGGAGCTGTGTCTGTTGTCTGGAGATACTTTGGTTTTAAAAGGTCGGCTATGCACCAAACAACTATTTACTGCAAATGCTGTCGAGCTAAAGTTGTCAACACGAGCAATTTGGTGCACCACCTTAGCCGCAAAGATGCTTTGGAGTGCAATGAATGTATGGAACTAAGATTGGCCCCCTCCACGTCCTCAGGTAAAACTGAAAAAGCTGGAGGACACTCGAGTCAGACGTCACTTGTAGACCCGTCTGCTAGCGGTACTGCCTACGATAAAAAGAGCAAACGGTGGATCGAAATAACCAGTGCCATTACAATCCACATAGCTAACGTGTCGGTGGACAGAGATTGTTAACACTAACAAAAAGTGTAGTTGGTTTACAAAACATATTTACTATTTATTCCTTTTCTAAGACATGTTCAGTGCAATACAACTTTGACAATCACCTCTGAATATTTGACTAAGTCTAAATGCCTCTTTGGATGGTTGGAAATATGTTGTCAAAATTATAGTTTAAGTTATTTGCAAAATTTGTTCAATAAAAAGGTTCTACATTTTGACTGCAACTGTCATGCAATGTGATTCCTTCTCTTCTTTAGTGTCACACCCTTCACTTTATGGGGCCATGCAAACCTTTACTAATACTTACGTGCACATTAAAAGTTTTTTTTTGTTCAATGTACAATGCTCATGACAGTGGAATAGGTTATTCTTAGCCAGTCTAAATGTGGTTAACATCCACTCATTCATGGGGAAAAAATACCGTGAAACCGGGATCATTTTGAAAACTACTGCGATATAGAATTTTGGTCATACCACCCAGCACTATATTAATACTAGTTTTAACATACTCTATAATTACAGCTTTACTAAACAAGAGAAAACCGTGATTATTAAATATTGCCTTTATAGCGTGTCCAGTTTAAATGTGCCACTTTTGAATTTAGCTATTCTGTTCATAAGAATTGCTTTCTATAGATTTTGAGGGTCATGAACAAAAAGGTTTATAGTGGAAAATGTTCTAAAAAAGGGCATGTATAGTATGACTGCATCGAAGAAAACATGAAAATTAAATTACAACGTGCTAAAAAGTTTGGATTTATTTAAGGATAAACTAAAAAAAAAAGTCATGTTTTTTTTTTTTAATAGAAATTCAACAAATACTTTACATGTAAGTGCCCGTGATGCCCAGGCTGTCCGCAACTGGCGTAATGCCCTCGAGCCCTGGGTATCTACAGTCATAGACTGAGATGGACTACAGTGAATGAGGACACAGAACCACAAGACTGATGCAAATGTGCCAAGTGCTTTCATTTCCAATCAGTCAAAGTGTAAATCGTTCAGTGCAAAATCCATCAAATAAATAATACTCTATAGAAATGATGATCAAATGGAGGTTACAATTTAATAAACAATTTCAACAAACAGATTAAACATTCAAGGTTAAAATAAAGGAAATATCGATAGAAACCATCACGAGGGTTGGTGTATCCATCTAAAACAATGTCTCCTCTATTCACCCTCTACAGTCTGCTGTGCATCTCGCCTGAACATTAACAGGTAATCAGTGCGCCTCCACACCGAACATTCAGCAGCCACACACACCCATAGGGCCTGAGGCACACTGTTTTATCTAAAAAACCTGAACTGCCACGGACCCTAACACAAATTATCACAGTGCATCTTATCTTATTTGTTAAGGTTTTGCTTTTATTTCTATTTAAATGTCATGCTTATTCAAGTTATTGCTTACTTATGACCACACAGGTCTAGATAGATAGGCAGATATGAAATGAATTCTATAATAGCTAGATAGATAGATAGAGATATGAAATGCATTATATAATAGATAGATACAGTGCATCCGGAAAGTATTCACAGCGCATCACTTTTTCCACATTTTGTTAGGTTACAGCCTTATTCCAAAATGGATTAAATTCATTTTTTTCCTCAGAATTCTACACACAACACCCCATAATGACAACGTGAAAAAAGTTTACTTGAGGTTTTTGCAAATTTATTAAAAATAAAAAAAACTGAGAAAGCACATGTACATAAGTATTCACAGCCTTTGCCATGAAGCTCAAAATTGAGCTCAGGTGCATCCTGTTTCCCCTGATCATCCTTGAGATGTTTCTGCAGCTTCATTGGAGTCCTCCTGTGGTAAATTCAGGTGATTGGACATGATTTGGAAAGGCACACACCTGTCTATAGAAGGTCCCACAGTTGACAGTTCATGTCAGAGCACAAACCAAGCATGAAGTCAAAGGAACTGTCTGTAGACCTTCGAGACAGGATTGTCTCGAGGCACAAATCTGGGGAAGGTTACAGAAAAATTTCTGCTGCTTTGAAGGTCCCAATGAGCACAGTGGTCTCCATCATCTGTAATTGGAAGAAGTTCGAAACCACCAGGACACTTCCTAGAGCTGGCCGGCCATCTAAACTGAGCGATCGGGGGGAGAAGGGCCTTAGTCAGGGAGGTGACCAAGAACCCGATGGTCACTCTGTCAGAGCTCCAGTGGTCCTCTGTGGAGAGAGAAGAACCTCCCAGAAGGACAACCATCTCTGCAGCAATCCACCAATCAGGCCTGTATGGTAGAGTGGCCAGACGGAAGACACTCTTTAGTAAAAGGCACATGACAGCCCGCCTGGAGTTTGCCAAAAGGCACCTGAAGGACTCTCAGACCATGAGAAACAAAATCCTGGCGTCACGTTTGGAGGAAACCAGGCACCGCTCATCACCAGGCCAATACCATCCCTACAATGAAGCATGGTGGTTGCAGCATCATGCTGTGGGGATGTTTGTCAGCGGCAGGAACTGAGAGACTAGTCAGGATAAAGGGAAAGATGATTGCAGCAATGTACAGAGACATCCTGGATGAAAACCTGCTCCAGAGCGCTCTTGACCTCAGACTGGGGCGACGGTTCATCTTTCAGCAGGACAACGACCCTAAGCACACAGCCAAGATATCAAAGGAGTGGCTTCAGGACAACTCTGTGAATGTCCTTGAGTGGCCCAGCCAGAGCCCAGACTTGAATCTGATTGAACATCTCTGGAGAGATCTTAAAATGGCTGTGCACCGACGCTTCCCATCCAACCTGATGGAGCTTGAGAGGTGCTGCAAAGAGGAATGGGCGAAACTGGCCAAGGATAGGTGTGCCAAGCTTGTGGCATCATATTCAAAAAGACTTGAGACTGTAATTGCTGCCAAAGGTGCATCGACAAAGTATTGAGCAAAGGCTGTGAATACTTATGTACATGTGAGTTCTCAGTTTTTTTTATTTTTAATAAATTTGCAAAAACCTCAAGTAAACTTTTTTCACGTTGTCATTATGGGGTGTTGTGTGTAGAATTCTGAGGAAAAAAATGAATTTAATCCATTTCGGAATAAGGCTGTAACCTAACAAAATGTGGGAAAAGTGATGCGCTGTGAATACTTTCCGGATGCACTGTAGATAAAGATGAAATGCATTATATAATAGATAGACAGATAGATACTTTACTAATCCCAAGGGGAAATTCACATACTCTAGCAGCAGCATACTGATAAAAAAACAATATTAAATTAAAGAGTGATAACAATGCAGGTATAACAGACAATAACTTTGTATAATGTTAACGTTTACCCCCCCCCCCGGGTGGAATTGAAGAGTCGCATAGTGTGGGGTCTCCTCAGTCTGTCAGTGGAGCAGGACGGTGACAGCAGTCTGTCACTGAAGCTGCTCCTCTGTCTGGAGATGATCCTGTTCAGTGGATTCTCCATGATTGACAGGAGCCTGGTCAGCGCCCGTCACTCTGCCACGGATGTCAAACTGTCCAGCTCCGTGCCTACAATAGAGCCTGCCTTCCTCACCAGTTTGTCCAGGCGTGAGACGTTCTTCTTCTTTATGCTGCCTCCCCAGCACACCACCGCGTAGAAGAGGGCGCTCGCCACAACCGTCTGATAGAACATCTGCAGCATCTTATTGCAGATGATGAAGGACGCCAGCGTTCTAAGCAAGTATAGTTGGTATCTGTCCTTTTTTTATAAATTCTTTAAAGCGTACATGCTTTGCTGTCTTCCTTTCTCAATACAGTTGAAACAGTAGAACCTACAGTGAAATACTTTTACAGTGATATTAATAAAAAAAGCAGTACCCTGTGCAATAAACTTTATGGGGGGAAAAAAACAAACCTGTATGGGTTTGATAACATGGATGGAAAAAATACACGTTATATACAGTAGTGCATTTCTGACTGCAAAATACGAGTACTAAATGGTCAGGTAATTAAACAAAGAGTTTAAGTACAAACGGTAATCATTAATTACATCCAAAAAGTGAACATGGTCCCCTTATGGTCCTCTGCTCTAAATCAGCTGTGGATGCAAAATTCTGTTCGATAATATTTTATTCTTAAAACATTCTTAGCTTGTCATTTTCTGTTGCAGCTCTATATTTTGTATATTCAGATTATGCTACCAACCTCTCTCTCTCTCCCTCATATACACGATTTAAAAAAAAATAACAATTTTGAACACATACAGCAGCTTTTGTTTCATTTTAAGGCACTGCCTTTCCCTTAAATTCAGTACTCCGTTGTGTCCAAATAATACCAGCTAAAAATAGTAACAGCTGCATGGAAAACTGTGTTCTGTCACCCAATATCTAAAATGCTTCAAGTACGGTAAAGTTAGGGACAAAATCTTAATTACCAAGATGAGGAAAAAGTATGATGTATTAAAAACAAAATAATTACCATCTTGATAATTTATAAATTGGCAGAAACAAAGAATTAAAATCAAGTTCAAGACATATATTGTTTACATGCAAGAAATGAATGAAACAAAGGTTGCAGCAGCAGGACAGGGCCATTAGCAAATTTAAGAAAGCTTGCTTTTAAGCACAACTCGCTTTGTTGACTATACTCACACAAGGTGGCTATAAACTTGACAGTACACTCTTGAGTTTCACTGAAATAACTCACATACCCTCTACGCATTTCTTACATTATATTACATTACTGTACGACTCCAAATGGTGCCTGATCCAGAATTATTTGGCAGGACAGGCACTGGATCCCTAAAACCTTGAACTGAAGAAGTTACATAATGGAGGTTTTATATGTATGTGTGTATTTTCCCTGCGATGGACTCTTGCCCTACCTTTGCTAGGATAGGCTCCAGCTCTCCTGCAACCCTGCCCAGGATAAAGTGGCTTTAGAAAAATTAATGGACATATACAGTAAATCCTGTCTCCAAATCTTTTGATATTACTAAATTTGCTTATATAGTGGCACAAAATATTACTGGTACAGTGCTCCCTACTAGTCATAACATATTTAACACACACTACCTTGGAAAGGCAAACATTATTACTGAAATCCTCTGCAATCCCCACATTGCCATTTTTTCCCCCCTTCTTCTTTCAGGATCATTAGCACGCACCACTAGATTTCAGATCAGTTTATACACCCAAGTCATAAACTTGTGCTATTTTAAATTTTCTTTTATAACCCATCTGATGTTGCATTTAATGTACGATGTTGTAATCACTCCTTAAATTCGTTGTCTGTAGTTGGGATTCAGATACTGCCCGTAGTCTGCGAGAAACACAGAAGTAGGACATTCATGGTACTGTATATACACATCACATTTGGACTTCAAGTCTCTCTCTGCGTGTCCTTTAAGTGCACCATGTCCGGTGACGGTAATTGACCGTTCTGTAAAGATGCCCAAACCAGCTCTGCTGGCTCCTTCTCAATTCGTAATTTAATTTCTACAGGCGGTGCCGTGGAAAGAGAGGTCTGATGGGTTGATTACCAGAGCAAATGTTACAGGAACATATAAGAACTAGATCTACGCTGTTGTGTAAAAAATTTCATTTTGACATTAAAATATGTTCACATTACTTTAAAAATATTTTTGATATTTTTCAGTTGCTCTTACACGCCACAGTATGAATGGGCTACCAGTCTCCAGTATCCATTCCTTCCATGACCTTCACAAGACACGTTAACCCCGCCCAGAGCACTCATCACTTAAGCAACATGACACGACTGCGCGTGAAAGATACTTGGTATCCCCCTGCGTCTAGGATGTCTGCTTCTACACAACGTTACAATACTACTCAAACCCCCTCACCTCCAAAACTCGGGGGCGAAATGGCGATTACCGCAGTTAAAAAACAATATTTGCAAATATCTAGAGTATATCCTGACACACGCGTTTTCCGCCAACAATGCAGACTGACGGGGATCGGAGCCAATCAGTGTTCAAGTTCATATTTTCCTCTTTTCCGATTTGCTTAACCGGAACAGCAGAATTAGGAAAAGGTCAGACTCGGCAAATAACACGGAGGTAGGCGCACGCACGTCCACACATTTGAGTTAAAATGTCAAGTAGGTCGCAAGAAACAGCGAATTACATTATGTTTTAAAGAAATAAAGAAAAACTCGTGTAGCGTTACTAACATTTTAAGTCACGATGCACATTGCTATGCAAATAGTGCCCTGGATACGGTATAGGAGTGACAACATTGGAATGGAATAAAAATTACGTTAAGTTGAAACAACAATGCGGCATTGACAGACGTCTTAGAGATGCCGAAAATAACCGGATAGCAAAAAGGTGCCACACTTGCTTTTTTGAATTAAATGGCTAAAGTAACAGTTTGTACATGCCTGTATACTTATCATAAAACAACATGTTCACGGGTTATATAAAATATACAGTACACACACACGTAACAGCTTCCAGCCCCCAATTCTCACGTACACACAGAGCTGTCATACAAACGTAAATCTCAGTGCGTCTACCATTAACGTAACCTAGACGTTCAGCAGCACAAACACAACAGCGCCAAAATCAATAGTCAAAACTCACAAAACGTGAACTTGTTGACAACGCCTTCTCTTTAAAAACCACTTTTCTGTTTGTTTAATCATTACACACCTCTGCATTGTTTGCGTGACCGTCAGACACAGCGATTCCTGTCCGCTTCCGCAAAGTGCGCTCGAATGTCAGGGCGCGAACTCGGGGGTACAGTCGGCGCGTAACCCCCACACCCGCTTTCCCGGGCAGGTATGGTCTCGGGCTCGAGGTCGCGTGCACGCGCCGGGCACAGAGCGTCCTTCATTTACTGGTTGCGGTTCGTCTTCGCATTCTCGCTCGCTCGCTCGCTGCTAGTAGGACCACCTCCTGGTTTGCCTTACCCCGTTTGCCGCTGCGATCTGGATGATGAGCTGAATGGCTTCTTTCATGTAAAACCTGCCATCCCCTCCGACCACAAGCGTGCCTTCCTGCCTCTCGCCGGGTTCAATGACAGAAATGATACTCTGGATGAAATTCTCCGCATAGTGCTGGCTGTTCTGGAACACCGTCACTCTTTTCCGCAGGCCGCTGGTTCCCGGCTTCTGATCGGTGTAAGGTTTGGTTTTCACTGTAATTATCTTTGCCATGTTGTTGTTCTTTTATTCCCCGGACCCTCAAAGCAGCAGCACCCTTACTGTGGCTCAGAGTGGGACAAGCTATGAGGTGGTGTCGGCAGCGCACGTCCACTGAGAGAGCCACAGACGGAGCAACGCCTTCTGCGCTTTTACGACACCCACTGCCACAATTTAAAGAGCCACACGCCATTTATCTGCTGGCTTCAATGCTATCAGCAACAGCGGGCTTCGGGAACACTGCATATTTGTTTCATTACTCAATTTTAATATTCTTTCCTTTAATTAAAATCTTTGGTAAATCTGAATCACATTTATTGGGCAAGTTTGCTGGCATACAAGGAATCTGACTCCGATTTCTTCATGACTGCCCAAGTATAGTCACACGACAGACAAACACATAAATTGACAAGTGCACATCTGAGATAAATGCTGTCCCTAACCAAACTGGAGCCCTGAGTGGAATCTTCTTGCACCCCAAAGTCCCTCAAACCCCCCAACCCGTCCTTTCCTGAATGCATTAAGTTAGCATTTCTTATAGCAGCTTTGGACAGATAGATAGAACTTTATTTGTCCCCTGGGGAAAATTTGACCTTTTACAGAAGCTCTTTAAATAAATAAATATCATCATCCAACCCGCTATATCCTAACACAGGGTCACAGGGGTCTGCTGGAGCCAATCCCAGCCAGCACAGGGCACAAGGCAGGAACAAATCCCGGGCAGGGTGCCAACCCACCACAGGACACACACACACCAAGCACACACTAGGGACAATTTAGAATCGCCAATGCACCCAACCTGCATGTCTTTGGACTGTGGGAGGAAACCCACGCAGACACGGGGAGAACATGCAAACTCCACGCAGGGAGGACCTGGGAAGCGAACCCAAGTCTCCTTACTGCAAGGCAGCAGTGCTACCCACTGCACCACCGTGCTGCCCTATAAATACATTTATAAATAGTTAAATAAAACACACAAAAATGTCTAAAAAGCAAGAAATTAGAAAGAAAACTTCTGACTTGGCAGTCCAAGTCCCAGTGAGGTGCTGTATTGCTGGTGGTCTAAAGGAGCCCCATTAGCATTTTTTCACACACTTCTTCTAAATGTTTTGTTGGCTGAAAGTTCTCAGTGTTAGTGTATCAGAGAGAGGATGTGCAGTATTGTTCATAATGGCACTCAGTTGTGTTTTAATTTAAAACAATAAATAAATCATACATAAACAAAGAAGCATACACCACAAACCTCAATATAACTTTTTAACAGCAAATAAAAATGCCTCTTTAATCATCAAAACCTGAAAGTGAATGTGTGTAGGGATTTCTTCACTTTCTTTATTGTATATCACCACAGCACATGTCTACATTTTCTGGAGGTAAAGTCTTCTGTTGGGCCATCATACGACAGCTTCTATTGAAGGTCTGAAGCGATGCTGATGATGGACAAGCTAATTGTATATTCTTCTGCCATGGATGACCTCAAGTATGTCACGATGAGCTTAAGTTTTGAATAAGTTCACTCAGCAGATGCAACTGTAACTGGGAGGGTTGCTGCAATCCAGTGAACAATCCATGGATTTTGACTTTAATGACAATGATATACCAATTGATTTACTTCCATTTTAAATGTAGGCCTAATTAATAATAATAATAATAATAATAATGGACCAGGATATCAATTTGCTCTTACTCTTTGTTACTTGATATAGCCAACAGTATCACTTCTGATATGTAATACAACAAAAACAACAATTTTAATACTACTACTAAAAAAATAGTACGATTATACTGTATATATAAAAACTACTACAACTACCACTACTAATAATAAAATAACAACTTCTAATACTACTGCTGAATGCACTTAATAAAGTTACTTAGCGCAGTAAACATAAAGTGTAATGGGAAACACACATGGACTGGCAACCCCACCGGGACTGAACAAGGATCCTTACTCAGCAATGCTGAATATGTTCTCTCCCAATACCCAAGATGGCAGCCTCCCTGGGTTAGGGTTCCCACACAGATGCCCACAGGGCATGCTGGGACTTGTAGTCCAGTGAGGCAGCCCTGCTGGGTTCCATGAGGGCCACTAGGGGGAGCCGATGGGATTCACAACTCCTACTTTATGGGACTTCTAATTGACCCAGAATTACTTCCATTGGGCACTACCCTGGCACCAGATGTTCTCCCGGGTCCAAGATAAAAGAGACCACTTGACCTTACCCAAGCAAGTTGTAGTCGGGTGTGGAGGACAGACCAAGCTTGCCTGGTAGGTGTGGTGGAGAAGATGACAAAAGGAAAAGAGAGAAGAATTGTGTTTGCTTACTGTATGCCACTTTTGATACCCTTCTGTAAGGTTTATCAACAAACCTTTTATTTATACCGGGACTTTTGTATTTGAGGTTGTGGTTTGGAGTGCTGCAACATCCCCTAGTGGTCACAAGGGGCAAAATGAAGCTGAATATTTCAATATTTAAAAAACGAACATATGAGTATATCACCTACGCTTACAGATTTAGCAGATAGCAATGAGGCATTAACTAAATCAGTAATGTTAGCTACCAGTAAAATCAACCAACAATTAAAGTTCGTGTGAGCTAATTGCTCTTTTTGTTTGTCAAAATTGGTTGTGTGGTTCTTTCCCACAATTCAGCCAGTAACTAACTAGTAAGCAGAGAGTCTGTGTGTATTGGTGACATTTACAAACGTGTATTCAATACAACAGCACTCAGAACACTTCATATGCCAACTAACGTTAGCAACCTTTAACAACTAGTGGAGCTCCGGAGGTCTATATGGCGGTAAAAAATAATCCACTAACCATCTGTCAGCCAGGTACTGTAACAATCAGATAATATCTGCTAAATGCTCTATCAAAACTATTGCACATAATGCTATTGTTACTGCACTGTTGCTCCAGTAAACTGCTAGCTTTAGTGTAGTGGCAGTTGAGGAAACGTTAGCTAGATTACTGGAAGTTAAACAAATTTAGGTTTTCAAAAAACACACCGGCAAGTGCGGCACAAGCTTCTTCCTCATGCTTTCGTTTTTTTTTCTTCTCTGATTAGTATTGACTTGAAGCCAACTTTCTGTGCATTAATGTAAAATTAACATAACAGGTGACAGTCAATGACGTGAATTTGATGATTCAGTCAAACAGCAGCACCACATGCTCATAGACTCAAGCAGCAGTCCTTCAGACATGGGCCACACGTGCAGTGCGTTTAGAATATAGGGGGCTCAAACTGAGATAAATACAAGCCAAAGACAGTAAGCATACAGTATGTATACAAAATTCAAGGCACTGCAATAAACAATGAATTTAATACTGAATTATGCATCAGTTATTCATAAGTAAGGTGCAAACTGAATTAACCATTTGTGAACTCGACGGCCTGTGGAAAGAAACTAACTGTTCTTATTTCCATCTGCTTGTTTTTTTTATAGTTTAGCTTATAATGTCTGGCGGATGGAAGAAGTTCAAAGAGGATGAAGCCTGGATTTGAGGGGTCAGTGATGATTTACCCAACTCGTTTCATGACTCTGGAATAACACAGGTGGGAATACTGGTGCCAGGGATGATTATTAACAGACCTGCCTGTTCTTGTCAGGTTTAGTTGCTGATCCAAAGCACAATGTAATGGATGAGCTGAGAAGAGATTTGATGGCTGTGTAGAACGGAATCAGCAGCTCCTGTGGTAGGTTGAACTCTCTCAGCTGTCACAGGAGGTACGTCTGCTGCTGTGCCCATTTTTATTATGGAATTCCCGGGTGATTATAAATCCCTGGTATGTGAAGGTTTCCACGACTGACACATTTTTGTCAAGTATGGAGATTGGGGATAATATTGGGTGTACACATACTGTATATGTGTATGCACTGTCAAAGACTGTTGGGGTCCTTGCCTGCCTGGGACGCCTCTTCACTGAGAGGACCAGGGGAGCAAGCGTGGGCAGAACATTAGAACACTCTAGACGAGAACGGGCCATTCAGCCCAACAAAGCTCACCAGTCCTGTCCACTTATTTCTTCTAAAACAACATCAAGTCGAGTTTTGAAAGTCCCTCAAGTCCTCCTGTCTACCACACCACTTGGTCTCTTATTCGAAGTGTCTATCGTTCTTTGTGTAAAGAAGAACTTCCTTATGTTTGTGCGAAATTTACCCTTAACAAGTTTCCAACTGTGTCCCCGTGTTCTTGATGAACTCATTTTAAAATAACAGTCTCGATCCACTGGACTAATTCCCTTCATAATTTTAAACACTCTTAATCTTCTTTTGCTTAAACTGTAAAGGCTCAGCTCTTTTAATTTTTCCTCATAACTCAACCCCTGTAGCCCTGAATCAGCCTCATCGCTCATCTCTGGGCCTTTTCTAGCGCTGCTATGTCATTTTTGTAGCCTGGAGACCAAAACTGCACACATGACTCCAGATGAGGCCTCACCAGTGTGTTATAAAGGTTGAGCAGAACTTCCTGTGACTTGTACTCCACACATCATGGCGCTATATAACCTGACAGTCTGTTAGCCTTCTTAGTGGCTTCTGAACACTGTCGGGAAGTCGATTGCTTAGAGTCCACTACGACTCCTAACTCCTCATAACGTGTACTCTTGATTTTCCGACCGCCCATTGTGTATTCAAACCTAACATTTTTACTTCCTAAAAGTAAGTATTACCTCCCCCTGGGACGCTAGATGGCAGCCCCCGCGGGTTGCAGCAGTGCCTCGGACTCCCACAGGGCTTCATGGGAGATGGAGTTGTCTACAGCCCTGTTGGGATCCGGTGGTGTGGCAGCTGCTCCTGAGTCCGTATGGGTGATCCTTTCACCACACCCGGAAGTGCTGCTGGAAGTAGGTCATCAAGCACCTGGAGCACTTCTGGGTAACATATAAAAGGAGCCAGCAGACAGTACTCGGTGGGCCAGAGTCGGGAAGAAGAGGATAAAGCCTGAGGAGAAGGAGTGGAGGCGGATGGACTGGTGGTGGTGTTGGTGATTTGTGCAGACTTCATTGTAAATAAACCGGGTATTGTGTTTGAACCTGTGTGTGTCCATGTCTGGCTTCACAGCACATACACATTTGAAAAATGACAAATCTGAAGAGGAGTGTGATCAAAGTGTGTAGGTAATGCTCAGAAGATGTTGTGGGACAGAAGCCCTATGGCCTGAAGACAGGAGCTCCTCCTGTACCTCTCTATTTTGGCCACAAGACTGCAGGAACGTTTTGCCCGATTTCAGCTGGTGGAATAGTCTGTTGCTGGCGTGAGAGGAGTCCTTGATGGTTTTGGTTGTTCTGGCCCTGCACCACTTCATGTAAATGGGAGGGGAGAGCAGATCTTTTTGGTGCGCTTTGCTGCTCACACAACCCTGTGCAGGGCTTTGCAATCACGGGCAGAGTAGCTGCCAAACCAGAATGTGAGGTTACTATGGCTATGACGTTAAGCTGCATCCATTCCTGCATGTAGGCCCTCCAACCAGCAGGGAAAAACTTGGGGGTTGGTGGCAGAACTGGCACTCCAGCCACCATAAAAAAATCTCACAGTGGTTCCATTCCATCTGAACTCGTGTGGCGCTGAGGTGTCACCCATTGCATGGCTGCACTCGGGTCCTAATCTGGGATCCTGAGTTGGTTTGTTGTGTGGTGGGTGCTGCAATGCGCTGTATCAGCGTGTGCTCCTAACTTTACTGCAACGCTTGTGTAGAAAGTTTCTAGGCTTGCTGGAAAGACCCTAAATTTGCCCAGTTGCCTCAGATGGTACAGACGCTATCTTGCCTTTTAGACATGAGCTTGGATATGCCAAGTCCATGTCAGGTCCTCAGAGATTTGAACTCTTGGGTACCTGAAAGCTGCTCACCTTTTCCACCATAACCCCATTGACCTATGAATTCATCGGACCACTGGAGTGCTTACATCAGCGATAGCCACACTTAATTCAAATGAAAATGTGTTTTCTCCCCACATACAACAATCAAGTCAACAGAAAAGACAAAAGCATTGTGTAGGGCTGTGGCAGCAGCCTGGTAAGCTACGGGAGGGTGACCAGGCATGTGTCAGGTCGAGCTGCTACCTTCTTTGTGACACTGTCACATCTCTGGCACACTACAAGGTTTATACGGCAGTGAGGCACGTCACCTACCTTTCACTTTTTCTGGTTTTGTCATTACAGGCAGCCGGTTCCCCTACAAGTTAAGTTACTGTGGTGCTCAGGTAAACGCGAGCTACCACTAAACCCTGAATTTCTGTGCCTACAGGGTATGGAGAGTCAAAGTGATCTCATCCAGGACACGATGCGGACACTGGAGACGCCTTTTAATGCCAGGTGTAAATGTAATCCAGCTCAGCTATATAAAGATACAATCTATATATAAAACACACTTTAATGGGAGTCAAGGAGAAAACTAACAGATATTGTGGGCCATACGTGGCATGCTTTGGATATTGATGAGGCGGGCCGCGTTACAAAAGATCCTAAGCAAAAATGGCAATGGCAAGGTGGAATACCCGAAGAAGGGGCCTGAGCTGCCTCATAGTCTTGAATATTGTAATCTTTTTTAGTTATCCAATAAAAGGTGTCATTTTGCTTAACTTCTCAAGACATCCATAATGACTAACACGGCACAACACCCTAGGGCAGGGCTTCCCAAACTCAGTCCTGGGGACCCACTCTGGCTGCAGGTTTTTGTTCCAACCAGATTCATAATCAGTATAACACGAGATAAACCTGATCTCATTTAATTAGCTGGTATTTCTTTCTTTTATTCTACATTCAGAAAAGCATAGCAGAATGATTTTTACATTTATAAGACACTAGCCATCTCCCTCGTATTAGTGAAACAGGACAGTGAGGAGGGCCCGGCCCAGCTCTCTACTCCTGATGTCACTCTTCTCCGTCCCCTCGGCCCGCAGCCTTTATCTCGGATTAGAGCGAATATAATGCTTTTGGAAGTGAACTATGATTCTTAGCACAATGAGAGAAGTCGCAAAATCAACCGGAATGTTCAAGGGAATTATAGAAAAAAAACCCAATCTAAATCCGTTAAGTCACGGGTGTTGAACTCCGGTCCTGGAGGGCCGCAGTGGTTACAGGTTTTCATTCTAACCATCTTCTTCATTAGTGACCAGTTTTTGCTGCTACTTAACTTCTTTTACCTTAGTTGACTCAGGCCCCTTTGTTGTTTCTTTTTCCTTAATTAGCAGCCAAACAATAAGTAGACACAAAACAAGCCGCCACATGAGCAGCTCACCTGTGCCCATCACGCAGTATCTGAAAATAAAGAAAGGTGAAGGTCTCAGTAAGGCTGATCTCTCAGGTCACCAAAATATTTTGACGCCGTTCTTAGAAAAAACAGAAAATCAACAGTTTTGAAAATGTGTGCTGTGGCAGAATGAGCAGCAACAAGCCATGGAATTAAATAACAGGTTTGATTAACAGCAAGAATCGGCTTCTTATTAAGAAATGGGTTGGAGTTTGAAGCGCCAGTTTAGCAGCTCATCTGTTGGCTCGTTTCATGTCTCATTTGTGTTTGGCTACCATTTAATGAAGAAAGGAATCAACTCAGAGGACTGAATCCTTAAAAACAGGGCTATTAAAATGAAAGGGAAAGGAGTTAATTAGCAGTGAAAACTGGACACTGATTAGGAAAAGGGTTACAATGAAAACCTGCAACCGCTGCAGCCCACCAGGCCTGGAGTTGGATACCTCGGATTATAAATATAACAGCAGGTCAGGTCAGAAATTCTCAGATGATTCTGCACTTATGGGGTCTACTGTTAAGGGGGATGAGACAGAGGAGAGAAGTCAGGAGGAGAACTTGGAGAATTGACTACAACTTAACAAGAGCAAAACCAAAGAACTGCGTATTGACTTTCACCACACCAAACAGCCTCTGTGTCTGGTCACTCTTCAGGGAGGGGATGTCGAGGTGGTCCACTCCTACATGTACTTGAGGGTCCTCATTAATGACAGGTTGGACTGGGCTTGACCCACAGAGGAACTATAGAAGAAAGGGCATGTTCAATCACTGTCCTTAGCAGACTGCGTTCCTATAATGTGGGAAGTGACATCCTTCACATCTTCTACAACTCTGTGATAGCCAGTGTGGTGCGCTGGGCTGGTGACATCACTTCAAGAGAGGACCACCAAATCAACAGGCAAATTAAAAGGGCTGACTCAGTTATGGGGCACACTCTGGACCTCCTGGAGGTCATAGCACAGGAGAGAATAAAAACAAAACCAAGTGTCATTATGAACAATGCTGCACATCTTCTCCGTGACACAACAACACTGAAGAATTTCAGCCAACAAATTATTCAGCTAAAGTGGGACAGGAAACGTGACAGGGGATACTTTATAGCAATGGCAGTACATCTGAATAATACTTCACTGGGACTGTCAGAGGTTTTCTTCCATTTTTGTCATTCTGGTATGTTTGTTCACACCATAGTATCTATCTATCTATCTATTATATAGTGCCTTTCACATCTAATCTATCTATCTTATAGTACCTTTCACATCTATCTATTATATAGTGCCTTTCACATCCAATCTATCTATCATATAGTGCCTTTCATATCTATCTATCGATCTATCTATCTATCTATCATATAGGGCCTTTTAATTATCTATGCATTATATAGTGCCTTTCATATCTATCTATCTATTGCCTTTTAATTATCTATCTATTTATTACATAGTACCTTTCAGTTATCTATCTATCTACAATTTAGTCGTCTCGAGGGAATTATGGGTACAGCTGCTTAAAACTGGCACAGCACTGCTATAACGACAGGGCTTAGTGAGGTGGTGTATAATGAGAAGATGACAGAACTCAGCACCCATCCTTGGACCACCCTGCATTTGCCCGATGTAACCCTGACATCTCTTATCCAGGACACATGGTAGGATCTGCCCAACAGGTAGCATTCAAACCATCCTAGTGTAGCCCCAATAATGCCAAGGTCAGATAGGGTGGCAAGGAGGATTAGATGGCTGACTGTGTTGAAGGCGCAGGAGAGATCTAGCAAGATGAGGACAGATGACACGTTGGTAGCTCTAGCCACAGTTCTAGATTATATCCTCACATATGCAACAGGACGTGAGACACACAGGAGGCGAAAAAATAAATGTTGCAACACTTAATTATACTTTGGTCAAAATGAACAGGAAATGTCTTCAACGTATTCTGTGGATAATCTGAAATGTTACAATCCGTTTCCTACAGCGCATGCACAGTTGGGCTTCAAAAACTGCATCAGGATGTGATGTGTTGAAGTTCCTGTGCCGGAGAAGTTAATGGAGATTATGTAAAATAAAGTGATACAGCTGGAGTGTGTTCAAATAATTCTTTAATAAATTACTAGCAATAAAGAGAACTGTGTTGCAAAATGTTCTGGGCATCCCCTTTTAAAATTAGCTACATACTCTCGATTGACTTTGGCAGGGAATACTGATGCTTGCATGTTCTTTGACTCCCTGAAATCCTTAAATTGGATTAAATGGGTTCACTTAATGTATGAGCAGATGTTTTATTTTTATTCCTTTATTTATCCTGTTAAAAAAAATAAAGATGATTTATAGTGATTCACTTCCAGGCCAGTCTCTGTTCTAATGTGCCCAGCGATGGTTGTGCACTCATCCAGGGTTGCGTGCTGCTTTGCTCCACACGTAACCAGGACGGTGTCGTCCAACTGGGACCTTGTACTAGATAAGCAGATTTAAATGGCTGAGATAAGAACACAAACCTCTCATTAATAATAGCACAGTTGGTGCCAATTCTGCCTCATAGCTTCAAGGATCTGAATTTAATTCCCAGCCTGTTTTATGTGCAGCTTGTACTAGGAGTTCTCTCAGGTACTCTGGTGACCTCCCACTTCCAAGAGACATTGGTCTTAGTGAAATGGTGTGACGACGCGGGTCAACTCCAGAATCCCTCTTCACATTTGGGAGCCTCTCGAACCCAACACTGTTGATAGTTATGACTGAACTGAGCTGACTAATGGGGACAAATCTCATATGGAGCAAGAAGATGGTGGAAAAGTACAAAGGTGCTTTTATTAAAAGAATCAAAACAAACCAAAAACAATGTCCACAGTGCAGTGTTCCAATTGTCCATAAATCTCTCTTATTACAGTATATAAAAAAATCTTTCGACGCAACAAGACTTTTTGGAAAAGGGATTTTCAAGTCCCGTGAGATGAGACTCTTGCCTTGAGATTTTTTTAAGTCACGCCCTCCTATCAATCATTTTCAAAGAAGACCACGGTCCTCTCACCTCTCATTCGTGTGAATGCTTTTGTCAGACTCACTTCCTGCGCGCTCAGCTCTTATAAGTTTTAACGTTTTCCTCACTTTAAGTTCCCAATAAAAGAAGGCGTATTATGTCCAAATCTTAAATCTGAAGAATTTCCTCTCAAAGTGTTATCAACAGAAGAAAGGAGTACATGGGCAATCCTAGCACCGAGAAACGACGAAGTCAAACAAATTAACACGAAAATTGTCAATCGGTTACACAGCAAATTGGTTAAATGCGTATCAATAGACTCTGCTGAAACAGTTGGTGGTGATGGTGCAGAAGATGAAAACATCAACTTACAATATCACAAAGAATATCTACAACCATTAACACCATCGGGTCTTCCACCGGCCAAATTACTGTTGAAAGAAGGATGTATCCAAGAAAGGTAATGTAGTACATCTTCAGAGGATAACATGAGACACCAAAGGAGATGTTGATATGCCATTCGTATCAAAACGTTTACAGTTTCCTGTTAGATTAGCTTTTGCTATGACAATTAACAAATCACAGGGACAAACATTAGAAAAAGTCAGTTTATTTATTCGAGTGAAAGAAACGATATTCACTCACGGACAGTTATACGTTGCGTTGTCACGATGAAAGTCCAAACACGGAATCAAAATTCAAAGCGATATTGACGAAACTTTAATTCAAAAAATTGTTTTTACTAAAGTTTTACAGTAAAAATGTAAGTTTAAAAAGCATTTGCGTGTTAATTTCAAAGCCAAACAGAATGAAAACGCATAACGCAACAAATACCTCTAATGCAACATGAAACATAATTTTCTTTCAATTTATTACGTTTTACTATTTTATACTCTGGTTAATTACTCACTGTAATGTAAAATAGTTAGTTTTATTATGCATATGTAACAACTCTCATGAAAATAACAATCTGTTTAAATTGTACATTCACTTCCCCATATGCGAGCAACAGAACTGCAAAGAAGCTAGTGTGTAGCGCCCGCCTGGGGGTTCGCGAGCAAAGCGAGCAGCAGGCAGAGCCCCCTAGTAATAAATAAATCCAATACAAGTAGAGGTTAAAATACAGTCGCTGACTCCTTCCGATCTCAGCCCACCTCCTTCTTCAGCTCCCCCGGCTCACAGCCGGCGGATACTCAGCAGCCACGAATGTCATCCTCTGACCCCCATCTTTGCTACCTTCTAACCGCATAGCCAGACCATCCGAGGTCGGCTTTCCTCCCATCCTTCTTCACGCTCCCGCAGTCGTACCTCAGTTGCATAGGGAGGTCCTTCATCATGCTTGTCCCACTTCTTGTCATCATTCAGAGGGACGAGCCAGCCCCTACAGTGTCAAAGCCTACGCTCCTTAGTGGGTCCCCGGTTCGTGCTATCGTTCTCTTCTAGGTGGCCAGATCGTCCTTCCTCCTGAGACTGCCCTTTAGTCATCTTTTCCTCGCTTTTTCACCATTTTTTTTCCTTTTCTCCCTATGCTGGCCTGTACTTATACAGCTCTATGGGCGCAGCTTCTTAATCACACACCGCAGGTAGCCGATGAAGCAACTGAGAACTCGCCCCAATTACCTCACTAACTCCCCACGGTTGTGCGATCGCGCCCACAGAGATTGACACGGCTATCTGGATTATTTAAAACTGGCCATTCTTTTCAAGCCGTGGACCCGCTATAGCACAAATGGAGACTATAAATTGGTCTGGTATGGGCGAGTGTGATCTGTGATGTACTGAGATCTTGTCCAGGTGTGCTTCTTCTGTCAGGCCCAAAGATTTCAGAATAGTAAAACCATCTGAGACATCGGTAAACCCTTAGAATGACCAAAATGAACTGTTTGGAATATCAAGAAGAAGAGAGAACACACTGGTGAGCTCAGTGATCACAAAGGGACTGGTGGGCCAAGGAAGACCTCCGCTGCCGAGGACAGAGGAATCTACACTATGGTTAAGAAAAATCCCTCAAATGCCTGTGCGACTGATCATACACAGTCTTCAGGGGGCCGATGTGTGTGTGTCACAGACGACTATCAGCAGAAGACTCCATGAACAGAAACACAGAGTAGGACACACTGTAAGATGCAAACAACAAAAACAACTGTCAGATGACAGAAGACTTCAAAGAGGCAGCAGAATTCTGGGAAAAAGGTCTTGTGGACAGACGAGTTAAAGATGAACCTGATCAGAGTGATGGCGAGAGCAAAGTGTGGAGGTGAGGAGGAACCAAAGCAGAGCACCTCATCTGTTAAACATGGCAGTGGTGGGGATGTTATGTCTTGGGCGTGTATGGCTACCACTGGTCCTGGCACACTTCTCTTCATTGATGATGGAACTGCTAACGGCAGATGCACAATGAATTCCGAGGTGTGTAGAAACATCTGATCTGCTCAAGTTCCAGTCAGTGCCTCCAAACTCACTGGACTGCACTTCACCCTACAACAAGATGATAAGCCAAACACACCGCTGAAGCCACACAGGAGTTTATCAAAGCTAAAAAATGGAAAAGTCTGGAATGGCCAAACAAGTCACCCGATTAAAATCCAATTGAGCAGGCCTGCCATATGCTGAAGGGAAAACTTAAGGGGACAAGCCCTCAAAACAGTCAGGAGCTGAAGATGGCCACATCAGAGTCTTGGCAGAGCATCACCAGAGAAGACCCTCAGCAGCTGGTGACGTCTGTGATATGCGACAAAGAACTAAATATGATGGTGTTAACAGACCCACCATTGCCAAACATTATGGGGCCATGAAATGAGGGGCTATGTAGAAAAAAGACTGAAATGTATACAAATCCCCTCAAATGAAAGTCTGCAGTGTGCACTTTAAGCACAGGGTCTCAGTGGTTTGATTTGTAATTTTAAACTGTGGAGCAGAAGAGGACAGCAAGGAGACATGCTCTTGACCCAAACATTAGAGTGGGAACTGTAGGAATCAGCATTGACATACTGTGTAAAGTGTATTGGACTCTTCTTAGGCTCAAGTCAAATACAGCATCACTGCAGTTCATATCATCCATCCATCCATTATCTAACCCAAACTACAGGGTCACGGGGGTCTGCTGGAACCAATCCCAGCCAACACAGGGTGCAAGGCAGGAAACAAACTCCGGGCAGGGCTCCAGCCCACCGCAGGACACACACACATCCACACCACGCACGCACTAGGGACAATTTAGGATCGCCAATGCACCTAACCTTCATGTCTTTGGACTGTGGGAGGAAACCAATGCAGACATGGGGAGAACATGCAAACTCCACACAGGGAGGACCTGGGAAGCGAACCCGGGTCTCCTAACTGCGAGGCAGCAACGCTACCACTGTGCCACCGTGCCACCCGTTCATATCATCCTATGCCAATTAATGCTTCATGTTTCTAGGGGTCATTGTTCAATATATATATATATATATATATATAAATAAGATCCAACATCTGTCTGTCTGTATGTCTGTCCACTTTTCACGAGAGAACTACTTAACGGATTTAGATCGGGTTTTTTTCTAGAATTTGCTTGAACATTCTGGTTGATTTTGCAGGAGTGTTATATTCTCGCTAATCCGAGAAGGACGCTGCGGGCCGAGGGGAGGAGGAAGCGTGACGTCAGGAGTGGGGCGTCAGTCTACCTCTGGGTGTTGGAGTGTTCCTTGCCTCTGCTTAGCTAGCGATGCCTTTGTTCTTATTAATTTTTAAAGTTTGTCCTGTTTCATTACTACGTGTCAAAAGCAATCGATAGAATAATTTAAAAAATATTTGCTATCTCTTGTTCTACGTTGACCATAAGTGCCTTTCCTCCATATTTGTGTGTATGAACGCTTCTTAACCAGCGCTTACTTTCTCGAGTGTGTTCCCGTAAAGTCCGCTCTTCATACTCCATAATTATTTCTGAGTCTCCTATCCGGTTTTATACTCTCCATCTTTGAAGATGACTCTCTCGTCCTTGTGTGTTTCCCACTTGCACTTTCTATTCCATTGTGTCACCAAAGCCAAATTGACCAATCGGATTGGTGAGTGGGCCAGGACACACAGATATTAGTGTTTTATTATCTAGTGGATTGAAAACATCCTCAAACCCACTGCATCAAACTCCACATTGCAGCAGGTAACACCCCAGTAAAAAGGTGCCAGTCCAGACAGACAGATCAGAACTTTATTTGTTTCTTTAGGGAAAATTGGGGTTTTTACAGTAGCTCTTTAAGTAAATTAGACGCATATACCTGTAAGACCTGTGTGTGTGTGTGTGTGTGTGTGTGTATGGAGCAGTCCGCTCTGCTCATGCTCAGCCACAGCCACTAGATGGCGCATGTTTGCATTTTTTAATTTTTTGCCATTTGCTGTGAAAGCCCTGTGTGCAGCAAACCCCGCCACGCAACAACAACGTTGTGGTAATGAGACAGATGAAGAGACACAACGTTGAAACAAAGCAAATGCTGCGGCTCAACAAAGTGCAAGTGAAACTCCTCAGCAACGGAGGGCAAGGCTTGAAGTTTTCACTAAAAAAAAAAACTTAAACAGAAAGTAAACTCCTAACTAGGCAGTCCCAGTCCCAATCCCAGTCCCAGTAAGGCACTGCACAGGCATATTGCTGTTGGTATAACGGACCCTCATATTGTTTCTTGATACACTATTTATACAGTACCCCTGGAGCAATTACAGGTTAAAGGCCTTGCTGAAGAGCCCATCAGAGTAGCATTCCTTCTGTCAATGCCGGGATTCAAACTGGGAACCTTCAGGTTACCAGCCCAGATCCTTTAGCCACAGAGCCACCACTCTACCTTATATTCTATCCAGGTCACAATTATCAGCTACTGGATCATGTTATAAAGTATTTTAGCATGTAGATAGACTTTAATTTCTCATAAACATTTAAAGCTACTTTTTTCTGTTGTCACATGGTGACCTAAATTCTAGGAAATCTCCAGAACGGGTTGGCAGTCCTTCAGAGAACATATTGAAATGACTAGATCTCATATTAAAACACATTTAACATGACTGGTTAATCTGTGAAAGCCAATATAAAAGGTGGAAGAATGTAATCTACTAGATAATGAACCACTAAGGGTCTGTGTGTCCAGTCACTCTAAGAAATCTGATTGGTCAGTTTTGATTTGGTGTAATTGGACACTTTGGCTTTGGTATGATTGGTCAGTTCTGCTTTGGTGTGATTGGTCAGTTTGGCTTTAGTGTTATTAGTTAGTTCAGCTTTGGTGTTTGGCCAGTTTGGCTTTGGTATGATTGGTCAGTTTGGCTTTGGTGTGATTGGTCAGTGTGGCTTTGGTGTGATTGGTCAATTTGGCTTTAGTGTGATTAGTTAGTTCAGCTTTGGTGTAATTGGCCAGTTTGTCTTTGGTGTGACTGGTTAGTTTGACTTTGGTGTGGTTGGTCAGTTTGGCTTTGGTATGATTGGTCAGTTCCACATTGGTGTGATTGGCCAGTTTGGCTTTAGAGTGATTGGTTGGTTCAGCTTTGGTGTGATTGGTCAGTTTGGCTTTGGTATGATTGGTCAGTTCTGCTTTGGTATGATTGGTCAGTTTGGCTTTGGTGTAATTGGTTAGTTAAGCTTTAGTGTGATTGGTCAGTTTGGCTTTAGTGTGATCGGTCAGTTTGGCTATAGTGTGATTGGTTAGTTCATCTTTGATGCAATTGGCCAGTTCGGCTTTGGTATGATTGGTCAGTTTGGCTTTGGTATGATTTGTCAGTTTGGCTTTAGTGTGATTGGTTAGTTCAGCTTTGATGTACTTGGCCTGTTCAGCTTTAGTGTGATTGGTTAGTTTGGCTTTGGTGTACTTGGCCTGTTCAGCTTTGGTATGACTGGTCAGTCTGGCTTTAGTGTGATTGGTTAGTTTGGCTTTGGTGAAAGAGGAAGTGTGAGTGTGAGGTGCACAATGATGATTAAAGGTGCACTGAGAGAGTCGCCTTCAAATACAGAAAGTATAAAACCGGACAGGATGTGAGAAAGGTGCCTCAAAACTAATGACAGAGTCTGAGAAGCAGGCTTTGCAGGAATGTGCTTGACAGAGGGAGCACTAGTGAAGAGACATTCAGACACGCAAATATGGAGGAAAAGTGCTGAAGGTACACACAGAACAAGAGATAGCACATATATTTCAATTATTCTATTACTTGTCCTTAATAGGTAACGTGACTAGTATAAGATAACATTTTCATCCTCACTTAGTCCAGCTCAGAGTCACAAGAGGGTGAAGACTATCTATACCACAATAAAGTGTGCAGAAAGTAAAGGGGTCTGAAGGCTTTTCGAACCTACTGTATATAATTTTTTTAAGACCAAAACTGTTAGCATGTACACTTCAAGAATTATTTACAAAATCGGTAAAAAGAAGCCCTGGTTAAAAAATGATTAATGTCCATGTAGCAAGGCCTTGTTTACTCATTGCATCACAGCACAGCGGCACTAACATGGCGTGTTTACACAGCGTAAGGATTTGACTTGATGTGCAATTTGGGATCAGGAGATAAAGCCTGGTTAGAGTGTCTGTTTATATCTAAGTGTAGGTTTACTGTCTGATTCTCAATTAGCTCCACGTGAATTTGATTATGAATGTCTGCAGGAATATGCCATGGCATGGAGTGGTGCCTTGTCCAGTGCTGGTTTCTACCTTCTACCAGATGCTGCCAGAAAAGGCTCCAGGCCTTTGAAAATGTTATTGGTATTAATAGACTGGGACTTTGACCAGTGCTGAATTCCACCCCTCTACCCAGTAGGCACTGCCCCCACCCCATGTCACTGAAATGTAAATGGTAGATATGGAGAAATGTTATGGTATGACAATGAAAGACTGACAGAAACATTCTGATTAATACAGATGTTTTGGTCCCCTTACAGATCATTGAAAAAGTGCTGTCATGAACAGCCATTGTCCCCGTGTAACCTGCATGCCTTGAAAAGCAAAGCCAAGTGTGACAAGAGATCAAGTATGGCTTATTCTACCAAGATCTTCTAAAATGGCCTGGACACATTTGTTGGGACCACTAGAAAAGATCTTAAATAACTGGACTTGAGTGATTTTTTTCAAACTTGTCATTTTCTTGAATTCGTATCACACACGTCTCCAATCGTGCAGTCAGTCATTCAGCCAATTTAAATGGAGGCAAGTCGTCACTGTGCTGTTTGGTGTCATCATGTGTCCTACACTGAGCATGAACCACAGAAAGTGAAGGAGAGAATTGTCTGAGGAGATCAGAGACAAAATAATAGACCAGCATGTGAAAGGCCAAGGCTAGGAGACCATCATCTTCAAGCAGCTTGATGCTCCTGTGAAAACAGTTACAAATATTATGAAGTTGTTTAAGGTCCATGGCACTGTAGCCAACCTCCTTGGACACAACCACAAGAGAAAATTCAATCCCAGAATGGGCAGAAAATGAGTGAAAATGGCAGACAAAACAACAAGGGCAACTTCCAAAGGGATACAATCTAAACTCCCAGGTTGAAGTCCATTAGTGTTTGATCGCACCATCCTTTACTTTTTGTGTGACATTGGGCTCAATGGAAGAAGACCCAGGAGGACTCCACATCAAAAAAACAGACTGGAATTTGCTAAAATGCATATTGACAAATGTCAATGTTTCTGGGAGAAGAATGTCATTTGGAGAGATGGGACACAACTGGAGCTTTTTGGCAAGTCACATTAGCTCTGTGTCCACAGATGGGAAAATGAAGCTTTCAAAGACAAGAACACCAGACCTGTCTTCTTAGAGAGTCAAGGCTGGGGGGCTGTCAAAAGGCAGGGCCTGTTAAAGCCCATTGCAGCACTTCTTGTGTGATTTTGGGCTACACAAAAATAAACTGTATTGTATAAATTGTACCTGCTGTGACACATGGAGGAGACTTGCTTAGGTTTAGGGGCTGCTTTCTGCATCTGGCATGGGGTGCCTTGACTCTGTGCAGGGAACAACGAAATCTCAACACCATCTAGTTATTCTGGAGTGAAACATCCTGCCCAGTGTCAGAAAGCTCCGTTTCAGTCGCAGGTCATGGACCCTCCAACAGGATAAGGAGCCAAAACACACAGCTGAAAGACCCCAAGAATGGCAAAGAAGTAAACATTGGACTCTTGTGAAGTGGCCTTCTATGAACCCTGATTTGAATCAATCAAACATCTATGGAAATAACTGGAACATGCAGTCTGGCGAAGACCCCCTTCAAACCTGACACAGCTAGAGCAGTTTGTTCAGGACGGGTGGGCCAAATGACCTGTGGACAGTTGCAGACGTCTCATGGAGAGCTCCAGGAATTGCTTGTGTGCGATGATTTCAAACTCTAAAGGTTGGCCAACAAAATATTAGGTTGGGGGTCCTATCATTCTTGTCCAGGTCATTTTCATTTGTGTTATTATTTGCAATATTCAGTTGAATCAAAACTCAAAAGCAAAGTCTGATTTTTGTTAAATACAAAATAAACAATGATGGAGGGCCACTGATGTCTGTCAGTTTCAAGTGATTCTTCTTTTTTCATAGTGGGGTTACCAACAGATTTGCCCGTGTCTGTATTTGTTTAGTCACTTATAAAAATGAACCTTTCATTATCTGCTCAGCCCAAATCAAGTCACAGAATTGTATAAAACGCAAAGCTTGTGAAAACACATGAATCAGCACGGGGCTTCTCATATTTCACCTGACATTCAGTGACCCTGGTTTACAGTTACAGTGCAGAAAGTCAAAGAGCAAAAGAATTGCCCGTCGGATAAAAATAGGTGACCGGGGCTGCTCTAAGCATTCATGGCGAAGGTCAGATCAGCTGCCGCCATCTCCACAGTTCAGAGCAATGCACTCTGCTGCCAAGCTGCATGGTAAGCTGCCTGTGATCACAAAATCAAAACCACTGCCTAGCAAAGAAACCCCAGCAAGGAATCATTCAATTTGTTGGGAACCCCCCCCCCCCCCATAAAAAAGAAAACCCCACAAATGTCTCTGAAATAACTTGAAACAGACAGACGTCATTGGCCCCCATCATTGTTTAATTTTTATTTAACTGAAATCAGACTTTGTTTTTGAGTTTTGATTGAAAAGAATAGTTCAAGTAATAACACACATGAAAATGACCAGGATGAAAATGATGGGACCCCTAACTTCATATTTGCTGCACAACCCTTACAGACACTCACCGCGCACAAGCGATTCCTTGAGCTCCCCATGAGACGTCTGCGCCTGTCCACAGGTCGTTCGGCTGCTCCAGCTGGGTCAGGTTTGGAGGGGGTCTTCTACAGACTGCATGTTCCAGTTCTTTCCAGAGATTTTCGATGGGATTCAAGCCAGGGTTATAGACGGCCACTTCAGAACAGTCCGATGTTTTGTTCTACGCCATTCTTGGGGTCTTTCAGCTGTGTGTTTTGGCTCCTTATCCTGTTGTAGGGTCTGTGACTGTGACAAAGCTTTCTGACACTGGACAGGACATTTCACTCCAGAATGACTCGATGGTCTTGAGATTTTGTTGTTCTCTGCACAGACTTAAGACAGAGCAAAGCAGCCCCATAACCTAAGCGAGCCTCCTTCATGTCTTACAGCAGGTCTGGTGTTCTTGTCTTTGAAGGCTTCACTTGTTCATCTGATGTGACTTGTCAAAAAACTCCAGTTGTGTCTCATCTCTCCAAAGGACATTCTTCTCCCAGAAGCATTGAGGCTTGTCAATGTGCATTTTAGCAAATTCCAGTCTGAGTCTTTTATGTGGAGTCCTTCTGGGTCTTCTTCCATTGAGCCCACTGTCACTCAGAAAGTGATGTATGGTGTGATCAGACACTGATGGACCTCGACCTTGGAGTTCAGCTGCCCTTCTTTTTTGTCTGCCATTCCCACTCTCCTTCTGCCCATTCTGGGGTCGATTTCCCTCCTGTGGTCGTGTCCAGAGGGGGGGTTGCCAACAGTCCCATGGTGCTTAAACTTCTTAATAATATTTACAACTGTCGTCACAGGAGCATCAAGCTTCTTGCAGATGGTCTTCTAATCTTGGCCTTTCACATGCTGGTCTATCATTTTCTTTCTGGTCTCCTCAGACGACTCTCTCCTTCACTTTCTCTGGTCCATTCTCAGTGTAGGACACATGATAACACCAAACAGCAGAGTGACGACTTGTCTCCATTTAAATCGGCTGAATGACTGACTGCACAATTGGAGACGTTAGTGATACGAATGCAAGGAAACAGCGAGTTTGAAAAAAAAATCACTCCAATCCAGTTATTTATGGTCTTTTCTGGGGGTCCCAACAAATGTGTCCAGGCCATTTTAGAAGTTCTTGGTAGAATAAACAACATGGCTCCTCTCTGTTTCTCTTTTTTTGAATTTTGCTTTGATTTGTTAAATTTGTCCTGACTGTATGGAATGTTACATGTTTCTAATTAAGATCAATAAAAAGAAACATTCTGAGTACATCATCTGATTACATTAGTCAATAAAATTATCTGTGTGCAAGCACTATTAAAACAGATAAGTGGAAAACAAATCACAACAAACAGGTGAAATATAATACAAATTGCAGAGACCATCTGAGAAAAGCAAAACACGTGCTGCTATGTATTTTGGTATAAAGGGAAATGCATAGTAGACTTGATAAGTCAACAAATAGACATTAAACAGTCTCAGATTTAAAGTCAGTATATACAGTGGTCCAGGAGCACTAAATCTGAACATCACTGGTTAGGACTCTTACACACATTTCTTCTTCACCGAGGCAGGAGCTCATTACAGGCACCATTATTTAAGAAAACATTATACTGTATTTATATTCCTAGAATGGGCTTCTACTCTAATAAAGACATAATTTTATCATTGCTTAGAAAGTGAAAAATACCAGGATGAAAATTAATGAGCAATGAGGAGACATTTTTTCATTTACTTAGCTGTTTTAAACATTACTCTCATTAACTAACTACCTACCTTTAATGAGGCTCTTCACCGAGTTACACACATTCTATACAATGTCAATAGAAAAATATAATATAGAATAGTAATATTTTCCATCAGTTAATGATGAGTGCCGTGTCGTAAGTTGTGTTTGTGTGTAATAAGTGAATAGAGAGTGATAACAATATAATCTGTAATTAATAACATCCAATCTGTAGTGTTTTCTTATGTGATTTAGACAAGGCTTTCAGTGCAGTTGTATATCCATTCTTGTCGTTCATTAACTGGCAGGACATGTTGGCAAACCTGAAAAACATAACAACATGGCATTTTCAAACAGGTTTTTGAAAAATATAATCAATTTTGAAATAGCCCTAGTTAATTCTGCTTATATAACCGAAATAGAAAAGCCTATAACAGTGCTTAGGCATGTAAAATAACTGTCCAAACAATCCAGTACTCAATATCATTACCACAGGGAGACTGGTTGGAGATCAGAAACAGAACAACATGGCAGTACATTTTGAAATGTGTCAGTGTCATGACACAACATTGTTTGACCCCATGAAAAACACGCTCCTCTATTTAGATATCTCTGGCCAGGTAACAGAGCCCCCAGAAACCATCATATCTGGATAAATGAAGGAAGCTGTTGATCACTTATTGTAATCTGACAGGCAACTGTCCCAAAAAGCAACCATTCAGGAGGAGGTTCAGCTTTTCCATCAGTTGTACCAGCACCTCCCTCAGGAAACTGCGTTGACAGGTCTTTGGAAACCATGACCTCAAGAAGGAAAGTAAGGTAATGGTGTAATGTCTATGCCATTACTCTTCTGGATGGCAGTGAAACCTGGGTTATCTTCCATTAAAAATTCCATCAGTATTGCCTCCAGATGATTCTTCATAGCCTCTAGGCCAGGGTCCCCAACTCTGGTCCTGGATGGCCCCAGTGGCTGCAAGTTTTCATTCTAACCCTTTACTCAATTGGTGCCCAGTTTTTGTTGCTAATTAACTCCTTTTCCTTTCATTTGAATTGACTTGTTTTTTTCATGATTTGTTCCCGTGAATTTCTTCATTGTTCCTCTGAATTGCTTCATTTCTTTTCTTAATGGGCACCCAAACAGAAATGAAGTGTGAAGTGAGTGAGCGAGAGATGGGGACCCCTGCTCTAGGCAGATGCTAGAACTGGTCCAGCAATCCTCAGTAAGGAGACAGTGACCAGCACCAGAACCATGATCCTCCTGAGCCCAACAGGCTGAACTGCCTACTGTCTCTTCAAAGAAGGCCTCTGATCCCAGCTGAGCCATGGCAGAGAAACCAGTTAAAGTTATTCAAAGACACTCTCATAATAAGCTGGACTAACATTATAAGCTGGGAGACCTGAGCCATGGAACATCCCCTGTGTTGCCGGATGATTCATCAAGCAGCACTTTACTTTAAGACTGAATGCCTCTGTGACAAAAAGTGGTGACAAAAAGAAATTGAGGAGAACTTAGAGTTATGAAAATCATTTGAAGGCCAAATAAATAACCTTAACAGACACCATTCTTGCATGGAACATAAGATGGTAGGTTTGTACATCTTTCTCAGAAATATGTAGGATTAGAAATATCGTCTTGCAGCCAATACATTTGTATCAAACATTCCCATATTATGTGCTGCAATTGACTATGAACTCCAAGGCTAAATGACAGATGATGTGTTGCTTATCAATGAGAAGGTATTTTCTATCCTTGTAGCTACAGTACTGTACATGTGCGTTGAAGAATCGTGTGCCACTGCTGCCTCTGAGTGGTAATGCACAACTATCAGGCAGATGACTGTCACTAGTACCAATAAGACATTAGCTGTTATGATTATTATCAGTGTAGAAGGTCAAATTACATATAATAGAGATGTCTATATTACAGTATGTTTTTATCCCTCCTTTATTCCAACAAGACTCTAAACTGGATGTTGTGGCACCTAGATGTGTTGTGTCATGACTTGAAATATGTTGCAATAATAATACCCTAATTTTTAATTCCTGTAAAAAAACAATGAGTTTACTTTAAATTTTTAATTTTAACTTCAACTTTCAATACAGAACAAAATATAGAGCTTTCACATTAGCCAAAACATAAAATTTGAATACTCCTATTAACAGCAGATAATCCACTGGCCATCGATCTGCACTCCATCACCCATAATGACAAGTAAAAACATGTTTTCAGAAATGTTTTCAAATTTATTATCCATCCATCCATCCTCTTCTGCTTATCTGAGATTGGGTCAAGGGGGCAGCAGCTTGAGCAGAGATACCCAGACTTCCCTCTCCCCGGCCACTTCTTCTAGCTCTTCTGGGGGAATCCCGAGGCGTTCCCAGACCAGCCGAGAGACATAGTCCCTCCAGGGTGTCCTGAGTCTTCCCCGAGGCCTCCTCCCAGTCAGACATGCTCAGAACACCTCACCAGGGAAGCGTCCAGGAGGCATCCTGATCAGATGCCCGAGCCACCTCATCTGACTCCTCTCGATGCGGAGGAGCATCGGCTCTACTCTGAGCCCCTCCAGGATGACTGAGCTTCTCATCCAATCTTTAAGGGAAAGCCCAGACACCCTGCGGAAGAAACTCATTTCAGCCGCTTGTATTCGCAATCTCGTTCTTTCGGTCACTACCCACAGCTCATGACCATAGGTTAGGGTAGGAACGTAGATTGACCGGTAAATTGAAAGCTTTGCCTTATGGCTCAGCTCCTTTTTCACCATGACAGACCGATGCAGAGCCCGTATCGTAGCGGACGCTGCACCGATCTGCCTGTCGATCTCACGCTCCATTCTTCCCTCACTCATGAACAAGACCCTGAGATACTTGAACTCCTCCACTTGGGGCAGGATCTCGCTCCCAACCCTGAGAGGGCACTCCACCCTTTTCCAGCTGAGGACCATGGTCTCGGATTTGGAGGTGCTGATTCCCATCCCAGCCACTTCACACTGAGCTGCGAACCGATCCAGAGAGAGCTGAAGATCACGGCCTGATGAAGCAAACAGGACAACATCAAAAAAACTGAAATCTCTCATTCATAAAAGTATTCAGACCCTTAAATCAGCCCCTTTGGCAGCAATTCCAGCTTTGAATGTTCTTGGCAAGCCGTTACCAGATTTGCATAGCTACATTTGGGCAGTTTATCCCATTTTTCCTCTGAAACTCCATTAGACTGGATGGGAAGCATCTATAAACTGCAGTCTTCGAGTCTCTCCAAAGCGGTTTTGTGGTACTTGTATCAAAGCCACTTTAGCATTGTCTTGGCTGTATGCTTCAGGCATTTCTCAAACTGAAAGGTAAACTGTTGCCCAAGTCTGAGGTGGCATGCATTCTGGAATATACTTTCTTCAAGGACATCTCTGTATTTTGCTTCATTTATCCTGCCCTTAATTCTGACCAGTCTCCCTGTCCCTGCCTTTAAGAAGCTCCCCATAGCAAGATGCTGCCACCACCAGGCTTCACTGAAGGTGTTAAGCAGTACCTTGTCTTCAACAGACACAGCACTTAGTGTTCTTCCCAGAGAGTTCAATGTTTCTCTTATCAGACCAGAAAATCTTTTTTCTCATGCTCTTGATTTCCTTTAAATACCATTTGTCAGATTCCAAGTTGATTTAGGTTCTCCCATCTCAGCTGAGGACTTCTGAGGTTCTTCTAAAGTGAACATTATATTTTTGGTCACCGCCCTAAACCAAGGCCATTTCTGCTTGGTTACTTGGACTGGACAGGTGGTCAACTCTAGGAAGAGTCCAGGTAGTTCCAAACATCTTCAGTTTCACAACTGTTGAAGTCACTATGCCCCTGGGAACAGTCAATGCTTTATACTTTTATCCCCTTGCCCTGACCCGTGCTTTGCCACAATTTGATCACAAAGGTCTACAGAGAATTCCTTGGACTTCATGGCTTAATTCTCATCTCAACATGCAGTGTGAATTGTGGTACCTTATATACACCGGTATACACATACTAAACGATATCCAATCAGTTCAATTTGCCACAGGTGGACTCCAATCAGGTTCCAGTCACACCTCAAACACCTGAGCACAATCTGGAGTGACACAGCAAAGGGCTCAATGCTTCTAGGAAGGAGAGATTTTAGTTTTTGATTTTTAATTAATTTTTCAAACCTTTATGAAAACATAACTTCAGTTTGTCATTATGAGTTATAGAATGTAAATGTTGATGGGCAAAAATGGCAAATTTATTCATTTAAAATTAAATGAACAAAACAAAGTGGGCAGAAAGTCAAAGGATCTGAATACTTTCTGAATTCTCTGCAATTACATATTCAGATATATATATTGTGGCGGACTGCTGGGATCCACGCCCAGCCGGGATGCCCCTTTGACACTAGATCCCGGGGAACAGCCATGGGATTCACGGTACGTCCCCCGGAACACATGGTGGCAGCCCCCCTGGGTTGCATCAGGGCCACAATTTTGGAAAACTGGAGTTATTCTTGTTGGGCTCCATGGCCACCACCATGGGGAGCTGCATGACGTAACGAGCCTGTCTGCGCAGGAGCGCAGCCACACCCGGAAGTGCGGCCAGAAGTAGGTCAATGAGCAACTGCAGCACTTCTGGGTGGGCTATAAAAGGAGCCGACAGTCACCACTCCAGGCATCAGAGTCGGGAGGAGGAGGAGGACAAAGCTGCCTTGGAGGAGTGGAAGAGAAAGAAGAGTGTTTTGTGGTGCTGTTTTTCTTTTGTGTGGTTTTGGGGACTGTGTTGTAGCTGAGGGACATGGGGAAGACGTGATCCCCAAGCGGAAGAAAAATAAATCTTTTTGTTAATTTTTATGTGCCTCTGGTGTCAGTCTGTGTTGGGTCGGCACCAACAGAGTGCTTACTCCACAATATATATACTATATATATATATATATATATATATATATATATATATATATATACTGTATATTTTGGGCAGCACGGCAGCCCAGTGAGTAGTGCTGCTGCCTTGCAATTAGGAGACCTGGGTTTGCTTCCTGGGTCCTCCCTGCGTGGAGTTTGCATGTTCTCCCCGTGTCTGCGTGGGTTTCCTCCGGGTACTCTGGTTTCCTCCAACAGTCCAAAGACATGCAGGCTAGGTGCATTGGCGATCCTAAATTGTCCCTAGTGTGTGCTTGGTGTGTGGGTGTGTGTGTGTGTGCGTCCTGCGGTGGGCTGGCGCCCTGCCCGGGGTTTGTTTCCTGCCTTGCGCCCTGCGTTGGCTGGGATTGGCTCCAGCAGACCCCCGTGACTCTGTAGTTAGGATATAGCGGGTTGGATAATGGATGGATGGATATATATTTGGATTTTTATTGATGTTATTAAAATCAAATAACATTCCATACAAATAACTCAAGTTTTAAAAAAAAAAACTTTGAAACAAATCAATCCTCACCCCTGAGAAAGAGAGCTAGGCCAGCAGAGTAAAACTTAAAGCTAGTACAAATAAGTAAATAGATAAATTAATAAATTAATAAAGATAAATGGAGTAAAAGAGGGGAGAGAATCTGCTTTCTCAATTTAAATCCTGCCAGGGTTTGAAAATCTTTTGTACAGATCCTCTAAGTGAGAATTTGATTTTTTCCAGTTTCAAATAGTATATGATATCAGTTACCCACTGACTTACCCACTGACAGAACAGGCGAGTTAGGATTCTTCCAGTTGAGCAAGATAAGTCTATGTGCCAATAGTGAAGTAAAGGCCATTACAGTTTGTTTGCCCTTCTCGACTTCAAGCCCCTCTGTGAGCCCACCACACACAGCTGTTAATGGATTAGGAGGGATTGTTACACCAAGGCTGTCAGAAAAGCATTTAAAGATTTTGGTCCAGAATGATGTTAATGTGGTGCATACCCAAAACATGTGGCCCGGTGAGGCTGGAGCTTGATTACAATGTTCACAGGTTGGCTATTGCCCTGGAAACACTTTGGACAATTTTAAACGAGACAGATGCGCTCGATATATAATTTTGAGTTGAATAATTCTATGCTTTGCACATATGGAGCTCAAGTGAATTCTGTGCATGGGTACTTTCCACTCCTTTTCTGAGATGTTCTCTGGGATCTTTGAAAGGGAGGGACTGTAAAATGGTTTTATATATTATGGAAATGCTGTCTGAGTCCTCAAGACTGATCAAATTTTTTTCTGGCATATAGGTAGGTAGGAGGTGATGAAAATTAGGCAGGTTTTGTTTAACAAAGTTTCAAATTTGAAGGTAGTGAAAGAAATGTGTTGCTGGAAAGTTAAATTTGGAGTGTAATTGTTCGTAGGATGTAAATACATTGTCTATGTACAAATCTCTAAGTGATTTAATCCTGTATGTTTCCTAGACATTAAAAACTGCATATGTTTGAGAGGGTGGATATTCAGATATATTAGAGCGTAGTTTAACATTATCTATCTATCTATCTATCTATCTATCTATCTATCTATCTATCTATCTATCT
>JANRMT010062857.1:34876682-34889102 GCA_026402145.1 Polypterus bichir lapradei
TCTATCTATCTATCTATCTATCTATCTATCTATCTATCTATCTATCTCTGGTACCATATGTCTTTTTATATATCAGAATCATTTTATTGCTAGCATGTGAAGCATTCCAGAATTGATTTTGGTTACAGGATACAAGGCATAACCAACTCCAGACAACACTATTTCAACCCACCATTAACCTGACACTGTGAAAATCACTATACAAATACAACAATTTCTTGAACAAAACATTTACAGACTTCAATAATTAACTCAAATAAATCGAAAAACTATACAAAATAATATAGATATTAATATAATAAATAATGAATAGTCAAACAGCACAGTTTCCAGTTATATGTTGTGAAAACAGTTAAGAGTAACCCTATGTATGTTTATTTATATTCTGAATTATTTAAGGAAAGAACAGATGAGGCCCTGATGGGAAATTTAGCAAGAACAGTTGCCCAGGTATCTTTAATGACCACAGAGAATCAGGACCTCTGTTTTACATCTCATCTGAAGGATGGCGTCACTGCACTGGGTCATTGAGCTCCATGTTCAGACCACAGGGTATGTGCCCTCCCTGGCTTCACCAAAATCTCTTTCAGCAGCAACCCAAGATTTTCCTAGATGGTCTCCCGTCCAAGTACTGACCAGGACCAAACATGGAAAATGACCTGTTCTGAAGCACAGGTGGTATGGCTGCTGGTGTAGAGCATTGCAAAAGTTACAAGTGAAAGCTGACAGCTTCAAACCAATGTGACACTTGAAAACACAGTCCTTCTCTATATGATCAAAGAGAAAGAGGAATGGGGTGCAGATTAGACTGATTCTTTTAACCTTTAGTATACATAAGAAACCCAGACAAAAATCGTTCTTAATTGTCCAGATATGCTGAATGCAGTCACTGACAAATTCTTCTTCCTTTTTTAGTAGACTTTAAAAAACCTAGCTGGTGGACGGTTATGTTGCAGGATCTGATCTGACAGATCACTGCATAGTTAAGTGTTGTATATTCAAAAGAATAACACATAAATATGTCTCAGATTCTTTTCTTTCTCTGTAGTAGTAGGGTGTTGTACCGTATTAGCCATTATAGATGCAATGAGAAGTCAAGTAAAATGACACCTTTTATGGGCTAACTAAAAGGATTACAATATGCAAGCTTTCAAGGCAGCTCAGGCCCCTTCTTCAGGAAAGATGTAATCTTTTTTCTCTGTTATAGTGTTATGATGTGAGATTTAGCATATAACTTGATAAATATTTTGTATGTCTTTATTTGTAATTTAGACAAAGCAATATAATATTAGTGAGAAGCATTCATGTTTAAAACTCAAGGAATGAGTCTCTTTGAATTTTATGACAGAGTTGGGGGAGGATGTGCCTTAAACCAGTTTGGCGAGTGTTTCTCTGCTAAAGTCTTTCAACCCCCCCAAGAAAGTCAGGTCACGTTAACATATGGTTTGGGGGCAGGTGTTAAGATGTTCTATTTCCCCCTTTGGTCTGAAATATGGCTGTTTAGAATTGGCTTGGACCAGAAGCTTTTAAGTACCACGATGTCCTATTGGCTCTAGGGGTTGGACAGAACATCTATAAATTTATTTGTTTAACCTCACAGTCTCTCTCTTGCTAACCTGTGATGATGAAGAAGTCTCTCTCTCTTACTAACCTCTGATGATGAAGCATCTATCTTACTGATCTGATGAAGAAGACCATCACACCATGAACTGAAAGGACAACACAATGAAGAGCACAGCTTGGCTTCAGTCACCATTTAATCAGGTTGTATGCTTGCCAGTATGCAAATGTACTTTGCATATTGTTATTATTTATGAATATAACCAATAATACATTATTTTAAATTGTAATGTAACTCCTGCTTGTCTTTTTATTACCTTTAATTCCATGAGGTTATAGATATAGAAGGGAAGGTGGGGAGAAGTTATATACAATAATACCTTATAAACAGTGGTAAATCTGTGAGATTAGGCATTCTGACAAAGGCTACTTATTAATAATACAAAAAAGGAAAGTAGAGCAAAATATATTACTCTACCAAGACAAAACATACAGTTATAGCAAAAATGAAATACCAGTGGCCTTAATAGTTCTTTCAGCCAGCTAAGATAACTGTGTATGAAATTGCTTGTCAGCTGAGGTAGCCAAAGTAAGCATTGTTAACATTGAAAACACATTAAAATGATTCTTTTAAAGCTGTGATAAGAATAAAACAGAAAATTTGACATATGACAGTTACTTTAATGAGAAATAAATTGTGAATGATGCTCAATAGTTCTAGCATAAGGCAGCAATAAGTTTGTGTTGTCCAGATCATGAGTGAATTGCAATGAGATCAGGAAATGAGCAAAACTTTTATGGTGCTTGAGAAGTCTTTAAAAATTTGATGTTAGCACTACTTTAGATCTTGGAACAGAGAGTGGTGTAGAGAAATCTGTTCCAAAAATGTACATTAAAGGTGTGTACTTAAGAAGTAGAAGGCAGCTAGTTTTGTTAGTGATGACGATGCTGGCTCACTTACAAAAGGCAAAGTTCCTTTCTAGAATGAGAGGCATTTGGGAAATAGCATTTAAATGGTGTGGTGAAGAGAACAGTCCTACACATTTATGTTTACCTGGTTAAAAACATAATGGCATTAAGACTTGGACGTTTAACATTGCCCAAGGAAAAAATGTGAATTAAATTGTCTCATATTTGTCAGAACATTGAAAAAATCTGTAAAACTCACAAGTCATATGTGAGTCACTAGTTGTAAAGAATCATAATAAATAAGCATTACTTTTTTATTTGTAGTCACCCTCTAAAATTGAGCAACATATGTAGATATACAGGCACGACGTGCTGGGATGTCAAGCAGAATACTGAAAGTCATTGGTGTGTTGCCATGGAAAAAGTTTAGAAAGCGCTGCTCTAAGCATTCTTAGTTGCACATTGGTATTCATGTTACATGCCCGACTCCAAATACCAAAGGGTAAAGGGTAACTCCTGCCACTCTCTCCTTGAATGAACTTCGATAAAAAGCCACATGACGTTGAAAAGCATCATAAGAAAATGTCCAGCTTCCTTGACCAGGTGCCGAGTGTAATTAAGCCCTCTCTGAAATACACATTACTACTACACCACTGCTTACATGAAGATTTAAGGTGTGAATTTAAAATCTGAAATGGTTAGGTATCCTTCTTGTTTAAAAAAATATGAACATTTTCAACTAGTGAAAATATTTGTTGATGACTGTTTTATAATATCTGTCAAGAAGCTATATTAGTGTAAAATCCTGTATAATAATGTATAAGGTTGGGAATTTCCAGGGACAACACCAACAACAACAACATTTATTTCTATAGCACGTTTTCATACAAATGGGGTATCTCAAAGTTCTTTACAAGATGAAAAAAGAAAAAAGAAAAATGATAAAAATAAAATTAGGCAATACTAATTAATAAAGAACAAAGTAAGGTCCAATGGCCGGGGGGGACAGAAAAAACAAACAAAAAAAATAAAGGTTGGAGAAAAAAACAAAATCTGCAGGGGTTTCGAGGCCACCAGACTACCCAGACCCCAACTGGGTGTTCTACCTAACATAAATGATCTAAATCAGTCCTCATGGTTTTCAGGCCTCACGTGGAAGAATTAGAATTACCATTTAGAATTACAATATTATCACAATACTTAGGTCATAAGGTGATACTACTGTAATTTTGTTAAACATTTTGTGTTATATTAAGCATCGTGATCTATCCATCCAGCCATCCATTTCTTAATTCTTTGAGGGCTGAATATTTTTTTCTGAAAAGCACACATAGCGACGGTTTCAAATCAAAATAAAATGTCTGTTGCTGCGTGCTGTGGCTGCTAATGCTGCATGTTCGCTAATCTCTGGAGTGGGTGTGGCTGGATGGCCAGCAGGAATGTGCAGCGGGCTGGCTGCCTGGCTGGTGGAGGGTAGGCGGTGGTGGCAGTCGCAATGCAACGCAATCTAGTTTGTTCCTCTTGTCAGCGTAAGTAGTGGTCCTCCCAGGAATACGTTGCCAAAGGTGCATCTGCTACAAGAATGAGTTCAGCACCACGATCAGCTGATGCCAGTACCTCACTTTTGTTTTTGATCTCAATCTCCAGATCACTTGTATTAAAATTGGAGTCTGGCAAGTCAGAGTCCGATTCAGTGATAATACGCAAAACGCTGTCCACGGAGTATTTTGCTTTGCACCTTCGCTTTGGTCTTTTGCCAGACGTCGATGCCATTTTAGAGATTGTTTGCTCTTCACTACTCATGCATGCAAAAGGAAATCTTGGTTAACCTTCCTTCAAGCAAAGAGAGTCAAACTAAAATGTAACGGTGAGTTTTGTGGCTGATTACTGTCCTCTACTCCTGAATTTCAACAAAAGTTGACATTCGCTCTGAAAGAGTTAAACCTCTTATTCAAGGCAGAATCACGGGGAAGCTGGAGCCTATGCCATCTTGCAACTAGGAGACCAGAGATCACGTCCTACATGCTCCATGAGTGGATTTTGCATGTTCTCTCTGTGTTGCTCCAGGTGCTCAGGTTTCCTTCTACAGTCCAAACATGTACAGGTTAGGTGAATTGGCATAATTTAACTGGCCCTAGTGTGCGTGTGTGTTTACCTAGCAATGGACTGGTCCCATGTCCAGGTATTGTTTCTGCCCAGTAATTGCTGGGATATTGGGATTTAGTTCTGCAAAGTATTCCAATTTCCCATTATATCTGACTGCAGCTAAAATTGAAATCACATCCCTAGAGGCATAAATGTCAGTCTATCACACATAATAACAAAAAACCTGACTCAATTTATTCCACTTTTATCTTTTTTTAATTATGGAAATGTATTTAAAATATCTTTGCGGTTTGTACGCAGATAAGGAATACTTAGTTATGCTACATGACACATTGGTATCTCATCTAAGTTCATCTCTAACTGATTCCTTGTGAGAAGAGCTCTTTTGCTCTGCAGGACGTCTTTCAAAACTACTGATTAGAATGTTTCATATTTAATATATATAGTTTGGATATACACATGTTGCTAGTGCATATGCCCCGCAAGTTGGGTGTGCAATGGGTGAGAAAGAAGATTTTTGGAGTGAGTTGGATGAAGTGATGAACAGTGTACCCAAGGGACAGAAAGTGGTGATTTGAGCAGATTTCAATGGACATGTTGGTCAAGGGAACAGTGGAGACGAGGAGGTGATGGGTAGGTATGGTGTCAAGGAGAGGAATGAAGAAGGTCAGAGGATAGTGGATTTTGCCAAAAGGATGGACATGGCTGTGGTGAATACGTATTTTAAGAAGAGGGAGGAACATAGGGTGATGTACAAGAGTGGAGGAAGATGCACACAGGTAGATTACATCCTATGCAGAAGAGTCAATCTGAAGGAGATTGAACACTGCAAAGTGGTGGCAGGGGAAAGTGTAGTTAAGCAGCAGAGGATGGTGGTCTGTAGGATGATGATGGAGATCAAGAAGAGGAAGAGAGTGAGGGCAGAGCCAAGGATCAAATGGTGGAATTTGAAAAATTAACACTGCAAGGTTGAGTTTAGAGAGAAGGTGAGACAAGCACTGGGTGGTAGTGAAGAATTACCAGACAGTTGGGAAACTACAGCAGATGTAGTAAGGGTGACAGCGAGAATGGTGCTTGGTGTGACATCTGGACAGAGGAAGGAGGAAAAAGAAACCTGGTGGTGGAATGAGGAAATACAGGAGAGTATACAGAGGAAGAGGATGGCAAAGAAGAAGTGGGATAGTCAGAGAGATGCAGAAAGTAGACAAGAGTACAAGGAGATAAGGGGCAAGGTGAAGAGAGAGGAGGCGAAGGCTAAAGAAAAGGCGTATGATGAGTTGTATGAGAGGCTGGACACTAAAGAGGGAGAAAAGGACCGGTAGGCTGGACAGAGGGACCGAGCTGGGAAAGATGTGCAGCAGGTTAGGGTAATAAAGGATAAAGATGGAAACATACTCACAAGCGAGGAGAGTGTGTTGAGCAGATGGAAAGAGTACTTTGAGAGGCTTATGAATGAAGAGAACGAGAGAGAGAAGAGGTTGGATGATGTGGAGATAGTGAATCAGGAAGTGCAACGGATTACCAAGGAGGAAGTAAGGACAACTATGAAGAGGATGAGGATGAAGAATGGAAAAGCCGTTGGTCCAGATGACATACCTGTGGAAGCATGGAGGTGTTCGGGAGAGATGGCAGTGGAGTTTTTAACCAGATTGTTTAATGGAATCTTGGAAAGTGAGAGGATGCCTGAGGAGTGGAGAAGAAGTGTACTGGTGCCGATATTTAAGAATAAGGGGGATGTGCAGGACTGTAGTAACTACAGGGGAATAAAATTGATGAGCCACAGCATGAAGTTATGGGAGAGAGTAGTGGAAGCTTGGTTAAAAAGTGAGGTGATGATCACTGAGCAGCAGTATGGTTTCATGCTAAGAAAGAGCACCACAGATGCAATGTTTTCTCTGAGGATGTTGATGGAGAAGTTTAGAGAAGGCCAGAAGGAGTTACATTGCACCTTTGTGGACCAGGAGAAAGCATATGACAGGGGGCCTCGAGAGGAGCTGTGGTATTGTATGAGGAAGTCGAGAGTGGCAAAGAAGTATGTAAGAGTTGTACAGGTTATGTACGAGGGAAGTGTGACAGTGGCGAGGTCTGCGGTAGGAGTGACGGAGGTGGGATTACATCAGGGATCAGCTCTGAGGCCTTTCTTATTTGCAATGGTAATGGACAGGTTGACAGACGAGATTAGAGAGGAGTCCCCGTGGACTATGATGTTTGCAGATGACATTGTGATCTGTAGCGATAGTAGGGAGCAGGTTGAGGAGACCCTGGAGAGGTGGAGATCTGCTCTAGAGAGGAGAGGACTGAAGGTCAGTAGGACCACCAAGACAGAATACATGTGTGTGAATGAGAGGGAGGTCAGTGGAATGGTAAGGATGCAGGAAGTAGAGTTGGTGAAGCTGGATATAAAATACTTCGGATCAACAGCACAGAGTAATGGGGATTGTGGAAGAGAAGTGAAAAAGAGAGTGCAGGAAGGGTGGAATGGGTGAAGAAGAGTGTCAGGAGTAATTTGTGACAGATGAGTATCAGCAAGAGTGAAAGGGAAGATCTACAGGACGGTAGTGAGACCAGCTATGTTATATGGGTTGGAGACGGTGGCATTGACCAGAAAGCAGGAGACAGAGCTGGAGGTGGCAGAGTTAAAGATGATAAGACATGCATTGGGTGTGATGAGGATGGATAGGATTAGAAATGAGTACATTAGAGGGTCGGCTCATGTTGGACGGTTGGGAGACAAAGTCAGAGAGGTGAGATTGCATCGGTTTGGACATGTGCTGAGGTGCTGAGAGAGGATATGCAGGTGATGTCTGTAACAGAACAAGATGCAGAGGACAGAAAGATATGGAAGAAGATGATCTGCTGTGGCAACCCCTAACGGGAGCAGCCGAAAGAAGAAGAAGAAGATACACAAACGTACTGTACGTTTAAAATTCTGAAAGGTATGTGCTGTATGTATTATATGTCATTATTCCATTAACGTCTTATTTTCACATTAAAACATTTCATAAACAAACAGCAAGTGTTGAAAGCTGTTTGGTTTGATACTCATAAAACAGCAATTAAACAGTGTGGGGAAACATCTTGTGATGTTCTTCTTATGGCCTGCAGTGCCTTGTTGAAGCTTAAGTCACATTTACATTGCATGTGAACTTTTCGCAAGCATGATGAGGGCAAAAAAGCACCCAGACGACTCATGTTAACACTTTAAATGAATGTGATGGTTAATCGGACCTCAAGTGTTTCTTCTAGACAAAGTTTTCATAATTCTCTCTGCACAAGAAAAAAAAATACTCATGGTGTGTTTGAATATTTAAGTTCACATTTATGGGGGAAAATGTGACCTTCACTGTAAATCAGCTTTCAAAGGCCTGTCAACTGGCAAAGGGAAAGACATGTGTAAATACACATTTAATACGAATGAATTTCTTCCCTCTAACTTTGTGAAAACCAAAATGAAATAATTAACGCAACCTACATGTGAGCAGACCATTTTGTGCTGTACCAATAAAATGAATTGCTTGCCACAGATAGAACAAAAAAAAATTTGGATACTTGTTTCCAATATTTCAATAATACAAAGTACATCACAATGAAAAATATTATAATGCTACAAGCTTCAATTTTTCCTTTCACCTTTTATATAGTGCCCAAACTTCAAATTACATTAGTAATTAATAAATATTGTATGAAGCACATACAGGCAGTTTAAGTTATTATGTCCAGATTCTCATATTGTACAGCAGACTGATATTTAATAACATTGGTTCTTAAGACCCAGTGTCTTTCTTGGTTTTCTTTTTATCTCTGTCTTTAGGTACTGAATAACTGTCAATTAAAATTAAATTAATTTTTCTAGACAGCTCTTTTAAACTAGTCCTAAATTATTTTCATAATATAAAACATCTCCACCTGGTATGTTTTTATATTTAATTTTGTGTTCAAGCAAAATGTCTAGTAATTCATGACAGTAAATGTCTGCTAACGTCAGTGTCACATTACATGACTTCTAGTCATTGTGGATTTCTGAGTTGCCGACTGCTGTTGTGCGAAAAGCGTATCTTATTAGCAAGTGTTGCAAAGAAAAGAGCATTCTCTGCGCTCTATTTATACAATTCATTGATTAGATCACGATTCCAAGGAACTCATTACATATTCAGAAAACTTTTAACATGATTGGTTACACCCAGTTGCTAACGGGACATGACAAACGTTGATACCTTAAATGATCACAATTAACCCCATCCATTAGGTTGACTGATAGTCCTGTTAGCTTAGGATGTATGTGACTTTTTAAATGTATTATTATTGTTATTATTTTAAGAGATGTGCTAATGAGTGTAAGATTTTGCATGTTCATTCTGTTTCTTATTGTTTGTCAAACAATGGTCTAATTTATAATCCAGCTGGGTACATCAATATGAAACGTAGTACTAAGCATTACAGTAGAACATGATTACACCTTAAAATATATCATTTTCTGCTAATTTTTATATAAATGTATATTTTTGCTTATAGTGAATAATAAAATAACAGCTTCGGCCTTTAATCATAAACTCAGAAGAACACGAGATTCAGCACATGCTAGGTGCACATTGGACCAAGGTTCAAATTTAACACTTACACTGTTGATGATCTTGTCACCAGATTGTGTCAATTTGCATTGCTGAAAACTGCTAGGTATGTCAAATTACACAACTGTACACTGACTATCTAGCACAGTCATACTCACCCCTTTAACTGACAACAAATAGCGTTCAGCGTGACAGCGCCAGTGCTGTATGAAGGGGTTGACAGGTACAGCAAGTTCAGCTGCAATTTCAGCCCGTTTTTTCTTTTATTTGTTTGTTGCAGTATGTAAAACTGGAGACATCAGACAGATGAGCTTCTCTTCTGTTTGTAAATTCCAAAGCAACTGTGTTCCTTATTCTTCATTGCTGCATTATATGCATTGTACTTCCAGATAAGTATTCATTGCTTGTCATCTTTCATACACATTGAGCCCATGATTATGACCAAAGACAAAATCAGACCTGCTTAATCTTGTCGAGGTCATTGTCAGGGTTAGTCATGGACTAGTTGGGAGTTACTGGGTATGTCAGACTGGACAACTGCATCTGACTGACAAATTATCATGACATAAACCAGAACATACATTGAGATCTCAAGATGCAAAGGATTAATAAAATTACAGTGGGAGGTCGAGCTTTTAGTTACAGGAACCCTAAATGGTCTGCCTGCTACAATATGACATGCCCCTTCGGTCTCAGCTTTCAAATCCTGGCTGAAGACTCTCTACTTCAGTTTAGCATATCCTGACTAGAGCTGCTGATTAACTGTGCAGACTGCATCTCTGTTGTCAGTCATTAGCACTACAACATAAGTAGTATGATAGTTAGAATTTGTTACTAACCCTCACCTATTCTGTTTCTCTTCTCGGTACTCAAATGTGACACTTGGTTCCACTGCCCACCTGCCTAAGGTAAAGTCATCTCTGATGGAGGATCGCAGGAATCATTTGGTAGAGGGGACCTTTCATCGGATTGGCTGGCCCAGCGCTGACTCAGCTGTGGAACAGCCAATAGAAGGAGGCAGCTTGATGGCCGAGGTCTTCAGGACTCTGAACAAATGCAAATTGTATTCTGTGATATCATCTACTGTTGGATTCTGCTCTGTACTTGTAATATTTATATTGCACTATAATATTGTATTGAGGATTACTTGTGTTCTGTTTTGTGTACTGTTATGTATTTACCCACTTTTTTTTGGCACCCACTGCATGCCCAAGCTACCTGGAAAGGGGTCTCTCTTTGAACTGCCTTTCCCAAGGTTTCTTCCATTTTTTTTTTCCCTACAAGGGTTTTTTTTGGGAATTTTTCCTTGTCTTCTTAGAGAGTCAAGGCTGGGGGGCTGTCAAAGCCAATTGCGGCATTTCTTGTGTGATTTTGGGCTACACCAAAATAAATTGTATTGCATTGTACTTGCTAAGATTAAGTAAATGAAGGCTATGACTGAAAATTGCTAAAAAAAGTCACATAAAGTACCATGTCTTTAACAGGTCATTGCCATTTTTAAACAAATATGTAACTCTGACCATATCTGCCACCAACAGCAACACTTAGTGCCCAGTGCAAAAATTCCACTCAGCATATGATCAGTCTTAATGCCGGTGATTATGCCGATTCCTGCAAATGTAAACTCAAAAACAGTGCAATCAACCCATGTGGAAAAAAAGAAACTGGCCTACAAGGACCAAGATCAAATACTTTTCTGCAGTGTACTAAACTAGATCTCAAGTGCTGCAATTTCATAAAGATTTTATTGTAACTGTAGTTATCATGGTGAACATGATATAAAAACTGGAAATATTTAATACAGTATTTATTTCCATTTACTTTTAAGTGACAGTAGGCTCAACCTTTGAAATACACTCAGCCTTCCATACGTCTTATACTGAGATGACTGATTAACTTGACTTAAAGTTTCTAAAATCTGAAATGAAATTAAAAAAATGACTGGAACTGACCAGTGTTGCATAGAACCATACTACAGTTGCTTTTTCATTCTTGTTAAGACTGTGAGAAACAAACAAAGTACAATATATTTGATTTGAATAAAGATAGTCTGGTATTACTCATGAACTCTACATAAGTTCAATGCATGTGGTGCAGATTACAGAAAAGGAAAATAACCATAGCAAATTATATTTTCCTGATTGTACTCGCTTCTACATATGGCCAAATGGAAAGTGTTCTGAGAAATGTCAAAGTGGGGCAACAAAACTAAAATATCTCTATACCAGTGCTAAATGGAGCATGAAAGCCTGAATTTATTGAGGGAAGTATTATTTAGAAGTAACAAAGGCTCTCTTCAAATGAGAATCTACTACTAAATTAATGACGCTTTGTCTGCCAAGTGCAGGGTCTGCATCGTGTGCTGTGGTTGAAAATAATTACAGAACAACGAATTTCAGCCAAGCAATTACAGTTGTCCACAATGAAGTTCACATCCTATCGGAATATGTCAGAAAGGTTCATGACAAATCAGTCTTACTACCTTATAATGGCTGCTTTACCTTTCACATACAACTTGCCAAGTCTGAGTCTTGCTTTAGAGAATGAATTGTTGTAGGCATACAGACTAACTGTTCAAACTGCAAACTTACCATGTTGCTCCTTGGTGGCACTTCTACTGCAAATATGCTGATCCCTCTGCTGCTCAGGCAGTTCTTGCTTTGCTCACTGTTAACCTGTATAGTTACCTTCTGATTAGCCTGTAAAACAAAAGCAAGATCAGAAAATGAAATTAAGGAAAGTGAATATACATGTGTCATGTAAAAATCAGGGACTAATGCCACGTTAAAGACAAAAGACAAGGATATCAGAAAAACAGTTGCTGCTGCTCAGAAGTCTGCGAAAGAATGTAAGATCATTTTCACACAATTTGAAATCCATAATTCTACTGTTAGAAGAAATATTTACACACAATCAACATTCAAGACAACTGCCAGTTTTATAGAAAATTCACTCAAATATCAGACCATATAATACTCAGAGAAATAGCACAGACAACAAAAGCTTGTGAGGGAGGTCTTGAATGAACCGTCTTATGGCCCAGAACTCACACCAAACGACTTGTACTTCTTTGGTGGTATAAAAAAATCCGGTAAACAATTTAAAATTTATGGTGATCTTGGTTGCTGCACCGTGATAAAAGTTTCATGTTAGTGAGAATGGATGCTTTAATGTCAAGATAGAACAAAATGGTTTATGTGGAAAATGTGAATAGATAGATAGATAGATAGATAGATAGATAGATAGATAGATAGATAGATAGATAGATAGATAGATA
>JANRMT010062857.1:34892696-34921011 GCA_026402145.1 Polypterus bichir lapradei
GATAGATAGATAGATAGATAGATAGATAGATAGATAGATAGATAGATAGATAGATAGATAGATATGAAAGGCATTATATAATAGATCATCTAGGCAAATTTGGCTTTTTCTTACAGAAGGTCATTAAATAAACAAACATGTGAGGCTGCCTCTGTTATCACACAAGAAAGAGTTCCAAGAATATTTGGTTAATTATAGGAACATCTAAATGTAAATTCATGTTTGGCATTGTCTTTTTTTCCTTGTGTGTTCAGTGGAAAAATTTGAAAACTTTTTAATGTAGCTGTTTTTATAGAACTATTTTTACACACTATAATATATATAGTATACTAGCCGTCCCCTGCGGCTGTGCCCGCATAACAGTGAAAGAGGACAAACTTTAAAAAGGTTAGACCCACTCCTGATGTCAGGCTTCCCCCTCCCTTCATCACACAGCCTCTGTCTCGGATTAGTGCGAATATATCGCTCCTACAAGCAAACTATGATTCTTAGCGCAATGAGAGAAGTTGCAAAATCAACGAGAATGTTCAAGCAAATTATAGAAAAAACCCAATTTAAATGTGTTAAGTAGTTCCCTCGTTCACTAGTTTAGTGGATGTAAGGTTTGCTCCGAGGGTGGCGCATGAGTGAGGAGGGCCCTGCCCCCCTCCCCTCGGCCTGCTGTGTCTATCACGGATTTGTACAAATAGAATCGGAAACTGCAAGCAAACTATGATACTTAGTGCGATGAGAGAAGTTGCAAAATGAACCGAAATGTTCAAGCAAATTATAGAAAAAAACTCAATCTAAATCCATTAAGTAGTTCTCTCGTGAAAAGCGGACAGATGTACAGACAGACAGATGTTGGATTTTATATATGCAGAGTTTCATGCCAACTTCCTAATCAGCTGACAGATGATACTTCACTAAACGTTCCGAGCGTCACCTGGATGATAACATACGTATAAGACCGCAAGATTGTTACAGTCTGCTTTATATATACCGAATTGGCCGGCTGTTTCGCATTTTGGCTGCGAGGTGTAGCCAAAGTCCGAAGTACTAGAAATGACTAGTGTATATGCTACTTTGGCCTGCCATTTTGCGAAGTGGCAAGAACTCCCTGGCTAAAATCTGATGTGCTCATGTAAGCCTGTCCGCTCAAGGTGCGAAGATGCTTAAAAACTTTCAGATGCAGATTCAGAAGTGAGTTTTCCATTTTGCACGAGAAACTGTTCAAGGCGGGTCTTGCTCAGAAAGTGGATGCCACTTGAGATGGCCTTCCCCTCGCCCAAACACTAACCTTAAGGTCAATAAAATAGGTCCCTGATGTTAAGGCACTATTTTACGGCTAAAATGATAACAAAAATATGAAACCTACTTATATACCTAATCTTAATTATTGTGAAACAAACCCAGCCACAGGGGATGCACAAACCAGTGTGTTTCTTCGTGCCGGTCCCAAGCCCGGATAAATGGGGAGGGATACGTCAGGAAGGGTATCCGATGTAAAATTTCGCCAAATCAATATGTGGACAACAATACAGTTTACGGCCATACCACCCTGAATACGCCCAGTCTCGTCTGATCTTGGAAGCTAAGCAGGGTCGGGCTTAGTTAGTACTTGGATGGGAGACCGCCTGGGAATACAGAGTGCTGTAAGCTTGAGTTTAAATACTTGGGATCAACAGTACAGAGTAATGGGGATTGTGGAAGAGAAGTGAAAAAGAGAGTGCAGGCAGGGTGGAATGGGTGGAGAAGAGTGTCAGGAGTAATTTGTGACAGACGGGTATCAGCAAGAGTGAAAGGGAAGGTCTACAGGACGGTAGTGAGACCAGCTATGTTATATGGGTTGGAGACGGTGGCACTGACCAGAAAGCAAGAGACAGAGCTGGAGGTGGCAGAGTTAAAGATGCTAAGATTTGCATTGGGTGTGACGAGGATGGACAGGATTAGAAATGAGGACATTAGAGGGTCAGCTCAAGTTGGACGGTTGGAAGACAAAATTAGAGAGGTGAGATTGCATTGGTTTGGACATGTGCAGAGGAAAGATGCTGAGTATATTGGGAGAAGGATGCTAAGGATAGAGCTGCCAGGGAAGAGGAGAAGAGGAAGGCCTAAGAGAAGGTTTACGGATGTGGTGAGCGAGGACATGCAGGTGATGGGTGTGACAGAACAAGATGACGAGGACAGAAAGATATGGAAGAAGATGATCTGCTGTGGCGAACCCTAACAGAAGCAGCCGAAAGCAGAAGAAGAAGAATTATTGTGAAACAACCAAGTGGCGTCCGCTTTCTGAACAAGAGCCCCCAAGGCTACACTCGATGCAATTGCAGTACTAAGTATGCAACAAATTGCTGCTCGTGCCTTTTTTCTTCTTTGGCCGATTGCCCCGTGCCATTTCACAAACTGGCTGGCCAAATCCTGAAATCGAGGGAAAGATCCGACATTGGCCGGTCAATTTCCAGAGACATCAGCCAGTTCCCGATTTGGCCAGGCACTTCCCGCTTTGGCCGATTTCGGGTTTTGCCGTAACATATATTTTTTTTTCTCCATGAGAGGTTGAGGTGGTCAGCAATATGAGAGGATCCCAGACAAAAAATGCTGTTTCTCAGGACCAGGAAGAGCCACCTCAGGCAGTTTGGGCATGCATCTAGAATTCCATAGGTGCTTCCTGCAGGGGGTATATCAAGGCAAGCCCACTCGGAGAAGACCCAGAACATGCTGGGGGAACTATTTCTCTTTCAACTAGTCTGGAAATATCAAAAAGGAGCTGAAACAAAGTTGCTGTCCAACACACCATCTGTCCAGCTCAACATGCTGCCATTGCATCCCACAATGGGAAAAGTGGATCAGATGTAATATGTGTTATATGGTATTTTATACTGCAAATGCTTTGATTGATCTTATGCTGTATGACCCTAGTTGTTATTATTATTAATATTATTTATTATGACTGTATATTTGGTTGATACCTTTACAAGTTCAGAACACAATATAATTGTTTATACACATTAGTTTTTTTCCATTTTTTAGTTGGAGCACAGGTAGGTAGAGTGACTTGCTCAGGATCACACACTGAGCTGGAGTAGAGAACTGTACCAACTGTTTAAAGTTCTGTAACTTAGACCAATACACCACACCACACTGCCATACTTGAAAGTTTCTCCTTTGCTGTTACTATTAATTAGATTTTTATACCTCAACCATCTCCAGTGCTCTGTTGAATCCCATTGACTCAAGGGTGACCCAGAGATCACATGGATCACCATTCCTATCAATTGCTTCCATTAGGTTTAGGTCCATGAATCCCTGTCTTGTGAGTTCATTCTTCTTGGTATCAAAATTTTCTGTTTGGACAAAAATGTAAAGTGAGAAAGCATTCCAAGACCCCAACATCATTGTTTTTATTGTTAATTTCAAACACTCTTCATTTCTTACACAAAAGGGATGAGGTAATGATAAAGGCAATAAAATTAATGACTTGGATAAAAATGTAGCATTTTTAGCAGAGTTTTAGTACTTAAATTATAAGTATCTCTTACTTTAAAATATTTTTTTATTAAGGATTCATTTTGACAATGACATAAGATGGGTAAGGGATACTTGGACATAAATATATCTATATAAATAAAGAATTATAATTACAAGCACATTTGGGAATAGCCATCAACAAGCTACAATATGTGCAATGGAATGGATTACTCACATTTTTCTTATACTTTCATCAAGACAAGATGTGCATGTTCATGAGTGTGCCCTGTAATGAACTGGCACCCAGCCCATGGTTGGTTCCTGCCTTGCCCTTGATGCTGCCATGGATAAGCTCCAGAGACACTTAGCTGGGGCAGCACGGTGGCGCAGTGGGTAGCGCTGCTGCCTCGCAGTTAGGAGACCTGGGTTCACTTCCCGGGTCCTCCCTGCGTGGAGTTTGAATGTTCTCCCCGCGTCTGCATGGGTTTCCTCCGGGTGCTCCGGTTTCCTCCCACAGTCCAAAGACATGCAGGTTAGGTGGATTGGCGATTCTAAATTGGTCCTAGTGTGTGCTGTTTGTGTGTGTCCTGCGGTTGGTTGGCACCCTGCCCAGGATTGGTTCCTGTGTTGGCTGGGATTGGCTCCAGTAGACCCCCATGACCCTGTGTTTGGATTCAGCGGGTTGGAAAATGGATGGATGGATGGACCCTTAGCTGGGTTAAATAGGTTTGAGAAATTGATGAATTCTAGTCTAGGCAACATTTCTTTGGGGAGCTGAGATGCAATGGATAAAAAAGTGCAATACAACTAACACATTTTGGAGCATTGCTTTCCTAATATTGACATGCAGTTATTCAAGTCTGAACTTCTTAGACGTTTCCAAATTCAGTGCTTCATGACTGCAATGAATAGGCACTCGTAATGAAAACTCTTGTCTAATTCGTCTTATTTAACTTTTCTTGGATTTACACTTTACCAACCTTGAAGATTCTTTTAGACCTTCCCTAAACTATCAGTACAGTTTATGGGATCACATGACTCTCTTTACTCTATTAAGGTTTGACCGGATTACTGTGCTGAAAGGCATGTCACAGGGTGGAGTGGTGGCTCTGAGGCTAAGGATCTGTGCTGGTATCCCGAAGGTTGCCGGTTCAAATCCCTGTCACTGCCAAAAGAGATCCTACTCTGCTGGGCCCTTGAGCAAGGCCCTTAACCTGCAATTGCTCCAGGGGCGCTGTACAATGACTGAACCTGCGCTCTGACCCCAAAATGGTATGTGAAAACTAACAAATTCCTAATACAAGAAAATGTATAAGGCGAAATAAAGAAAAAAAAAAAAAGTAGCGTAAATGATCACTAATAACCAATACTTCACCATTAAATATACTTTTCTCATCAGAAAGTTCCTGCATTAAGTGGGGTGGCTCAATCATAGTAGACTGAGGGGACATGCAGACCCCAGCTCCTGATATCTAGTCACCGTCCTTCCATTAATTGTCTAACTTGCTTATCCAGTTCAGGGATAAGAGGAGCAGGTGACTATCCTGGCAGTACTGGGCACAAAGCAGGAGGCAGTTTTGAATGGGATGCCAGTTCCTCCAATGGCCCAATCAAGTCCACAGTTTCAGTTCCACTGGACCAGTTTAGAATAATCAATTAAACTAACCTTTGGGAATGTGACAGGAATAATGGAATACACAGAAGAAATTCACATAGCCATTGGGAGAACTACACAGAAACTAAGAACAACATTTGAACCCAGGACTCTGGAGCTGTGAGGCACAGTGTCAAGATCTAGTCACTGTACCTGGATGAACGAACAACTCTTAATTTAACATTTATTATGAATGATTAGGGGGTGCTCTTGAGCCATTCGCAAACCCAACCTACTTATCAGAGACAAAGGTCACACAAAATAGGACCCCCTATAGAAAATAAAGCACATTGAGAAGGATGAACAGGAGAAGTAGCACAAAGTATAAAATAAACACAAACTACCCAGGGGGTTTCAAATCTTTTTCTAGTAAATTTCTTTGCCAAACTTATTTTTCTGGTTTCTGATTTTCTGACTTTGACCTTAATTTCTTTTTAGTTATTTTTTGGATTCAGATTACTGATTATTTGTGCACTTCTGGCTTTTTCATGTTTTTTTTTTTTTTTTTTGCTGGCTCCTTAAAAGATTTCCATGTCCAGGTCATTATTACTCTCTGGTTTTCTAGACGTTTTATGTCTGCTCAAGTAAGATTCATACCAATACTTTATTATTTTATGAATGATCGTTTTTCTTCTGCTTACTACTATATGTTTTGCTAACATTCTCAATGTAATTATCTTTCTAATTAATGAAGCCACTGCATATTATTATTTGATTAACTTTCATATTATGATATACTTGACTGACTCCAAGGCAACAGAATTTGTTGTAACTATTACTAAATATTTGTTCCTGTTGGGGCAGGGGCAGGTTAATTGACTTATGGTGAAGCACAGGTGGGGGAACCAGACAGTCGACCCTGAGGTTTAGATCCAAGTTTATTAGCCAGTACACCATACATATTTTTTCCTATTCCTCAACTTTTTATTAGATAAAAATTTCCAGAAAGCATTGCCAGGGTCTTTGAAATCTTCCCAGAACATTGTTGTCATGATCTGCCTTTTCTGCATATTTTAGCTCTTCATGTGAGAGATTTGTCTTTTTTACTCATCGATTATTCTGTATAATTATGCTTGTGACATCTCTACGACACCTTCTTCTTTTGTAGTCTTTTGAAAGTATTGTCATTTTGCATTGTTTTAGATGGCCATGGTCATCTTGTCAATAACAATGACATTCAGTTGCAAGTCATATGCCATGCCAATTTTATATTAGATCACACCATGAATGCCCTGGCATTCTTGCTTTCCATCCCTTTATTTTTCTCTTGAATTTTAGTATCATAAATGAAGCTAAAAGACACTTTCATGAAGATTTAGTGTTAGGATTACTTACTTGCTTCTTTGACCTTGATTTCACGCTTCTAGCATTGGGTTTGACTATCAGTTTCCTACTTAACATACAGGAAGGTAAAAGGCATTTTAACAAAAAAATTAGGATTAGGTCTTTTTGCTTCGTCATTTAACCTCAACTTTTTCCTTTCCGGTGTGGTTTTAGATGGTTGGTTTCTTACTTTGTTTCTCTTGCTGTGCTTTGACTTTAACAATTCTGTATGCCTCGGGGAGACTGAAGCTAAACAGTACAGTGCTTTAAACAGATATGCAAATCTTTGGGCAACTCAGGTGGTAACGTGCCACTCTAAGAATATTTTTTAACAAGAATACATACCTTTACATACTGCCCAAGCCTCCTCATCACACTTCTCTCCGCTTGTTCTTTGTTCAAAGAAATTATACTCTTCCAGGCTTAAGAGGCCATTACCATCCAGATCAATAACTTCAAAAATATCTGAGAGCGCAGCTCTAAAGTTAGAACAAAAAACAACATTGAACACAGGAACGCGCATACTTGGTAAAGTACACTCAATTATACATAAAAGGCAGCTGAATTCTGCAAAGATATACGTCTAGAATGTGGTAATCCTAACAACAAACACTTTAGTGAATTCATCTTTTTGTACTGATGATTATACAATGTACGTCTTGTCTCAAGAAATGAAGTGAAGCATTGTGGAGATGCTTTGTAGATCCTGAAAACTATTTTTAAGAAAAATAAACACAAAAACATTCAAACCCACAAGTGAGAAAAGAAAGCTGTAATTCAAACAGCTTCCAAACCTTTGTTTAAAAAATATGAAAAAAAAGATGTGTAGCTTGAGGATGGCACAGTGGTTAGTATTGCTGACTTATGGTTCCAGTGTCCTGGGTTTGGAATCCATGCTGGGTCGCCATTTGTGTTTACATGATCTCTCCCTGTCTGCAGGTTTCTTCCCATATCCCAAAGATGTGCTTGTCTGGCAATTCCTGTCCATGGCTTGTTTCTGCCTTGTGCTCAGTGCTGCTAGGAAAGCCTTTGGACTTCTGCTTCTTTGAGTTGGCGTGGAGAATGTTAATATTAGCCAGCCATGGATGGGATGCCTGCGGTGGGCTGGTGCCCTGCCCAGGGTTTGTTTCCTGCCTTGTGCCCTGTGTTGGCTGGGATTGGCTCCAGCAGACCCCCGTGACCCTGTAGTTAGGATATAGCGGGTTGGATAATGGATGGATAGGATGGATGGGATGCACAGGGTGTACTCAAGGGCACACCCACACTCACTGGGACAATTTAAAGTCACTTCTTAATCTAAAACATACATGTTTAAGATGTGGGAGCAAAGCCAGTGAACCCAGAGAATACAAGTAGAGCGTGCAGATTCCTCAGACTTCAGGGCTCTTGATCTAAGATACAGCAGTGCTAACCACTGTGCAGCCCCAAAACACATTTATGTGTGTTTATTATAGGCTCTAGACCCCCATGAAGCTAAAATGAACTATGTTCTGTTGCTAGATAAATAGCAGATTGAAAAATGCAAAATGGCAAAAACTACTTTTCACAAAACACACAGACCTATTGTGGAGACTGGCCCGGACACAGAAAGGCGGACACGTTCAACTCACCCAACACACGTTATTATTCATATTTACAAAGTCCAGTGCACCACAAACCCCACAAGTCCCCAAAGTCCTGGCCACAACACCAATGCCTTGCTTCAGACCGCCTCCTTCTCTCTTCTCCAGCTCTAGTCCACTCCTCACCCGACTCCAGCCTTGAATGAAGGGAGGCGGCCCCTTTTATAATCACCCGGATGTGCTCCAGGTGTTTCCCGGCAATCTTCCACCAACCCGCCCCAGTGTGGCAGAAGTGCCGGCTGCATCCCCGTAAGCACTCCAGGTGTCCCTGCTCTTCTTCCCCCCAGCACTTCCGGGTGTGGCAGAAGTGCTGAGGTCCAGGGCTCCAAAGGCATAGGGGCGCCCCCTGGCCCCTATAGGGTGGAGCTTCAAAGCTCTGTACCCATGGACCCCAAAGGTACCAGGGTGGTCGCCCCCACATGGTCTGGGGAAGGCCCGGGTCCTGGCCGGGTCGCCACCCCAGCCATCTCTGACACTATAAATACCTGCCCAAACTATTCCAGTATCCTAAACAGCATAAAAGATTAATGCCAATGTAGTTGTAAATGAAGCATCTTGCCAGTTAATTAAAAGTTTTTTGTAAGCCCAATTCCTGTCTGTGTGGTGTTTGTATACTCTTTCCATGTCCACACTGGGTTTTCTTGGTTTTTATCCTAAAGTAATCATGGCCCTGAACTCAAATTAAACTGCTCCATATCATTCTCTCAATGTGCAATACAGACCTTAAGTCAGTCAGTGCAATTTGTACATTTAACCAGTGCAATATGTATATGATAAGTGTAATTTGTATATATTTGTAATGCACTCATTACTATTCTTTTCTTGTTTTTATGCCTTACACTGAGTCGACAGCACCTTCAATTTTGTTATTCCTTTGTAAAAGTGACAATGACAATAAAGATTTATCTTATCTTATCTTATACCATGGTTTTCTTCCAGTAACTGTTTATTGGCACTGCTTTGTAAAGTAATATGTGTCTGCTGTGTTGTGGTATCCTGTGCTAAATATTTGCTGCATGTTTTCTGTATCAGCAAGATGAGTAATAAATACAGTTAATTACAGTAAATTATACAATTTATTCATATGTTTATTTAGGGGATCCCTGAAGCCCCTGGGCCCACCAGATTTTGCATCTTGCCTATCCTCACTCATTTAAGCTCACCAAATATGCTGTCTAGGAAGTCTTTTGGATGTTCGAGGAAAACTGGACTACCAGTACATGGGGAGAATGTGCAAACTCCACACAGACTGGGACTGGGCCAGGACTCTGGAGCCGTGAGACAGCAGCACTTAAACAAAGAGCCAATGTGCTGCTTGCTTCACACAACACTTGGTAAACACTCGATGCATAAGTAATAAAAGGAGTTACCATCAAGCCCAGAGTTCAGCTTAAAACTGAAGTTAAACTGCTTACAATGAAAACCTGCAGCCACTTCTGCCCTGGACTGAATTAGACAGGGTCTGCCAGGTGGACAAAAATTATTTAGGCTCAATAGACACCCTAGTCATGTCATGTCATTTTCTAACCCGCTTAATTCAGGCCTGGGCTGTGGGGTGCTGGCATCAGGCACAAGACAGGAATATTCCCCAGTGTGCCAGTCCATTGCAGGGAGAACATACACACACATACCAATCACACACCAGGGGCAATTTAGTGTTGCCAATTCACCTAACCTGCTTGTGATTGGACAGTGGGAGGAAACCACAGCACCCGCAGGAAACCCATACAGACATGGTGAAAACATGAAAACTCTATGCAGGGAGGACCCAGGACATGAACCACCTACTTACTGCAAGGCCACTGTACCACCCACACCCTAGCCATTTACATATAAAACTTTTGTCAAGATAAAACATACAGAATTACAATATACTGTATCCCTAAAAATTACATGTTAAAGTAATTACAATTACACCCTTTTACTCAACACATGCAATCCTGCCTAATCATTTCTCAAAAACTCTTCCATGTTTCAAAACTGTCAAATTAAAGGATGATCTAATAATGCATCACCAGATGAAGTGTTGCACATTTGGCATCAATATACACCATTCTCTTCTCACAGACACATACTAAACCACAGTTCAGCAATCTGAAGCTTGTGGTAATGATCCGCACCTGAACTCCTTGGTTAGTGCCAGCTTGCCCCCTTCTCCTCGGCATACCAGCTGTGCCTGCTCCTTAATGTTTTTTTTCTTCTTCTTTAATCTGCAGCCAGTAGTAAATGGTAGTATGTAATAAACTCCAGAGCTGAGCTCTCCTTTCCATCCAAATTTCTGTCATCCAAAAGAAAGAATTAACATTGACAGCAGCACTTTGATGTGTGCCACACAGATGAAAACATTACTCTTCAATGAGCTATTTCAAGAAGGGCAAAGATCACAGCAGTACGAAGCAGACATAAAAAGCAGCAGAGAACCTTTCGCTTGTTACAATAACCATTCAGATTGTAGCAAAGGATTAAAGCATTTATGTTTTTGTAGTTCTTTTCCAAAAAGATAATGACCATATAATCCAAGTCAATTTGGTGTGCCCTGAAGTTTAGATATGGGTTGCCATCTAGTGGAAATGTGCAGTATGTGCACATGGAACAGAGACAAGGAACTATCCTCAAGTCAATCGATTTTATTTTCTGCAGGCAGTGCAGTGGTGCAGTGGGTAGCTTTACATTTCTTGGATTGCTTTCTGTGTGGAGTTTGTATGTTTTCCCATGTTCTCCCACAATCCACTGCATGATTGATGACACTAAAAGGGTGCAGTGTGAATGAGTGGTTGGTTACCAGTGTTATCATACCCTTCAGCCCTTTTTTCCCCTTATTATTCTATTTTTTATTTTGCAAGGTAAGTAAAATGTGGTAGACATAACCTGGCAGATCATGCTTCCTGTCAGTTTCTCTTGTCATTTTAATTTTAAATGACATCTAGGAACTATGCTTTAAATAATTTCTTTTTAAAGAATGGTAACAGTGACAGATTGGATATGTGACAGATTTTCTTCTGGGTCCCTGTGAATAAAGCTGTGTCAAAAAATTCAGACATGAGCAACAATAGGCTTTGAGCCCTACGAACCAAGTTACCCATACTATTCTAAAACATTTCAGTAATTATTTACTGTTCTGATCTTTCTGATCATAAAATAGGTCATTACGAGAAGAATTCATAATTCATTGCAGAATGACGGTATTTGAGGGTTCCTTTAGAGTGCCTCTTTCTCTTGCACGATTTGGCTCAAAAACTAATCAGCATCTCGTCATCTCGTAACAGGCTTAAGTTTCGAGTTTGGTATTTTTCCTTCCAGCTGTTTTAGACCGTCCTCAAGAAACTGTGACACACAGACTGTGGACCACCAGGGTGCGTACAGCAGACACAAGTTCAGTTCCAGCACACAGGTTTATTAGTGTGGGGCAGCGGTTTTGCTTCTTCCCCACAGCACAGTACAACCAAGCACTAAATCACTATAAAAATCACTAAATCCACCTGGACAGAGGCAGTGGTGCTGTAAGAGTTATGTTTTTGGACTTCTCTAGCGCCTTCAACACCATCCAACCTCTGCTCCTTAGAGACAAGCTGACTGAGATGGGAGTAGACTCACACCTGGTGGCATGGATTGTGGACTATCTTACAGACAGACCTCAATATGTGCGTCTTGGGAACTGCAGGTCTGACATTGTGGTCAGCAACACAGGAGTGCCGCAGGGGACTGTACTTTCTCTCGGTCCTGTTCAGCCAACATACATCAGACAACTCAGAGTCCTGCCACGTGGGCTGCATCAGGAGTGGGCAGGAGGAGGAGTACAGGAAGCTAATCAAAGACTTTGTTAAATGGTGTGACTCAAACCACTTACATCTTAACACCAGCAAAACCAAGGAGCTGGTGGTGGATTTTAGGAGGCCCAGGCCCCTCATGGACCCTGTGATCATCAGAGGTGACTGTGTGCAGAGGGTGCAGACCTATAAATATCTGGGAGTGCAGCTGGATGACAAATTGGACTGGACTGCCAATACTGATGCTCTATGTAAGAAAGGTCAGAGCAGACTATACTTTCTGAGAAGGTTGGCATCCTTCAACATCTGCAGTAAGATGCTGCAGATGTTCTACCAGACGGTTGTGGCGAGTGCCCTCTTCTACGCGGTGGTGTGCTGGGGAGGCAGCATAAAGATGAAGTACGCCTCACGCCTGGACAAACTAGTTAATAAGGCAGGCTCTATTGTGGGAGTAAAGTTGGATAGTTTAACATCTGTGGCAGAGCGACGGGCATTAAGCAAACTCCTGTCAATCATGAATAATCCACTGCATCCACTGAACAGGATCATCTCCAGGCAGAGACTATGCAACTCTTCAATTCCACCCGGGGGAGTAAATGCTAACATTTTTTTTTTTTCATTTTTATTATTTTTTAATTTAATATTGTTTCTTTGTATCAGTATACTGCTGCTGGATTATGTGAATTTCCCCTTGGGATTAATAAAGTATCTATCTATCTATCTATCTATCTATCTATCTATCTATCTATCTATCTATCTATCTATCTATCTATCTATCTATCTATCAATAGCACAGTCCTCCTTTTCTCTCTCTCTCTCTCTGTTGCCTCCACTCCTCTCCCAGCAAGCTTTGTCCATCTCCTCCTGACGCTAGCTCCTCAAATGGAGTGAGGCGGCCCCTTTAATAGGGCACCCAGATGTTCTCCAGGTACTCCCAAACCTTTTTCCAGCAGCACTTCTGGGTGTGGCGGAACTGCTGCAGCCCACGGCTCAGGAACTGTCCAGGTGCCCCCTGGCGGTGGCCACAGGCCCCAGCAGTGTTGAGCTTCTACATAAACTCCAAACCTGCGGCCCTGTGGTGAGCCAAGGGGGTTGCCCTCTCTCCCAGTTCTTCCGTTACCGGGGCGTCCCGGCCGGGCAAAGGCCCTGGCCATCCACCACAAAACACACACCCATCATTGAGATATCAAGTTTTTCTTTATCAAGGGACCCTAAAATGTCGAGATCCATCAATAACTGGAGATTGAAACTTTTGACAAATCTAAAGTTTTTGCTCCTCCCCATAGGTGATAGGTTATGGTGGCAGATGGCGCAAAGCAAAAACAGATGAATGATGAAATTGTATGTAAAACTCTTCACAACATGTTAGGACAGAAGCTGACCTTTTATCTTTAAATTATTTTTAATGCGATATGTTTTTTATTTTGATCTGATCCTAACACTGCCATATTAGACTCTAGCCCTCGTCTGGGTCTTGTTCAGAAAGCGGATGCCACTTGAGACGGCCTTCCCCTCGTTCAAACACTAACCTTAAGGTCAATAAAATAGGTCCCGGGTGTTAAGTCACTAATTTAGGGACAGAATGATAACAGAAATGTGAAACCTACTTATATACCTAATCTTAATTATTGTGAAACAACCAAGTGGCGTCCGCTTTCTGAACAAGAGCCCCTCGTCACACTGCACTTGATTGAGTGAGTATGATAATCAATGGATGGATGTTGTTTCAAGAATCCATCTGTGCCCAGTTTTCATGGCCAGGGTTAGAGAAGGTTTGTGCAAAGCAACTGGAATGAGGCAGAAATCATGCCTGAGAGAAATGGAAGATCATTATCGAGCAAACTGATATACACACTCACACTCGATCACAAAGCTGAAGGTTTAAAAGGTATAAAAAGCGGCCTAACTTTTCTTTAAAAAGCAAAGCAAAGCAGTGAACTAATTATACTAAAAATAAGAAACTACATAGTGACTATTGTGGCAAGAACCCCTGTACAGCAGTTACCATCAGTGTGGCTCCCAGTCCAGTTTCTTATTCATTATGGGGCTGCTTTGCACACTAAATAGTAATATAACATGGTAATCTTAAACTCAGGCCCTGGAGTCTACCTCAACAACCTTGTGCACAAAGTAAGAACTAATCCTGGAAAGGCCTTGATCACACCCATGCTGGGTCAGTTTAGTGGCCAGTTATTCTAACTGAATATTTCTCGAATGTGAGAGGAAAATCAGGCAAAGGACGAACATGCAAACTCAACACAGAAGCTGAATTCTTCTTCCTTGCCGTTTTTTTCCATTAACAGTATCAAACGATGATGATGACGATGATGAGGGCTTTGCTATAAAGAATAATCGGAAAGTTGCAGAAAAACAGAAATATTTGCAAAAAGGAGTACAAATGGAGAACAAGATGAAAAACTACATAGAAAAGCAGATGTAATGTGATAAGGACAGTGCTTGCTTTCACTATGACTATTCTTGACATTCACAGAAATTACAACCTAAGTGAAGCAACTTAAGGAAGAAAACGTTTGGGGATGAACAGGCCATTGTGTCAGATTCAGTATAAAGTAGAAAGTCATGAAGCTACATAAGTACAGAAACGCCCTTTTCAAACTTGCGTAATTACATTTAGAAACACAGGAGGCTGGAGCATATCATGGTAACAATGGGCATAAAGCAGGAAACAACCATGGATAACAAAGCTAAAGAATAAAATGAATTTTTAACTAAATCTCGACACCAACACAATATGAAAAGAAACCACATGAAAGAAGGAGGCTTGAATATGGACATCAAGTGAAGAGTCACAAACTACATGAAATGGAAGAGATGCCTTTTAAACTGTCTTCTAGAAAAATATCAAAAAAGATTCTTCTGCTAATAAGGTGAGAATTAATGTTGTGGCAGGCGGCCGGGGTTCATGCCCACCTGGGACGCCCCTGCAATCTATATTCAGGGGGAGCAGCCCTGGACGGTGCAATACCTCCTCCTGGACGCTAGATGGCCGCCCCCGTAGGTTGGAGCGGTGCCTCGGTTTCCCGCAGGGCTCCATGGGAATTGGAGTTGGGTGGAGCCCTGTTGGGTCCCGCAGGCACTGCCACGGGTGCTGCAACTGGAACTCCTGAGCCCGTATGGACAGCGTATTCGCCACACCCGGAAGTGCTGCCGGAATTCGGCGATCAACCACCTGGAGCATTTCCGGGTGGACTATAAAAGGGCCAAGAATCAGGAGGAGGAGGACGAGGTTGCCTGGGAGGAGTGGTGGAGGAAGAAAAGAGTGCTTTATTTGTGTGTTTTATTTGGTGTTTGTGCTTGGGACTGTGTACTGCCTGTGGGACATGGGGAAGACGTGCACCCACAGGTGAAGAAAAAATAAATCTTTTTGTTTATTGTACGTGTGCCTCTGTGTCGGGTCGGGTGCCTATATAGCGCCTTTTCACAATGTTCAGGGCTAATCCATGAATTCTTCTGCTTCTTCCCAGGGTTGCTAGAACATAACATAGTAGCAGGAGGAGATGTCAGACCACTGCCTGGAATACTCCCCTCACTTATGGCCAATTTAGAGTCTCCAATCCATCTAACCACCTGTCTTAGTACAATGGACAAAATCAGACACCCTTGGATGGAACCCATATGAACAAGTGGAGATCTTGTATATTTATCACAGAAAGCAACCCACTGCCCCAACTTACTGCTCTGCAAAATGAACTTGCAAACCATAAAAGTAGTGCAAACAAGCACGATGATACATACCGTGCACACAAAAATGGTCTGGATGATTCAGAACATACTTCTATACTGCAAAACCATAAGTGTTACATTACTCCATTAAGTGTATATTTGGGTCCACCCTCTCCATATGTAAACTTTTAAGGGATACTTTGACGCCGTAAGAGTTCATTTAACAAAGAATACTGGAATCGGGCACCAGGATCTGACTTAAAACTGTTGTTTTTTTTAATCCTTAATAAAAATAATATCCACTAACCTCTTTTTCCCGTAGCTCTGTGAAACAAACAACTCTCATATCGTCGAGATCTTCATGATCTTTCACAATAAAAAACATGGTATCGACAGACATCCATGAAGAAGGCTTTTCTGAAAATAATCATAAAAATTGTAACAGAAATCAGTTTGCATATATAAACATTATCACTCTGCTTTGATTAAAATGTCACTGAGTAAACTGAATGCTTTCCCACACCCAACACATGTTCAACATGTAAATGCAGGGTTTTTTTTAATATTGTGGTTTATTAAAAATATAAACAGTAGTTTAAAAAAAGTTACAGATTCAGTTCCGCCCACGTAGTAGTGAAACAGGACAAACTTTAAAAATCAATAAACAAACAGGTATCGCTAGCTAAGTGGAGGCAATTTATGTTCCAAAACACAGAGGTAGACCGACTCCCCACTCCTGACGTCACGCTCCCCCCTCCTCTCAGCCCGCAGCCTCCCTCTCAGATTAGCGTGAATATATTGCTCCAGCAAGCGAACTATGATTCTTAGCGCGATGGGAGAAGTCGCAAAAATCAACCGGAATGTTCAAGCAAATTCTAGGAAAAAACTTGATCTAAATCCGTTAGGTAGGTCTCTTGTGAAAAGCAGACAGACATACAGACAGACATTAGATTTTATATAGAGAGAGATTTAACCAGTTTGTGTTCGGATTCAACGGGTTGGAAAATGGATGGATGGACATCAAGTATGAATTGCACTTTCTAGGAATTTTATTATTAATGAGAAAATCTTAGTTTAGTCTGTCTCTTTATCAGTAGCACTGCTGATTGGCTGTCAGCTGCTATGTGTGAGTTCAAATGGCACACAGACTAACAGACTGCACTTAAAGGTGCCAAAATGCAGTGCTACCTGCTAACCTTCCATCAGCACCCACTAGTGGTGACCCACTTCAGATATCACCTGCAAGTGTGTGATAGCAGTGCAGTGGATGGCAGCTATGTATCAGTTGTATTTAAAAAAAAAAAAAAAAAAAAATTACTTCACTTCTGCAAGCGATTAATCTTTTGACCCAGGCCTGCCCATTCCATACATATACAAATCAAATTCCAGAAAGTAGGACAGTATGGAAAAGGCTAATTAAAAACAGAAAAGTGATTTTTAAATTTACTTTGACTTGAGAGAGAGAGAGACAGAGAGAGGTGGGAAGCATGCGCTGATAGTGTGTTGAATCACCCACCACACAATGAACCACCTGGATTGGGATCCGAGTACAGCGGGTGACACCTCAGCACTACACTGGTACAGTGTGAGGTTTTTTGTTTTTTTTTTATAGTGGCTGGAGTGCCAATCCTGCCACCAACCCCTATGTTTTCTCTCTAACTTGGGGGTCCTGCTTGCAGGGCTGGATGCAGATTAACGTCATACCCAGGACAAAGCAATTGCAGGTTAAGGGTCCCAACGGAGTAGAGTCACTTCTGGCGTTCACTTCTGAGCCAACACTCCGTGACTTGACATGAATTCAAACAAAAAAAGTATAAAGACATGGTATTTTATGTTTTGCTTAATCAACTGCATTGTTTTGAAGATATGTGCTTATTTTGAAATTGATGCCCAATATTAATTGTACTTATGTACAAGTAAATTTAGGATGTCTCACTATTTTATATCTATCCATCCATTTTCGAAATCCACGTATGCAGGGCAAGATCGTGGGGAAACTGTAGCCTATCATAGAACACATCGGGTGCATGGTATGAACAAACCCTGGAGATGGTGTCAGCCCACACATCACATCAGGGACAATTTAGTGTTGGCAATCAGCCTCATCTGCAGGTCTTTGTAATAAAGGAGGACACCCACGAAGGCACAGGAAGAACAAGCAAACTCCATCAGGGCACAAACGTAACCTGCACCCTGGTCTTCTTGTTTTGAGGCAGCAGCTCTACCACTGTGCCACTCTCCTGACCCCAAAAAACACTGTACTTTTTGTTGATATAGCACTAGGGTGTTGTATCGTCTTAGCCATTATGAATGTAGTGAGAAGTCAAACAAAATGACACCTTTGATTGGCTAACTAAAAAGATTACAATATGCAAGCTTTCGAAGCAACTCAGGCCCCTTCTTCGAAAGCTTGCATATTGTAATCTTTTTAGTTAGCCAACCAAAGGTGTCATTTTGCTTGACTTCTCACTACATTGATATAGCACCAAACTTTAGAGAAATTTGACAGATCAAGTTTAATAATAACATTAGTGATCAAAGAAAACTCTTGTAATGTTAAATCAAAGCACTTTACCTAGACTTTGTATCTCTCCTAATTTCACATTCAAATTAATGTACTTGTGGATTTTCCTTGGGCTTTTCCAACTTTTAAATAACTAAATGAAAACAATATACTAAATAACAGCCAACATGGATTTATTGATGGAAGAATTTGCTAAGCCAGTCTTTTAGATTATATTAAACAGGCAACTGCAATGGTTGACAAAGGCAAAGCATAAAACATTATACAGTACTTCCAGAATGCCTTTAATGTAGTCCATCACCAAAGACTGATCCTGAAGCTATAAGCTGTAGGCATCAGCGGTAACCTATAAAACAAGATCTCAGGTTGGTTAACAGACAGGAGATAAAAAGTACATATAAGAGGAGAATGCTACATGCGGAGTGAGGTCATCAGTGGATTCCCTCTGGGTCTGTCCTGGGGCTGTTACTTTTTCTGACTTACCGTATAAACTTGCCGATAAGCTCTCCCACAGATAAGTCGGGACTTGATTTTACAGTATAATTTCTGGTATTTTATAATGTTGGTCGTATAAGTCAAATGTGGAAAACTCATGCTATTGGTCCAAGAGATTATGATATGCTAACGCCCACCTGAGAGAGTAACCACGGAGCACACGGCCTTTATTTTCTATGTGTTGCAGCAATGCGCTGTATCAGCATGTGCTTCTAACCCCTCTCTGTCTCTCTCTATTGTGCCTACATGACCACACAGTAATACCCAAACTATTCTGAAGCAACGTTTGGAATGATTTGTGCTTTTTGTATCTCACACCCTCATACACCTTTATCTACGATGGAGCGTTCAATCTGAAGAAAATATGAAGCTGGTTTTAAATTAAACGTCGAAGTGGCGAAAGAAATTGGTAAATGAGCTGCTGCAACAAAATTCGATGCGTCTGAGAAACTGATGCAAGATTGGAGGAGGCAAGAAGATATAAAAAAAAAAAAAAATTAAGTGTCGCATTTTTGAACGGGCATACAAGTCAGGGTCTGATTTTATGATCGATTTTTTGGGTTTCAAGACCCGACTTGTATGTGAGTATATACAGTATATGAATGACATTTATTCTGGTATAGTCAGTAAACTTGTGAAATTCACAAATGATACTAAAATTGAAGGAATGGCAGACACTCAGGAGGCATGTAAAATAATTTCCGAAGACTTGGACAAGCTTCAATTAGGCGAACAGCAAACACTTGGAAAATCCAGTTTAACATAGAAAGCAGCAAAGTGCTACACATGAGCAAAAGGAGAGTCACTTACAAATACAAGATAGGGAGACACTGCCCTACCTGAAACAACCTCTGAAAAATGAAGTAGGGGGTTATGCTGACACAACATATCTAAACAATGCATAGAAGCTATTAAATAAAATGTTTGGCTATACTGTAAAATCTGTTGAAGATAAATCAAAGGACAATATGCTCAATCTATATAATGCACTAGGGAGACCACATCTGGACTATTGTGTGCTGTTCTGGTCACCATACTAAAAGAATGACATAGCAGCACTTGAAACTGTGAAGAGGAGAGAAAACAAGTGCATTCTAAGACTTAATAACATGTCATACTCTGACAGCCTTAGAGAATTAAACCTGTTTAGTTTCAAGCAGAGGTGACTGCATGGGGACCTAATTCAGGTCTTCAAAATTCTCAAAGGCACCGATAAAGTAGATCCACCAGAATTCTTTCAACTTAACAGTGAATCACATATTCAATATGTGTAAGCACTTATTTAAGCAAGAGATGTGGGATTCTGGGACAAATTACTAAGACATGTAGCTGACCCAGAAACCTTGACAAACTTTAAGAAGAATATGGATGAGATACTGGAACAGCTTAGCTATTAGCTAAACAAACAAGTCTGATGAACTGATTGTCCTCCTCTCGTTTGTCAAATTATTTATGTTCTAAATAGTTCATGATCCGTTTTGGCTGGATCATGCCCAAGATAATGTGAGGAGACATGTGACAAAGTGAGCAAACAACAGTATGCAAACACACAAGTACATCTCTGCAGCCTGTGGATCAGCCCGTGATAACAGAGTCTGAATAAAACAGCATCAGCTGTGAAAATAACTATGACTGGGATAGGGCATCAAGAACATCCAGCTCTGTCATTTTAGGCATACTGGCATGGGGACAGTGTTTGAATGTATCAGCATCACCTGTGGAAAAAACCTTAGACTGGGATCGCGTATCAGCATCACCTGGCCCCACCGCAAACATCTAGACACTCCACATTATGCCTGCAGCAACAAAATATTTCTAGAACGACTGCGTAGATGATCAGGTGCCACACATTTGAAAATTGTGCCAGATTCTTAACAATCGTGAAATTTCCTAAAACTGGAAAAGCCTGCATTTCAGATAATTAATTGAATAAAAAACTGTGTTTATTTGCATAGCTCTTTTGTTTTCTGGTTTAATATTGCAGTTATGAATATGTCCAGCAACATATTATCGGAGTAAAAGTAGCCATTTGCATTTGAAAATGTAGTGAAGTAAATGAAAGTTGATGGAAAATTTTGTTCTCAAGTAATGCAGGATTTTTTTTAAAAACATACTCAAGTACCGCATAAAATGCTGATTTACAACAGTGTGGAATTTGTTCTACAAAAACACTTTTATCATATGTCAAGCAAGGAGATGATTAGCTTCTCCAGGCTTTGGTAATACTTAAATGTTGTCACACACATGTGCATGGGAGGCAGCTAAAGGGCTCAAATTAGGGTAAGTCCACGCCAGACCAGGGGGTGCCAGGATGCACTAACCCCTTCTCTCTTTCCTCTGCAGACCAATTACGGGAAATTCCTCCTGGACCCGATGAAATCAGTTGCGGTTCCGGGCCCGATGATGTGACTTTCGGTTCTGGACCCGACAACATTACTTCCAGTTCTGGAATTGATGACTTCATTTCCAGTTCTGACTCTGCTGACCTCACTTCCTCTGCCTGACCATAAAACCGCCATTTTGTTTCCTGCAAGTCAGTTATGTTTTGAACTCAGTGACCACGATTGCTCATATTTTTGCAATTTAAACCCAACCTACATTATACGGGCTGGCTACCCCAAACCTTTTTTGTGGTGTTTTGTCTGTTCTTTTGACAAGGCATACATGTAGTTTTATTTTGTCATACTAAATTGAGCAGATGTAGAAAATTCCATTTAAAAAACTTCTATCCTATATAAAAAATGTGCTCAACAAATTCCCTGTTGGATAACATCTTTAGCGATTGGCCATTTTTCTAATTATAACATACAGTATGCTACTGCAGACCATGATACTAAAGTTTTCTGATGTATAAATACAAACAGCCATACAGTTTATCAAAGAGTACCTTCCACTTGGCTGAGGTTCATGGGCTTTATAGTAAGGAATACTGTTGATGCCTGGGGTACATCCAGTCTATACTGATGACTTGAAATCTCTCCATCTTCTTCTAAAAAGAAGCAGCCCTTTAAAACTGTATGGTGCCAGTCCTAAAGAAAATAGACAGAAATATACAGAAATGCTAAACTACAAGCAAAATTAGACTAAGCAAACATTACAAAATATATATATACATTTTTAATATAAAGTCTTTCATAGTTTTCACTCTTATAAGGTACAAGCTTTTGCAGTTTGTATAAATAAGCAATACATAGAGATGAGGAATGCCATAACCTTGCACAAGTATTTAAACAAAGCACAGTTGTACCGGTCAGCACAGTCCTGGCCAGTGCTTTAAGCCCATATTAAAGTAAATTCAAACAAACTTATAATACTGTATGGGTCTTGCTATAATATAATGTGAAAAAGTGCACCGTCTTTCAATTCTGTAATTTTATATCGTGTATATAAGGGCATAACTAACAATTATCTTGTCTTGATGAAATCCTAAATGCTCAACACATTTCACTTATTTATTCAACAAAACATAACCGCCGGGTGTGGAAAACCAAAAATATCCTTAGTGTTTTCATGTCATTTAAAGGAAGTAATGTGAGGCAAATGCTGACATAAAGTGTGCGCGAAGTGTGACTACCCTGATATAATGCAGAACATTTGGAACTTTGGTCTAATGCAGGGTTTCTGCCACTGTGGGTGGGTGGTGGATGGTTCATTAAGCACTCGAAATTTCTCTGATAATCATCCTCGATCACCCCACCTCTCAGAGATTGTCTATGATTCTCCAAAGAGGATCCGATGATAGGCCACAGTTCTCAAAGGGGGAAGCTGCACTGATGATCATCCACAATTCACCATGGACCACAACCACTCTACCCCTCAATGATGATCATCTGGTGTAGCAAGGCGCTATATAGGCACTCGACCCGACACTGACTGAAAAAAGGAGGCTCGTGAAATTTAAACAAAAAGATTTATTTTCTTTGTTTCTGGGTTATGCCTTCCTCGTACCCACAAACACAACACGGTCCCAGAAGCACACAAACAAAAAGCAAAGCACCAACAAAACACCAAATCTTCCTTCGCTACCACTCCTCCTGGCAAGTGTTGTCCTCCTCCCGATTCTGGTTCCAGGAGTGGTGTCTGCCGGCTTCTTTTATAGCCCACCCGGAAGTGCTTCAGGTGATAATTGACCTAATTAAGGCCGCACTTCCGGGTGTGGCTGTGCTATAGCCCACACGGGCTCAGGAAGCCATGCAGCTCTCCCTGGCAGTGGCCATGGAGACCAACAGCGATGAGCTCTGGTGTTCCACAATTGTGGCTCCATGCAAACCAGGGGGGCTGCCACCAAGTGTTCAGGAGGACCTAGTGTGCATCCCACGGCTGTTCCTCTGGATCTAGTGTCAAAGGGGCGTCCCGGCCGGGCATGGGTCCTGGCCGTCCACCACACTGGGCATTCAACAAGGAATGGGTCTCAAAGGCACTAAAAAGGCTTGTGACAACAAAAAGGTTTAGCAAACCCTGGTCTGGATCATTCAAATTTTAAATAAAACTAAGCCAAAGGACAACAGCACAAAGGACAACAGCAATGATCTCTGAGACAAAACCAGTGATGCTCATCAGCCTGGTAAGACCTATAAGACAATTTTGAAACAATCTGAAGTTCACGACTCTACAGTGAGATGGATTATGTATACAGAGAGAACATTCAAAGCAGTTCTCAATCTTCAAATGAACGGGCATGCCAGAAATTTCTGCCAAACATCAGAGTGTATGTCACCCATAGAAATGGAAAAGAACCTTAAAACTACATTCAGAGATCACTGTCAACATGTTCAGTGTTACGGCTTATCACAAAAAGAATGAAAAAGGATGTCTTTCATGGAAGTATAGCTAGATGTACATGCCTTCTCCCCAAAGGAAATATGGTATCATGGCTTATGTTTACAAGACTGGATGAGAATGAGCCACGGTGGAATGGTTTGGGCCATAATGCTGCTCAATTAAATGGCTTGGAGAACATTTGGTCCCTTAAGGGAGAGCTTCGGTCCACAGTTGCAGGGACATCAGGGGCCATTAGGACACTGTGTGGTACCAAACTTCCATTCCTACCCTGCAATGGGCTTCCCCTATTTACTTCATGGCTGGCATAAAAAAGCCTCTCACTGAGCACTTGTCAAACGAACTAGCAGTCAGGTGGTTGTTGCACAAAAGTTCAAATGAAGAGATAAAATCAGGCCAAATGTACTAAATGAAAAAGGTGGAAGGTGGAATTAAGACATGTTCTTTGTATTGTGGTGGGAAGGTTCATAATGCACCCTGGCAATACAAAGAGGCACAAACTTCACAAGAGCTGGCCCAGTGAGGTAGCCAGGACTTTTGTTTTTGTCTAATTACTTTGATACTGTACTCTGTATCTGGGGCTCTTACTATAACTAATACTATTACTACTATTGGTTTACTGTTTCTTGTGATATCCCTTTCCCTGTCATCCTAATCATTCTGTTAATAAATGCTTTATTATGCAGTACATTGACCTCTTTGGAGTCATTAGGCAGACAGTGTGGTAATACTGGACTTTAAAGTTTGTTGGTTCAGTTCCCATCTCCAACTTAGTTCATACCCCTGAGCAAAACTATTTCACTTGCACTCCATTTGTAAAATATTGGACATTAACAAATTTACTGTTTTGTAAACTTTTCAGTCATCTTGGACAAAGGTGTTAGCTAAACATAACCCTAAACCTAATCTTAATAAATCGTAGTTTAAGGCTGAATCAAGAGCATCCCCTACAGGTCAGAGTATGCGTGTGTGGACAGGCATCTAAAACACTCGCAACACATATACAAGAGCATCGCAATGCTGTCAGAAGTAAGGACCCGTGGTCTCTGATATATGTACATACAAGTTCAACTGGACACCTGTTTAAATGGGACATAGTGCAAGTAAAATTCAAGGCTAATACTAAAAGTGGCAGAGAGCGGGCTGAATCGTGGCTATCAAATGAAAATGCCATTAACAGACACATGGACAAGAACCAAGCATATGCAGTATGCAGGCTTGAAAGGAAGAACATCCACATATTAAATAAATTAAATAAGACTTTATGACAACACTCTCTGAACCCCACCTTATTATTCCACACCCCCTTACATCCACCTACCACGCCCCCATTTGCTATATATTGCCTTTGAACCCAACAGGGCTGCACCAAACTCCACCTCCCATGGAGCCCTGCAGGAGCCCAAGACACCACTGCAACTCAGGAGGGCTGCAACCTAGCGCTCCGGGGGAGGTAATGCTCTGGATATACCCCTGCCCTGGTCCTTTCAGCACAGAGGCGTCCCAGCCATACACCACTATATATATACACACTAATAAAAGGCAAAGCCCTCACTGACTGACTCATCACTAATTCTCCAACTTCCCGTGTAGGTAGAAGGCTGAAATTTGGCAGGCTCATTCCCTACAGCTTACTTACAAAAGTTAAGCAGGTCTATCTCGAAATTGTACGCGTAACGGTCATAACGGTCGATAACGTCCGCCATGTTAAACTTTCTTATTTATGGCCCCATCTTCATGAAATTTATTAGGCGGCTTCCCTGCGCTAACCGAAACCGATGTGCGTACTTATTTCGGTGGTATGACACCACTGTTGGCCGCCATATTGAACTTTCCAACGGTCTTTGTTACTTATGGGCCCATCTTCAAGAAATTTGGTACGCGGATTCTCAACGCTAACTGAATCCTATTACGTACTGTGATGGACAGCCGGGTCCCATGCCCGGCCGGGACGCCCCTGCTGCATATGTTCCGGGGGAGCCACCATGGACAGCTCAATACCTCCCCTGGGACGCTTGGTGGTAGCCTCCCTGGCCGATGTTGATTCCCCAGTCTCCCGCATTGGCTCCATGGGACATGGAGTCCTCCACAACCTGGGTGGGAGCTAGGGTGGTCGCTAGGGGGTGCTGCCGAGACTCAACAACCTGGCTGGACGAATCATCAGCCCCACCCGGAGGTGCAATTGGGACCAGGTGGTCAAGCACCTGGAACACTTCCGGGTGGGCTATAAAACGGGCCAGCCTCCACCACTAAGGTGCCAGAATCGGGAGGAAGAGGACGAGGACGAGGTTGCCTGGGAGGAGTGGTGGTGCAAGGTGGAGAGTTGTTTGTGGAATTGTGTAAAGTGCTTTTAGGACTGTGTATTGCCTGTGGGTCACGGGGAAGACGTGCGCCCACGGGTGAAGAAAAATAAAAGCCTGTGTGATTTTTACACATGCCTCTGTGTAAGTCTGTGCCGGGTCGGGCGCTATATAGCGTCTTTCAAAGTACATTTATACGTCCATAGCCTGCAGCTCGGTCGCCGTGTGAGGTGGCGTTGGGTCCCCCATCCCCACACCTCCCACGTAGTTGGCTGCCTGCCCATATAAGGCCGTCTGTCGCTCCGGTCCCTTCATTCCCTTCCTTGCTTCGCCACGGGATTCACGTCTCCCTGTTGATAACTGCAGCCTTTTTATTTAATCCACGGCTTCTCCGCTGTTTTATTATTCGTTTATTATGATTATAGTTATTGTGTAGGTATTTTAGACTTAGTTTACATAGTTCAGGTACCCATTTCCTTTATCATTCCAACCGTACCCCCATTAACATGTCTATCAAGGTGATCACCATCGATCAAAGAACTGTCACTTACCGAGTGGTTTCCACGCCTGGAGATAGTGCCTGCCTTTTCCATTCTCTGTGTTACATATTGCACGGCCATATCAGGCTCACTCTTGATATCCGGAGGAACATTGTGTCTTATGTATTGAATGACTGGGACAGGTTCAAGGTGTGGACTGATGACGGTACAGGAGATAATTATACTACACAGGAGCACTAGAAGAGTGAAATGCTTAAGCCCTTCACCTAGGGTTCTGCATGTGAGTTGATGGCTGCCGCTGAATTGTTCGGTTGTCGCTTTCAAGTGTACCGAAATGGCCAAATATTTTACACCTTTGGACAACCGCCAATGCCTCTTAAACATCTTAGATTGACAGGTGACGATTTCAGTAGTGGACACTTTGATGTTTATGAATGTTTAAACTCTCAAAAGCTGGATGCGAAGTTATTGATGAAACCGGTTGTGTGCTTAGAACGCTTGACAGATGCTGGCTCAGGGGAGAGAGTTTTTATTTCTCGCATCCCTGTTATACCCTCTGATCTCCCATTTCAATTCAAATGCCTCCAATTTCCAGTAAGGCTCTGCTTCACAATGACAATTAATAAGTCTCAGGGACAGACCCTGCAAAAGGTTGGCATTGACTTGAGGCAAGATTGCTTTTCACATGGCCAACTGTACGTTGTAAGCTCAGCACACAGCTTGGTCATATTACAACCGGAGGGCCAAACTGACAACGTGGTACACAAAGAGATCCTTAACAAATAATTATTGGTATATTTTCCCTCAGTTTAAAAAGGTTTACTTTTCTTCTTAATAAAAATTTTAAGGCAGTACTTTGCCGCTGCGAAGCACGGGTATTTTGCTAATATATATATATATATATATATATATATATATATATATATATATATACAGTATACTGTGTACATCAAACACACAGCCATACAATCTCCACTGACAAACATTGGGTCATACTGAACAGCTTAGTGACTTTAAACGTGTCACCATCATAGGATTCCAGAGGTCAGTATATGAAATTTCTGCTCTGCTAGATCTGCCCCAGTCAATTGTAAATGCCCTGACTGTGAAGTGGAAGCAATGAGGGACAACAACAGCTTAACCATGAATTGGCAGACCACAAAAACTCACAGAGTGGGGCTGCCAAGTGCTGAAGTGCATAAAAATGGCCTCTCCTCTACAGCATTACTCACAACATATTTCCAAACTGCCTCCTGAAGCTTCCTGAAATAGCTTTCTATGGCCTAGAAGCTATACACAAGCATAACACCACTATGTGCAGTGCCAAGCATTGGCTGGAGTGTTGTAAAGCATGCCAGCCACCATTGGACTCTGGAGCAGTGGAAATATGTTTTTTGGAGTGGATGAAGCCGGGTTTGGTGGATGCCAGGAGAACGCTACCTTCTGGGCTGCATAGTGCCTACTGTAAAGTTTGTTGGTGGAGGGATAATGGCAGGTTTTGGGCTAGACCCCTTCGCTTCAGTGAATGGTGCTATTAATGATACTGTATGCAAAGACATTTTAAAGAATTGTGCGCTTGTAACTTTGTGGACACATTTTGGAGATGGCTCTTTTCTGTTCCAGCATGGTTGTGCTCCTGTGCACAAAGTTAGGTCCATATAAACATTGCTTGACAAGTTTTATGTAGAGGAACTCAAGTAGACTGCATAGAGCCCTGACTTCAAACCCTAGTGAGCCAAACCCTAGTCTTCTTGTCCAACATAACCACCTGACCTCAAAAATGTTTTTTTTGGCTGAATGGGCACAAATTACCACAGACTGACTCTAAAATCTTGTGGAAAGACGAGTGGAGGCTGTTACAGTATAGCTGCAAATGGAGGCCAACTCTATATTAATGCCTATGGCTTTGGAGAGGGATATCCAACAACCTCATATAGGTGTGGTGGTCGTTTGGCCACATACTGTATGTTTACACATTATATTACACAGGGCGCAGAAGTTTATGTGCACTTGATAAGAATACATTTCATTAACAACTACAGTAATAAAATCACAGCTTTATGACAGCTCAGACACTGTGACCCTCGAAAGGATGAGGCGAATTTTATAACGTCTGTATGTTATTTTTAAACACTTGTGATTATACTACTTTAGATAGATAGATAGATAGATAGATAGATAGATAGATAGATAGATAGATAGATAGATAGATAGATA
>JANRMT010062857.1:34935912-34966907 GCA_026402145.1 Polypterus bichir lapradei
ATAGATAGATAGATAGATAGATAGATAGATAGATAGATAGATAGATACTTTATTAATCCCAAGGAGAAAATCACAAATGGGGAGGGTTATGTCAGGAAGGGTATCCGGTGTAAAATTTTGCCAGATCAATATGTGGACAACGATACAGATTTCTGTACCAGATCGATCAAGACCCACATTAACAACGGCTGCCAGCAGTACTGTTAGCCAACAGGGTGTTAGCAGAAATTGGGCTACTGTTGGACAAAAAAGATGGGCTGGAGATGGCGGCATTGACCAAAATACAGGAGACAGAGTCAGAGGTGGCAGAGTTCAAGATGCTAAGATTTGCATTAGGTGTGACGAGGATGGACAGGATGAGGAATGAGGACATTAGAGGGTCAGCTCAGGTGGGACAGTAGGGAGACAAAGTCAGAGAGCTGAAATTGCATTGGTTTGGACATGTGTAGAGGAGAGATGCTGGGTATATTGGGAGAAGGGTGCTAAGGATAGAGCTGCCAGGTAAGAGGAGAAGAGGATGGCCTATGTGGTGAGAGAGGATATGCAGGTGGTGGGTGTGACAGAACAAGATGACGAGGACAGAAAGATATGGAAGAAGATGATCCGCTATGGCAGCCCTTAACGGGAGCAGCTGAAAGAAGAAGAAGAACATAAGACAAGCAGTGGAGGTCTGTCACAATACAGTTTCATTACAGGACCGATGGGTGCTAGAAATAATGGGTAAAAGGAAGTGTGTTGCAGTGTATTTCTCAGAAAGGGGTGAAGAGCTAATACAAGCTGGAACTCCTTATTTTAAACAAGCAGCTGCTTTACTGTCAGCTGCAGATGAGCCTATAAAAAACAGCAAGCTTGCCATAGGTAAACATTCTCCATTCCAATGTGGCTAAAACAAGCCATCCTTGAAAGGCTACATACTAAGGTTCCTCAGACAGTGATGACATGAACAAAAATCCATTGGATTGATGCTGGAAAGCACCAAGCAGCGCTACATTACTCTTTGCATATGTATTCACACACACATATACACAGATTTATTTCACTGAAATTTCAACCAAGAAAAGAAGCAAAATCTACACTAAACTCAACCTAGAAATGCTTTTCATGCATTCTTGAAACAATTTTCTAAACCCATGTTTTCCAGTAAATGCTGACAACAAACTACTTGTACAGTAATGCACTCATATGAGGCCAAATTATGAACTAAAATTTAACCTAACAGGAACATTTTTGGGATGTAACAGCATGAAAATTTCTGGGGAGGTTCCAGATTAATAATGGGAAACCATGCAAATTTCACAAAGACACACGGTGAAATAGCCAGGCATCCATTTCAGGTTCCTGGAGCTATGAGATGACAGTTCTAGCCAATGTATCAACATTGTGACCTCAATATTTAAATTCAACAGTCAAATTATTTGGTGTAAAGCTTTATGCAAACTCTATAACCAAAAAAATAATCATGAAATGCAATTTAAACACAGAGCCCAAGACTGACCCATGAAAATCACAATAATAAACCTACAAACATTTTTTTCTTACTTTACCTGAACCGATTTAGGCATTAATAACTTCCCAGTTTTTGAGCCACCACTTGCTCCCATAGTGATTGTAGATGACACCGATGCCCTCCGGCTCCGAGCAGAAGAAGGACGCGTGGAAGATCTCCCCTCCCCTGCATGAAATGTTGATTGAAAAGATTGAACTCATATTGTTCAATGCATGCTATTATCTATCTGGTAAAGCAATTCAATACGACAAGATGGTCCTTTCAAGGTTCTAGCCATTGTAAACATAAATTTTATACCCTCCCTCTAAACTGCAGCTACTGCTACTGATATTTTACTAGAAGAAGGCAGAGAAACATGCAAACAAATACATCTGGAATCAAGAAATTTGCTTTAGAAACATTTTATAGTAAGAATAATGCTTGATAAGGCTCAATCCAGTTTTAATAAACACTATACTAGAATATAAATTATTTTTTAATCTGTTACACTAGAGCATCTATAATTTATCCTGCTTCTAACCATGAAATAAAGTACAATACAATGTTTATTCAAATATAGTGTTTACTTAATGAAAAATATTTAACACTGGCATTTTTGCAATTCTGGTTATTTCTAAGACAGAGTTTATTCTAAATGATTTTAAAATCATGCAAGAGGTTTGATGAAAAATATATCTTTACTGAAGTGGACATTTTACTGAATAGAATACACAGACTCAATGAAATCGGGAGAAATCTTCAGTTTGGACCCATGCTACCCCACATTCAATGGGGGGTCTCAAGGAAATACAGAGATTTGTAGGGATATGTGATTAAAATGTTGGCATCAAATAGACATGTCTGTACCATATAAGGAATATGCTGTTAAAAAGCTTCTCTGAATGTACATTTTAAATATGCAGATTTTCTTTTAAAGGTGAAATATTTTCAGCAATTCCAAACTGCTAAAATTTCAGGTGCATTTCTACTAAATAGACAGCTGCCTTGTTGAATACTGTCGCCAGGTTGGTTGACAATGAAAGATGATGTATAAAGAACTGACAAAATTCTTAATCATTCAAAATATAATCCTTAACCAAAAAAAAACAAAACAATAATGGCCTACAAAAATGGCATTTCTGTTGTTGCAACTAGTTGCACTTCTCATGTGTAAATAATGTATTTTCATACTTATTATGTGAACTGTTTTATGATTACCGTCATACTGAATATAATAAGCACTGATTTATTGAAATGCCCGGCCTATATGACATTATTCCAAGTAAATATTTTTGTATTTAGTTGTCCGTCAATAAGGCATAATATTAAGAGTGTGACATGTGTCAAGGACAATGCATGAATTCAATTTTCAGAACCAACAAAAAGCAATCATCGACTCTACAGGAGAGACAATTTGAAAGAGCACCGTACCTTTCCTTGGCGTTACGTCCATCTCTGCTTGCTGGTTTGTCCCTAGTGATGGATTAGCTGTATGTGACAAAGAACTCTTTGAGAATCCCTCTGAATGACTGCCAAACTGCTGACGTCTCATTTTATTGTCAGCCTCCAGTCTCTCCAGTGCTCTCTTCTGACACACCTCAGTTGTTGACATGAACAATTTGCAGAACTGCAATAATCGGTACATGCAAGTGAGATTTTCATTGTACTACTACTATCACTATACGTTCATAATATTCAAAATGTACAGTAGCAGCATATACATTAACCTGGCTCTTCACCAATATTAATATTCATTTTCTTTCTGCTCTTAATTAACAAAATGAGAAAATGATAACGTTGAAGAACATGCTCTAAAAAAGAATTGTTTAGAAACATTTAAAAGGCCTATGCAAAAATAAAGTTATTGTTCAAGAACTGAACCAGAGCTGATTAAAGAAAAACATTATTTGGAGAAAAAGAATAATCTTGTTTTTATACAGCAGCCAAAGCCTTGGAAGCACTGAATAATTATCTGCATGTAAGAAACTATTTGCGTGGTCCATTAAAATGGGTTTAGTTCTTCCCATGTTTAGGTCACAGCTAAAAAGGCCGGAAAGCATATGTCATATTCTGCACTGAGGTGATGCCTTAACAGGGCGCAGTGAGGAGTCTGGGCAGTGAATCAAGAGACAGCAAAGTTGAGTACACATGAAGTTCTTAATGACTTGAAGAGCTGGACTGTCAACTACCATTTTCATTGCAAAAATGTGTTTATTCTTCTAAAAGCAGACACATGACTCATTTAATAATATTTCATAGTAACAAAGTAATAATAACTTTATTAATAACCATTTATACCAATGAGGAACAAAAACAAACAAAATAAAAAAAAACAAATTTTATTACAAATCTGCCATTCATATATTTTCCACACTCCCAGTGCACAAACACAAACACAATGACCCATAATAAAGAACTTCTTCTTCTTTTGGCTGCTCCCGTTAAAGGTCACCACAGCCGATCATCTTCTTCCATATCTTTCTGTCCTTGTCATCTTGTTCTGTCACCCCATCACCTGCATGTCCTCTCTCACCACATCTATAAACCTTCTCTTAGGTCTTCCTCTTCTCCTCTTGCCTGGCAGCTCTATCCTTAGCATCCCATCTCCCATCAGCATCTCTCCTCTGCACATGTCCAAATCAACACAATCTCGCCTCTGTAGCTTTGTCTCCAAACCGTCTAACCTGAGCTGACCATCTCATGTCCTCATTTCTAATCCTATCCATCATCGTCACACCCAATGCAAATCTCAACATCTTTAGCTCTGCCACCTCCAGCTCTATCTCTTGCATTCTGGTCAGTGCCACCGTCTCCAGCCCATATAACACAGCTGTATCCTGCTTTTTGGCAGGATGGCCACTCTTGACAAGACTGTCCACTTCTTACCAGAAACTTTCCTGAGTTGAACAATATGGTTTGGTAGAACCCTGAAGCCTTAGACATGGCTCTGCATCTCCTTCTAGACTAATAGATGGGGATTTCTTTGATTGTAGAATAATGTGCCACTAGAACATACATTATACAGTCAAAGTAAAAAGTATGTGAACCCCTAGGAATTCTCTCTATTTATGTCTAATTCCCATATAAAACATGGTCGTATCTTCATGTCAGTCACAACATTGAACAAAAACACAGTCTCCTATAACTAAAGATACACAGATTTTCAGAGAATTTTTGACCATATTGAATAAATCATTCAAACTGTGAAACTGAAGGTTGGAAAAAGTAACTGAACCCTAAGCTAATGACTTTTTAAAAACCTCATTGCAGTCCGAATTTAGCAGACCTGGAGTCCATTTAATGAGACGAGTTCAGAGGTGTGGTCTAGAATGACTTTGATTAATAAAAAACACTATAAAGTTTGAGTTTGAGCTTTTGACAAGAAGCATATCCAGATGAGAATCATGCCTTGCACAAAAGAGCTGTCTGAAGAGCTACAATGGAGAATTGTTCATCTACATAAGGCTGGAAAGGGTTACAAAGTCATCTCAAAGATCTGAGATATTCATCAGTCTACTGTTAGGCAAGTTGTCTATAAATGGAGACAATTTGGTATTGTGGCTACTCTGCCTAGAAGTGGGTGCCCTGCCAAGATGACCCCAAGAGCACAACGCAAAGTCAGCAATGAGGTAAAGCAAGAACCCTAGAGTGATAGCAAAGGACTTGAAGAAGTCACTAGAACTGGCTAACGTCTCTGTTCATGAGTCAACTATACGCAACACATTGAACAAGAAAGGAGTCCATGGCAGGACACCAAGAAGGAAGCCACTGCTATCAAAAGCTGAACAACTGAAGTTTGCGAAAGAGCACTTGGACACTCCACAACGATACTGGGAAGATGTTTTGTGGAGTGATGAAACCAAAATTGAACTATTTGGGAGGAACAAGCAGGTGTAAAAAGGGCACTGCATATCAACATCAAAACATCATCCCTACAGTAATGGTGGAGGGAACATCATGATTTGGGCCTGCTTTGCTTCATCAGGGCCTGGACAGCTTGCCATCATTGAGGGGAAAATGAATTCACAAGTTTATCAACAAATTCTCCAGGATAATTTGAGGGTGTTTGTCAACTTAAGCTCAGAAGAGGCTGGGTGATGCAACAGGACAATGACCCAAAACATCGCAGCAAATCCACAGCACAATGGCTTCAGAAGAACAAACTCTGCCTTTTGGAGTGGCCCAGTCAGAGCCCAGATCTCAATCCTATCGAATGACTTGAAGAGAGACAGCCACACACAGAAGACAACCAAAGAATATGGAAGAGTTAAGGCAGTTCTGCAGGGAAGAATGGGCGAAAATTCCCCCCGCACGATGTGCAAGTCTGATCTGCAATTACAGGAAGCGTCTGGTCGAGATCATTGCTGACAAAGGAGGGTCAACCAGTTATTAAACCCCAAGGTTCACTTACTTTTTCCACTACCACTGTGAACGTTGAATGCCTTTGTAAAATAAAGACATGAAAGAGTAGAATTTTCTGTGTGTCATTGGCAAATAAAGTGTGTGTGTCATTGGCTTAAGCTCATTGTGTATATCATCAGTACCTGTGACTTAGATGAAGATCAGATCACTTTTTATGACCAATTCATGCAGTAAACCAGATTATTCCAAAGGGTTCACATACTTTTTACTTTGACTGTATGCTCTCAACTTGACTCTGATGGTTCAGACAAAGCATCGTTAGATTTTTTTATTGGCACTACTGTTCCAAATAGCAGAAAAAAAGCATTCAAAACTAAGTTGTATTTTTAGAGGGGAAGACTGCATGTTTGATTGAATTGCACAGCGAGCTTTGGTGTCAATTTTGTTTCTTCCACAGACATACTGTTATACAGCAATCTAAACCATAAAATCATCCAACCAAATTCACGGGGAAAAAATATACTGTACTAATGTTTAAAAAGACCAGTGGCAAATATTATACTGTAAGTGAAACCACAAAAAAGTAATAAGTAAAAAAAAATGTCTACCTCATGACCTTCCATTCATAAAAATGTGGCTTTAAACAATAAAATATTGCAGGTGAACATTTGAATAAAACAAAAAAATATTAACTGCACAAAATAAAATCTATAGGAGCAATTTCATTCAAAATCCATCAAAATCCATTTTTAATTACTGTGCCAAATTTCTTTCAAACAGAGTTTGAGTTACTGTTGGCACTGACTTACACCCTGAAACAAACACAGACAGACATCACTATGAAAATCGTCCAGCTGTGTTCCAGGATGTCTAAAAGCTGTGTAAATCTATTGAAAATGCAGTCGAAATGTTGACCCCATCGTGTGTCTTTCCCCATGCACACAAACGTAAAGTACCCACCCTGAAGAATACATTAACATAACCTTCTCAAACGTGTTTAATGCTACTCAGGGTTGTGGGGAAAGAGCCTATCCCAGTAGCACATGCTGGAAGACAGGAAACAGTCATGAATGGCGCGCCAATCCACCACACGGCCCACTTATGTATGCAATCCACACTCACGCTCTGGCCAATTTGAAATTGACATGGGTATACAGTGTATAGGAATAGTAAAAATAAATTTCTTAGGACTTTCCTGTCAGTAAAACAGGTAAAAAAAAATGTAAGCACACATTATAAACTGATCAAAACATAAAAAAAAAAAAATTACCTCTTTGTAATCCAGCTTCCCATCACTGTTCGTATCAGCAACAGAAATAATTGCTTTTACTTCTTCTCGTGTCATCCTTTCACCTTTCTTTAAAAAACAAAATCATAATATATAATTAATCAAAAATAATTCATATGAATCTCCAAAAGACCAATTTTTAACTCTTTTATACATTCACAGTTTCAGTAGGAGATTTGGAGGAAGTTAAGAATTTTTCATAGACGGATGTATGGGACCCCAGTGGCTTCTGGTTTAGTTATTATATTTATTTAGTCAGAGCCTATTATACACATCCTTCCTTACTTGTTTGATTGTGGATTGTGCAGAATCGTCTGTACCTCAGGATGACTTGGACTTTTCAAAATAGAGCCTTGCATTCAATCAGAAGAAGATCCATTTTTGTGGTGGAGAGACAAAGCAAAGCTGATTCTGATACTGAGACACTTGCCATAGCATTATTTCTGTGATCCTGCAATGTCAGTGACTTCAGAAATCTTTAACTGCTGGCTTAACTGTCATCAGAGGGAGAAGAAGACTTTCCCAGACGATGGTGATATGCTGGTTTTCTTATATAAAAATGTCATCTAACATTAATGATAGTTAAAGTCCAGTTTGTTGTCCAGTTTCTTAGTTTTCTATCCTCCTGAACCCATTCTCTTATGGATTAACTTAGGCAATGTGGCGTACAGCCGGGGCCCTTGCCTGGCCTGGGACGCCTCCACGCTGGAAGGACCAGGGGAGGGAGCATATCCAGAGCATTACCTCCCCCATTGCACTAGGTGGCAGCTTGAACTTGTGTCCCATGCCTGTCTAAGTCGGGGTTGGGTGGCGGTGCGCCCCCTGGTGGTCTACAGTATGTTAAGAATGAAAAATGCTCAAGGTTATATCCAGTTGACATTTAACAATGATGGAGTAGTTCATATAATATTCTGATTCTAAAGGACTCTGCCACCTACTCACTTTGCTCGCCAACCCCTTGGCGGCTGCTACACATTAACCACTTCACAGTTTTGCCACTCATGTATGGGGAAGAGGATGTACAATTTAAACAGATTGTTATTCTCATGGGAATTGTTACATATGCATAATAGAGCTAACTATTTTATATTACAGAGAGTAATTAACCATAGTAAAAAATAGTAAAACGTAATAAATTGAAAGAAAATTATGTTTCATGTCGCGTTAGAGGTATTTGTTGCGTTATAAGTTTTCATTCTGGCTTTGAAATTAACACGCAAACACTTTTTAAACTTACACTTTTACTGTAAAACTTCAGTAAAAACAATTTTTGAATAAACTTTTCGTCAATATCACTTTGAATTTTGATTTCGTGTTTGGACTTACATTGTGCCAACGCAACGTATAACTGCCTGTGAGTGAATTTAGTTTCTTTCTCTCTAATAAATAAACTGACTTTTTCGAATGTTTGTCCCTGTGATTTATTAATTGTTATCTACGATACATCCTTCTTTCAACAGCAATTCGGCCAGTGTTAACGGTTGTAGATATTCTTTGTGATATTGTAAGTTGATGTTTTCATCTTCCGCACCATCACCACCAACTGTTTCAGCAGAGTCTATTGATACACATTTAACTAATTTGCCGTGTGACCGATCGACAATTTTCACGTTAATTCGTTTGACTTCATCGTTTCTCAGTGCTAAGGTTGCCCGTGTACTCATTTCTTCTGTTGATAACCCTTCTGGATGAAATTCTTCAATAACATGTGCACATAATATGTCTTCTTTTATTAGGAACTTAAAAGTGAGGAAAACCTAAAAATTGATAAGAGCTGAGAGCGCAAGGAACTGTATGTGACAAAAGTATTCACACGAATGAGAGGTGTGCGGCCCATGGGCATTTTTGAAAATGGTTGTGAGGAGGGCGGGACTTGAAAAAATCTCTTGGCAATAGTCTCGTCTTGCGGGACTATAGTCTAGTATATAGTATAGTGGAAATACTCTCGTCTCTAGATTTTATTTTATAATATAGAGACATTATTTCTCTACATTTCTTTATTCAAACAGATAAACACACATACTGACTTTAATTGCAGTGGGAAAATTACTTTTCAATTTATGAGAAGCCAATATCAGCCAAAGTCCAATCTGTTTTTCAGTTTACAGAATATTCGTTTATTTCACCCTTAGGCATAGTGAAATATCAAAGAACTGGACAACGAAAGACTGGAAAAATGTCATCCAGTCTGACAAATTTCGGTTCCTGCCACAAGATACAAATGGCAGGGACAGCACTTGGTATAAACAACATGAATCCATGGATCCACTTTGCCGTCTATGAACACCACAGGCTGGTGGTGGTAGTGTAATGTTAAGGGAATGAAACACATCAAGCCTTGTAATACCAACTGAGCATCATTTGATTGCCATAACATACATAAACATTGTTACTGGTGTCACGCACGTGCGAGTAGGGGGCCGCGGACGGACCTAAATGGTATCGTAAACTCATATGCCAGAAGGGAATGGCGGGTACTAACCTTTCTCTCTTTGTTTCCTGCAGAAAGAAAGACGCACCGCCGCCATGAATCTGCCTGCATCAGTACCCACACACCGCTACTTCTGCCCTTCCTCTGTCAACTCCTTATGACGTCAGCAATCCCACCATCCATCTCGGCTCCTACCCAGCATACCTCTCTACTTCCGGTCCCTCCTCATAAATGTTCCTCCTCCGCCATGTTTAACTGTCAACTGTGTACTGCATAAATGTACTGACCTCTAATGACAATGTTGTCATATGTCTACTGTTTTACAGTATACGGGGCCGGAAACCCCAAACCTTTATGTTCGTTTTGTCTTTCTTTTACACTGGGCACATGCATATCTTTATGGCCACAGTCCAACCATTTTTAAATGGATAATGCATCATGTCACAAAGCACAAATCATTGAATAAAAATGACAGCGACTTCATTTTACACCAGTGACTTGCAGATCTCAATCCACTAGAACATCTTTGGGATGAGGTGAAATAGAAGAGTCACATCCAAAACTCTGCAGGGGAACTAAATCCCTTAGCAAATATCATTAGCATTTTAAGGTGTTTTGAATGGAAAATGGTACTCTATAATTATTAAGATAACTGGACAAAATAAAGTTTCCGCTAAGTTTAATGGGTTACATCATAAAACTAAATTTGGAAAATAATTTTCACAATTTTAGCGGTTTAATAATTGTAACCCCCATCTGGTGTAGTTTAGAAAAATAAATGGAACGCATACTAATAAGCAGATTTAAAAATTACTAAGTGTGACAGGGAGCACACTTGAAGTAACATAATAAGCACAGAGACAGATGGCGAACACCTTATGATCATTTTGTACACTGCAGACACAGATAATGAAGAAAATAATCCAATCTGTAATGTCCTTTGGGCCTTAATTGTCTGTCGCCATAATGAGGAGGAACTGTTAAGAGGCCTGTGCCCTATCTGGCACCACCCAGGTCATATATAACAACATCTTATTTATTTATTCATTTTTGGACTTTCTCTTCCATTTACTTTAGTTTAGCTCTACTACATCTTGCATCTCTACGATCCCCCTAGAATCTGCGGCTCCTAAAATGACCTTTGTACTCTCCTAATTAGTCCAGATTGCCTACATACATTAAGAAAATTGCAATTAACCTACTAATTATGGATATTATATCAGTCTTTATAGTTGCAGCCTATTTCCTGACAACCTATGCCAGCCTCAGAGACATAAGTCATGCTTTAATGAGTACCAAGTATTTAGCACTTATCACACAGTATGCTCGGGTCAGGAGTTTGTTCTCTGCTTTAAATTATACCAATCACTTTAATGTCTACATTTCCAAGTTTTACTCTTCTGTGAAATCTACTCAGGCAGTGTCTCATAACTAAGGTTAGTGGCTTGGAGGTGACACCTGAATGAGAATTCATTGATTATATAATAGTTTAGGCATAATAAGAGACCTAACATGGAAGGAAAGAGTTCAGCGGCTGCTACTGCCAAAAAAATTATGAGCACACTTTTTGGATCTGATCTACATTTTGTGGATTCCATTCTTTTTGATGATCTGGACAGTATGAATCAGTGGTTAGAGCTCCTTCTGAAGATCTCCATGGAACTAAGGTGAATTCCTGAAACCAACCACCATCTCTATGGAGTTTGCACATTCTCCCAAATGTTTTTGTGTACAGATCTAAATTGGCCAGGTGTAAGGGTATGGGTGAGAGTGTATCCTACAACTCACTGACATTCCATCCAAGATGTGTTCTTGCATTGCATCGAAAGCAGTTTGAGGAAACCTCAGGCTGGTGGTGACTACATAATTGAAAAGGCAGGTTCAGTAAACACGATTGGATATATACTTAAATGTCTTAGTTAACCGTTACTTAACGCATTCAAATGGATTCCTACTTGAATGATACACTGCTTTGTGTTATTTACTCTTGATTCGTCATTTAGCTCTTTATCAGTTTATCAAACCCTAGCGATGGGATGTTTGCTAATACCAAATTATAGACTTTGATTTTATAAATCTGTTTATCAATTCAATCCTAATTTAAGGCATGACCACAGTAATACCATATAATGCTAAACTGCTCAAAAACAATTAAAGGAACAATTTTTAATGAGAGTATATCATCAAGTCAATGAAACTTGTAGACTATTGATCTGGTCAGTTAAGTAGCAAAGGGGCTTGTTCACCAGTTTCAGCTGCTTTGGTGTTAATGAGATGAACAAGAGGAGCACTAGAGGGGCAACAATGAGACGACCCCTGTGGACGAAAACTCAGACCAGACAGCAGGTGCGGTTATAAAGCAGCTTTATTTTTCAGAGTCACGGTGAGAAGAGTTTCAGAAAAGCAGACAATCAAATATACATGACCGCGTCAGGGCTCTTCTGAACCCCGTCTGTTGGGTGGGGTCCAGTTTTATACCCCTAGAATGCGTGATTTAATATCATTATGAAATGCAACAGTCAACACTTTATTATACACAATCCTTGAGCCCCTTTAATGTCCCTTGTAAAACTTTGTTCAGATGTAAGCTAAGGGAAAACGTGATAAGGCAGACTCATGTGTGGAATGCTCAGACCTTGAGTCCTCTGCACAAATATTTTTCTGTTTGCTAAAACAAAGCATGCTATTACATGGTTTTGTAAAGCTTACTTCTCAGATATGAATTAGTACAAGGGAACGAAGAGAACATTCGTCTTCCACACCCCCAAAACAGGAATGGTTTAACAGGTGGAGAGAGGCCACTGACATTTTTCCCTCCTTATCTGCTTTTTCACTAGTTTTGTATTTGGCTACGGTCAGTGTCACTACTGGTAGCATGAGGCCATATCTGGACCCTACAGAGGTGGCACAGGTAGTCCAACTTCTCCAGGATGGCACATCAATACGTGCCATTGCCAGAAGGTTTGCTGTGTCTCCCAGCGCAGTCTCAAGGGCATGGAGGAGATTCCAGGAGACGGGCAGTTACTCTAGGAGAGGTGGACAGGGTCGTAGAAGGTCCTTAACCCATCAGCAGGACTGGTATCTGCTCCTTTGGGCAAGGAGGAACAAGATGAGCACTGCCATAGCCTACAAAATGACCTCCAGCAGGCAGGCCACTGGTGTGAATGTCTCTGACCAAACAATCAGAAACAGACTTTATAAGGGTGGCATGTGGGCCCAACGTCCTCTAGTGGGCCCTGTGCTCACTGCCCGCCTGGCACTGTGGAGCTTGATTGGCATTTGCCATAGAATACCAGAATTGCCAGGTCCACAACTGACACCCTGTGCTTTTCACAAATGAGAGCAGGTTCACTCTGAGCACATGTGACAGAAAAGGGTCTGGAGAAGCCATGGAGAACGTTATGTTGCCTGTGACATCATTCAGCATGACCAGTTTGGTGGGGGGGCATATCCCTGGAGGGACACACAGACCTCTACAGGCTAGACAACGGCACCTTGACAGCCATTAGGTATCAGGATAAAATCCTTGGACCCATTGTCAGACCCTATGCTGGTGCAGTGGGTTCCTCCTGGTACACGACAATGCCCGACCTCATGGGGCGAGAGTATGCAGGCAGTTCTTGGAGGACGAAGGAATTGATACCATTGACTGGCCCCCACACTCACTCGCATGACCTCAATCCAAAGGAACACCTCTGGGCGGGACATTATGTTTGGGTCCATACGACACCTCAGACTGTCCAGGAGCTCAGTGATGCCCTGGTCCAGATCTGGGAGGAGATCCACCAGGGCACCATCCATCGTCTCATTGTCAGGCATGCATACAAGCATGTGGGGGCCATACAAACTACTGAGTGCGATTTGGAGTTGCTGCAATGAAATTTTGGCAAAATGGAAGAGCCTGCCTGCCGCATCATTTTTTCACTTTGATTTTCGGAGTGTCTTTGAATTCAGCCCTCTGTAGGTTGATCATTTTTATTTCCATGAAAGAATGTGCCATCCTTTCATTCCTAACACATTACCATACCAGGAAAAATCATAGCAGGATTTTTTTCCTATTCAGATCTGATGTGTTTTCTAAATGTTCCTTTAATTTTTTTGAGCAGCTTACAGTATATTTCAAAATATCCAAAACGGTATAAAAGAAAAAAAGCTATAGACACCCAGGTGTGAACACTGTATAACCAGCATCAAAATTAGATTTCAGATAGTTATCACTGATAGAAATACTCACAGAGGTAAGCACTTTGTAAAGTTCGCTGTGTGTTATGAATCCATCACCATTTACATCAATCTCTCGAAATGCTTGCATCAGTTCACTTCTTCCAGTTGGTTTTTCTTTCCTTAGTATTTCACAAAAATCATCAAAGTTCAGTTTGCTCGTTTTGGGGCCCCAATACTTATTAAGTGTTTTCTGAGATGGATTTCTTCCAGCCTGCTGAAGGACTTGTAAGGAAAGACAGCACATTTGTTAACATACATGAAAACATTGTTTCTATAACAATACATTTAGAAATGGTAAAATACAATGAAGTAAAAAATTTATATGAAAGTAATAAAAAACACTGTAAAAAATACTTTATGTGGCCGTAGGAAAAGAAGACTTTTACTATTGAACACGACATCATTCTCTTAACATTGGTAATCCTTTGATTGTTTCTCTTCTCGTTGCATTAGTGTTCATTTGATTTTACTCTATGTTCTCCACTAATGAATTGCTTCTAAATGATATAGAGTAGGGCAGCACGGTGGCGCAGTGGGTAGCGCTGCTGCCTCGCAGTTAGGAGACCCGGGTTCACTTCCCTGCGCGGAGTTTGCATGTTCTCCCCGTGTCTGCATGGGTTTTTATCTGGGTGCTCCGGTTTCCTCCCACAGTCCAAAGACATGCAGGTTACGTGCACTGGCGATCCTAAATTGTCCCTAGTGTGGGGGTGTGCCTGCGGTGGGCTGGCGCCCTGCCCGGGGTTTGTTTTCTGCCTTGCGCCCTGTGTTGGCTGGGATTGGTTCCAACGGACCCCCGTGACCCTGTAGCTAGGATATAATGGGTTGGATAATGGATGGATGGATGATATACAGTATAAAGTACATGTACATTATTCCATACAGGACACGGCTGTTGTGCACTCTGCTTTGTAATTTTTCACTATGGCTATCCTGAATTTCTAACGCTCCTTTCTAAACTTGCTCTGTAATAGCTCTCTGATAGACTTCCAAGATCCTCCCGATGTCTACCAGTGATGTATTTCTTCTACCCACACGGTGTATTTATCTCAAATATTGTACTGTTTAAATGTTAAATTTTGGTAGGTTATTGCAATGTCTCATTTATGAATGCTATTTATGGTGCTATATGAAATAACGCTTGATTGAGTCCAATAACATTATTGCCTTTCCAAGGTCTTTGTGGTATACAATGTAAAAAAATATGAATCACTGATGGGCAGCATTTGAGATAACACATTGGATCAGGAGTTAGCACTACAGTCACTGAAGCTGAACACCTGAGCTGAGCTTCCTTATGTGTATAGTAGACACACAGCAGGTACCACATATTAGCACTCTTAGCCACCATCTTAGACTACCACAGTGTGCCAAGAGGTGCTATTACGCTCTTTTTTTTTGGCATCCATCAAAAAAACGTAATGCCTCCTGCCATCATGCCAGTCTTCATCCTAGCCAGTTATAGTAAAAAGTATAAACATAAGGAAAGTATTTCTTTATATTAGTTGTTATCAAGTTTACTCCTGCGAAACCCTCATGAAGCCAGTTTCACAAACAGTACATCATTCTTATTGTTACTTGATCTCACTGCTTACTTATCTGGCCTACAAATATCTCTAAGAACATCATAACTCAGGAATCAGGAAAACCTGAATGATGAATGAATGATGGCAAAGTTGGATGTCATCATGAAAAATCCTCTCCATCCTCTCCAGGAAGCGCTCTCTTGGAGCACTTTTAGATACAGGCTCACTCCATCATGTTGTGCTAAGAGGCGCCTCTGCTGCTATCAGGCAATTCAAAGCTTCCTTACTTTATTATTTGTTATTTAGTATTTTCTAATCTTATTTTTATATTTCTATTTTTTATAAACTTTTCTTTGCTCATCTTGTAAAGCACTTTGAGCTACATCATTTGTATGAAAATGTGCTATCTAAATAAATGCTGTTGCTGTACCTCTAATGTACTTTTTAAGTTCATTTTGAAATATCTGCACAATATATCTTCTCATATAATATCCTACCGTGGCTGTCTGTTTGTATGTCCAGGATTTTAAATCACCCGTCGCTCGCAAACCATTTGACCGATTGACTTGAAATCTGGTACACATATACTACGTAACGTCTACTGTCCGCTTTCAGGGTGGTGATTGACCTCCAAGGTTATTCCTCTTTTTATTTTATTTTATTGTAGAATCAACTCTTGGCAGCGGCCAGCACGGCAGCCGTGCGGTGCATGTGTACGGGTGCCATTCTCATCCCTACCACCTTCGCCATCACTTCCCCTACCTCTTCATATCTCTTTTTTTTTTAAATAATTTTATTGTAATCGTTCCATACAAATCAATCAATTTTTACAAAAAGTAGGATTGAGAACAAGTCGACCCCCACCCCTGAGAGAGAGAGCATGGCCAACAGAGTAAAACTTAAGGCTTGTAAACTTACCTAAATTGCTGAGTTTGATAAGCCAATAGAGATGAATGGAGAAGAAAAAGAAATACAGAAATAATTGCTTCCTCTGTGCTTTAAGAGCTTATTCTAAAATATTACTGATTAGATCCTGCCATGTTTTGAAAAAAATCTGTACAGATCCTCTAACTGAGTATTTGATTTTTTTCAAATTCAAATAGTACGTAAAACATTGGTTTCCCACTGACTTAAAAGAGGAGAGTTAGGATTCTTCCAGTTTAGCAAAATAAGTCTGCATGCCAAAAGTGTAGTGAATGCAATCACAGTTTGTTTGTCCTTCTCTACTTTAAACCCATCTGGAAGAACACCAAACACAGCTGTTAATGGGTTAGGAGGGACTGTGACACCAATGCTGTCTGAAAGTTAATTAACAATTTTGGTCCAGAATGACGTTAGTTTGGTGCAGGCCCAAAACATGTGACCCAGTGAGGCTGGGACTTGATTGCAGCGTTCGCAGGTTGGATCCTTCCCTGGAAACACTTCCCCTACCTCTTCATATCCTAAATCATTCTTGAGGCAGATTGAACGCTTAAGTGCCAGCTTAAGTGAAAAATTAAGGAAAACATACTAATTGATTGCAACACAAACACTGACATAATCAGTTTTAACGCGAAAAGATGCCGACGAGAAAAGAGAAGAAGCGGGTCGCTATTGTGAAAAAGAAGATCTGCTCAGGGAGCAGCAAGCGCATCAACCTCTGAGCAAACAAATGGTAAACGTACAGAGAAAGAGGATGAGAACTAGGAATGCTCAAGTCCAGTGTATTCACTGCACGTTATTGTGCAGTGCGCCGTTACTGGTATTTATTTATTTTGATTTATGTATTTATTTATTTATTAGTTGATTGGCTGTATTATCTGTCCTGTAAGCTTGTATTCATTTTTATGTTTCTACTACTGTATGCATCTGAATTTCCCCATGGGATTAATAACATTTATACATTTGTATTCTCAGTCAACACTTTAAATACTTAAGTTTCTTTGGCCATTTATTTTTGAATTTACCCTTTTCTGTAGCCTTCATTCTCTTAATTGTATCCATATGCTGATGAGTAGTCAACATGGGTGCAAACTACACTGCATGCTAAAGAGGCGCACAATCATTTTCACTTGTCTGCTCATTAAGAAATGTTTCCTACAAACAAGTGAATACGCACTGAAGTAATTGCTCCCTTTAGTATTCAGTGTTTTCATCTTTTGGATATAATTAAGGGAACAGATTCTAAAGAAAAGGATGAATTAAAAAGAAATGGTAAAATAAACTTAAGCATTTAGAATTTTATCAAAAATACAAATATTTCAGAATTTCCTAGAATAGGAGAACAAAAAGAATAGCTGACTAAACAATAGGACTGATTAAAACTAAGAATGATGCACAGATTGTGAAATAAAACCCTATTGCCACAGAACTTCACTTATGAAGCACTTCTTTATTCTGTTAAATAGCGTATAGACCTAAGTCATTATTGTAATCATTTTAGCTTTGTTTTTTACTGTGTTGCTCTATATTTGCTCTATGCTTCTGCAAGTTTGTGGATTGATAAAAGGAAGGCAGACCGACTTACCTGCTGTCTATCTAAGTATAACGTATATCTCTTTTTGTCCCCTCCATGTCTGTACAGGGATTTCCAAAGGGGTCTAGGTTTCCTATCATATTCTAAATGCAACCAGGCTCATTGGTGTCCTGTGTCTTCTATATATAAGAGTGTTTGTAGCCACGTAAACGTACATCGAAAATGATGTGGCATCCTATTAAGAAGGGTTTTTACATTGCTGTGATGCTAGTGACAATGAATGACACAATGTGATACCAGGATGTGATTAAATGCAATTGACAATAGATCATACATTTTAACTGTTCTCTTTCTTATTTTGGGTGGGTCTAAAGTAGGGGTCTCTAACATGTTGCTCGCGAGCTACTGGTACCTCATAACCCCTTTCCAAGTAGCTCGCCAAAGGGTTAATGGATCCTACATAAAAGGGGTGGGTGATCCTCCCAAAAAATCATATCACGATCCTTTTAACACAAACTCACAATCCACAATCTGAATTGCAATCTATCTTTTCAATGTGTCATACACTTAAGAGAATATCAGGATTCAGACTCATCAAGACCTAAGTAACACTTTATTTTAAATATCAAACAAAGTTGAATTCAATTGTTCTCTCGTTTGCTACCTAAGTGGAATTAAGGAACACGCCCCCAAGCTGGTGAGTAAGGAAGGCCCCGCCCCGTCTCACTTGGATTCGTGATAATAAATTGGTACCACAAACAAACTCCGATACATAGTGAAATGAGAGAAGTCGCAAATTCAACTGGAATGTTCAAGCAAATTATAGAAAAAACTTGATCTAAATCCATTAAGTAGTTCGCTCGTGAAAAGCGGACAGACATACATTGGATTTTATATATTACTAGAGGGCTCTGCCCCCTGCTCGCTTTGCTTGCCCACTCTCGTGTTTGGTTTACCGGATATACAATTTAAAGAGATTGTTATTTTCATGGGAATTGTTACATATGCATTATTTTCACTTTTACTTTAAAAACTTTTGTAAAAACAATACTTGTCCTTTATTTCCGGCCCCGGGCGTGATCATATCTCTTTCTCGCAGGACGTATAACGCTGCTCGCGTTGTGAAGGGGGGGGGGGCGGCTGAACGCACGCTAAGGAGATACCGTCGGATCATCTGCTGTCTTTCTGCTGCTGGTGAGCTGCCTGTTCTGCTTGTCGCATGTCGTTGTTTTAAGAGCTGGGAGCACAAGATGCGTGTCCGCCAAAAGCAATCCAACAACTGCTAGGTTAGATGTCCGTGGACTTGTTTTAAATGATGCCTTGTCTTGCGTGATGTTGTTAAAACAATACTTGTCCTTTATTTCCGGACCTGGGCGTGGTTAAATCTCTTTCTCGCAGGACATATAACGCTGCTCGCGTTGTGAAGGGGGGGGGGCAGCTGCTGTCGCGCTGCCTGTCAATCTTTTTAAAGCCTGTACAGCCGCTGTCCTTTTTGCCACTTCGTGTCTCTGCTGCTTGCATTGTGAAGAGGGGGGGTTAGGGTGGCTGAACGCACGCAAGGAGAAGTTGTCGGATCATCTGCTGCGAGCTGCGTGTTTTGCTTGTCGCTTGTCATTGTTTTAAGAGCTGGGAGCAAATTAAAGTGTCTCTCGCAGGACTTCAAATTGTCTTCTGAGAAGATCATGTCTCGTCTCCCTAGTCTGCCTCCCCAAGATTTTTTTTTATAATAGAGAGATATACCGTTATTAGTAAACCTTCAAAACAACACGCAGTTAAAGTCTCAACAGCATTCTCAGCCTTTCTGGAGCTTAGTAGAGCCAGATAACTATAAGAATCTTCACCAAGCAGCTCTGAAAATGTCTGCTTTGTTTGGGTCTCCATACCTTTGTGAATCTGATTTGAATGTCATGAAATCAAAGTTCAGGACAAGACTGACAGACGAACATTTAAATGACTCCATGAGAGTGAACCTCAGGGGCTCCACTCACAACCCCAGTGCCTCCAGCACCGATTCCCCAAAGTCCAGGCCTCTCTGTCACTGTGCCTTTCTCTTGGCCGCCTCCTGTCCTCTCTCCAGCTCTGTCCGCTTCCTCCCGACTCTCGCCAATGACTGGAGGGAGGCGGCCCCTTTTATAGGAACCCGGATGGGCTCCAGCTGCTTCCCGGCAATCTCTCGCGGACACACCCCCGTGTGGCGGAAGTGCCGGGCTCCCGGGATAATCAGGCACTGGGGCGCCGCCTGGCGGTGGCCACGGGTCCCTACAGGGCTGGGCTTCCAAGCCCTCTACCCGAGGCCTCCTGCATAACCAGGACGGACGCCCCCTCGCGGTCTGGAGGAGGCACAAGCCCTCCTCTGGTCCTCCTGGGCGTCCCGGCTGGGCTCCAGCCCCGGCCGGGGACCACACTGTTTATTTGGAATTGCATTGTTTTGTTTTGACAGCATTCATGTTTTATTTCAATAGTGTGAGATACACTAGAAAATGCATAAAGACATACAAAATGCACTTGCAGGTGAACTAAATATTTTTTGTGATGTTTTCATGCAAAATGTGAGTTGTGGGCACCAAGATTTTGTAAATGTTCAGGCAAAACAAGCTTATTCAGTTTGTTTGGGTTGAAATAAGCGATGAGAATAAACGTTCGAAAACAGGAGTAGCTCTCCGCCATTTTCATTTTGTAAAAGTAGCTCTCAGGGGAAAAAAGGTCGGAGACCCCTGAGCTAAAGAGGTTCATGCTGTGCTTTCCATGAGAGAAAAATAAACTAAAACAACACATAGGTTTATATAAAGTGTGTCATTCTTAAAATTTTAAGTGGACCTGGAACTGCTCTAAACAAAATTATACACACCCTTCCAACTCGGGGATGAACATAATGAGTTACCTGTGCAAAGCTGCTCCTTAGAGGTGATGTTTTCCAGACTAGATTTGAACATCGTTAAGTATACAGCTCTGCAGTTGGTGTAGAAATCCGACTCATCCATCTGTTGGGAATTCGGTCTGGTAGATTGCATTGTTGTACGAGTCTCTGAACAGATGTCTTTGTCTCAGGAAGAAATGTATTCTACAAAATAATTACATATAAATAATTACCTTTACCGATTTTTTTCCTCAAAAATGTGAATGATTGCAAAACACGGTATATTCTTACGTAAATTTTGCATCCTGTATTTACTTAATAGTTTAGGAATCAACTCTTCAGATTAAGCACTCATTATAAGGAAAAAAAATAACAGAATCCTGTGGCTAATGTAAACCAAACAGAGGACAAAGACTGTAAAAAGAGATATATAATAAAGTTATTTTTAACAACAGATGCCAAATGATCAAAAGGCAAGGAAACAGTGATTAAAACTGTAAGCTGTTGGTCAAAATTAGTCACAAATAGCTGGTTATGCACAGTAAATAGCCAAAAAAATGAATTCACTTCCTCAGCTAGCTAGTACTTATTTCAAACGGCAAATGATTTACCAGGCAATAATGAGCACAGCTATCTTAACTTTCATATTATTTCTTGTGGTTAAAAACAGTTCTCCGCGAGTAGCTGTGAGACACAAGTGCTGGTACCTGAGTGTAATGGATACCTGATGTTCTGGAAACTGCTGCCAGTTCGCATTTGGCTTTGGTAACTGGTGCTGGCTCATTTATGCTCGGATAACTTTGTACAGGATCTGTTCAGGGTCATATGTCTCAATGAGTCAGCACGATGGACTATTTGTTACATTATAATGAGACTTTGGTTCCTGTGACAGTCAAAAAGGTTGCACTCACATAAAATCATAGCCATTTCTGAAAAATCATTCTTTTAATATATAAAGCAGTGATTGGTTTGGGCACTCGGCGCCTGCAGTAAGTGAAGTTTGCTTTACAAAAGTTGACTGATTTCAATGGAACTGAATTTGGGCACCATTTAGTAAACAGATAGATTTACTGGGCCATTACCATGATTTATACAGAACTAGCAAAATACCCGTGCTTCGCAGTGGAGAAGTAGTGTGTTAAAGAAGTTATGAAAAAGAAAAGGAAACATTTTAAAAATAACGTAACATGATTATCAATGGGTGGCACGGTGGCGCAGTGGTAGCCCTGCTGCCTTGCGGTAAGGAGACCTGGGTTCGCTTCCCAGGTCCTCCCTGCGTGGAGTTTGCATGTTCTCCCCGTGTCTGCTCTGGTTTCCTCCCACAGTCCAAAGACATGCAGGTTAGGTGCATTGGCGATCCTAAATTGTCCCTAGTGTGTGCTTGATGTGTGTGTGTGCGCCCTGTGGTGGGATGGCGCCCTGCCCAGGATTTGTTTCCTGCCTTGTGCACTGTGTTGGCTGGGATTGGCTCCTGTGACCTTGTGGTTAGGATATAGTGGGTTGGATAATGGATGGATGATTGTCAATGCAATTGTTTTGTCACAAACATGAGTGTAGCTGTCATCAAGGATTTGATTATCATTATTTCTTTCAATCAGGCTCATATTTGGAGGACGTGTTGTGTTCAAGTTACGTTCCGTGTTTGTCAATCGTTGTAAAGATACGACAGGTTTCGTTGATAACTTTGTGGTCATGTTGTCAGAGTTGAAACATTCATAAACATCGAAGTGTCCACTGCCCAAATCGCTACCCGTGAATCTAAGATGTTTAACAGGCATTCCCAGTTGTCCAAAGGTGTAAAACATTTCCTCATTTCTATACACTTGAAAGCGACAACAAAACAATTCCGCGGCAGCTATCAGTTCAAATGCAGAACCATAGGTTGAGAGCTTAAGCATTTCACTGCTATAGTGGTCCTGTGTAGTATAATTGTTTCCTGTACCGTCATCAGTCCACACCTTGAACCTGTCCCAGTCATTCAGTACAAAAGACACAACGTCTCTGCGGATATCAAGTCTGAGACTGATATGGCCATGGGATAAGTAAGAAGGAGAATGGAAGAGGCAGGTGCAATCTCAGGGCGCGGAAACCACTGGGTACGGGTCGGTGAAATTGTGATCGACGGTGATCACCTGAATAGACATGTTATTTAGGGTAAACTTGCACCTGTTGAGAAAGACAGAATGAAGGAAGGTGAGAAGCGGTGGAGTAGGGAATGAAAAGCAGAAGTCAGCACCAGGAAGACGTACGTGAGCAAGTAAGGAAGCCTAACGATAACAGGCTTGAAGTGGTGGAGTAAACGAAAAGGCAGGAGTCACCAGCAGGAAGACGCGAAGGAAGGTGAACAATAACAGGCTTGAAGAGGTGGAGTAAAGAGGAAGGGAGCAGTGAGCACAACAAACAGCTGAGGAAAGTAAGGAAGCGAGTGAGGAGGCACCTTGGCGTGGAATGTCGTTAATGTATATAGGCAGGGAGCCAACCACGTGGTAGGTGCGTGGACAGTGGCCGTGTGGAAAAATGAAAGGGGACCAGGGGCGGCCCTTGTGCATCTTTGCCATCAAATAAATCCTCTGTTAACGGAAATAAGTAATGAAACCGCCAAAAGGAGAGGTCAGTTCCGAAAGTTCCTTACGGCATAATGGTAAGAACCACCAAAAAGAAGACGTTATTTTCGAAAGTTCGTTATGGGGCACGGCGCGAAATGAAACATACTTAACGTTTGCAAGTACAGTGTAAAGGATGAGCATGGGAAATTTGGGCTTCCTATGTATATTGGAAGTCGCAGAAATAGTGAGGATCTATATATACAGTTTAGGGGGTACACCCATTCCCCCTCTTGGGTGTTGCAATAGGACATGAAACATACCTAACTTTCGTAAGTACACTGCAAGGAATGAGCATACGAAATTTCAGCTTCCCACCAATATGGAAAGTGGGAGAATTAGTGACGAGTCAGTGGGGGCTTTGCCTTTTATATGTACAGTATAGATACAGTGAAACCATGTGCTAATCAACATGTAACAAAACAAGTCACCACACTGCAGCACCATGATTAGTGAGTTTAACAAACTTATCTCAAAACTTCTGTCAACATTAGACGGGATTCACGCCATAGTGTATATTGGTATCTCAAGATGAAGATCTTCTAAAGATTTCAAGATAAATAGAAATATCGTAGCAGGTATAAACTTCCTGTTTATGTAAGCGATTTGATCTCAGCATTTATTTCTGTTCACCATGGACTCCTCAAAAGTTGTTCTTCTTGAATAGCCCAATGAATTGGAACTTTTGCTTTATCCTCTTCTCTGTGTTAAACTGCCATATCTTCTGCCAGGTGGATTTTGGTTAAATGTGTTGGACTACAGTTTAACAAATGCTTAAAGATCTCAGAGTTAAGATTTATGCAACTTGATAAAGGAGATTAAATTGTTTCACTTTGTCTGATAATATACTTCATGTGGCACTTAGGCCCACTGCTCTACTGTCAAGTTGTTTACCTGCCAGTGAAAAGTCATCTCAGATAAAGGAGCACAAGAGTCATCAGGTGGAATTGTCCTTTCATCTGATTGGCCCGCCCAGCACGGACTCAGCTTTAGAATGGCCAATTGGAGAGAAGTGGCCTGTTGGCTGAGGTCTTCAGGACTCTGACTGTGGCTGGCTTGTCTGACTCTTTTTCTATAATCTGGCTGTGGTTCTACAGTTAGCGGATGGACAGATGTTGTTGTTTATTAGATTTTTTAATCAGTTTCTGCTTTGTCTTTGATGTGTTTGAACAAATATGTATCCTTAAATGTGATAGTTCTGTATTAAGGTGAGTGGGTGTAATCCATACTTGCATTTCGCCTCTTGAGTTGTCGTGATGTCCCACGGCTGCACTTGGTGATGAGCGCTCTGCAAGAACAAAGCAGTTTCTAGTGATGTATTGTATTTCTGAGGTGGCTCAGTGAAGAGGATTACTTCTGTTCTGTTTACTACATTTTCAGACACCCATTGCATGCCCAATGTACATGGAAGGGGGTCTCTCTCTCTCTCACCTTTCACATGATTTCTTACATTATTTTTGGTTTTATTTATGGAGGAATTTTTTCTTGTCTTCTTAGGGAATCGAGCCCAGGGAGGCTGTCAAAAAACAGGGCCTTTTAAAGCCTATTGAGGCAATCCTTGTGTGACTGTGGGCTATACAAGAAATAAACTGATGTTGTGTTGTTATTGCTGTAAAATACATGCTCATTTTTGGAAGCGCTCTGAGCCTGTAGTGAGCAGTATAAAATCAATGTATTCTTGCAATCATGGAGCAAGGATAGCAGTCATGTGCTGAATGTTTTATGCAAGTAACAATATCACTGCACCCTAAAACACAACATTAATACTATTATAGCTACTACTACAGACTTGAATTGAACTGAACTGTGAAGTTAAAACACATCACTACAGATTTCTCTATCAAGCTAAACTTTAACTCTACTCTGGTTCCTGTGCCTAGTTATTCCTAAATATTCACTGTAAAAAAAAAATGTAAAATTTACGGTAAAAAACTGGCAGCTGCAGTCGCCAGGATTTTACCGTAAAAAAGAAGGTAACAATGTTTTTTGGTTTACGGTACACCTTAAAAAATAATGTTATAATACAATACTTAGATACATCTCTGGATGCGCTGGGACACATCATCAGTGATGTTTCCTGAGATCATTGGGTGTTTCGGGTCTCACAACATCAGACACCCTCTCTCAGGTGACCCAGCCGGGGTTGGTCACGCCCCAACTTGTGTCCCAGCAACACTGGCCCACTTTGCGGACCTCTTGATCCAAATCCACCTCGAGGCTCTTTCTGCGGCTTCTGTGATGGACTTAATGGCTCTCCTCTTTGCAGCTCCTGTGATTCCAAGCCTGGCAAAGATCTTACACAGGGATCGGGCGGCAAAGCCTCTGCACCCTACTTCTATGGGCTCACAGCAAGCCTTCCAGCCCTTCCTTCGGCAGTCCTCAATGAGCTCCTGGTACTTGAGCCGCTTACGCTCATTTGCCTCTTCCATGCGGTCCTCCCGTGGAACTGTCAGTTCCAACAAAAGGACTTGCTTGGACGATGCAGATATTAAAACTATATCGGGTCTCAACGAGGTTGATGTTGCAAATTCCGGGAACTTGAGCTGCCTGCCCAGGTCAACCCGCAGCTCCCAGTCTGCCGCAGATGAAAGGAGGCTGGTTGATTTTTGCTTTGCTTGCGCCTGCTCACCAGCCCTTATGAAGGCAATTCTTCTCTGTCTGCCAACATATTTGTTGTTGGCCACTGCATGTAAAATGGTCTCTGCTATACAGTTTAGGACCTGATCGTGTCGCCAACGGTATCGGCCCTCTCCAAGGGCAGATGGGCAGCTACTCAGAATATGCTCCAGGGACCCTCGTCCAGGACAGAGTGGACACGTTGGAACATCACTCTTGCCCCAAACATGCAGGTTCGTTGGGCTGGGGAGCACGTCGTACACAGCTTGGACCAGGAACTTAATACGCTTAAATATATGGTAAAAAACTGGCAGCTGGGGTCGCCAGGATTCTACCGTAAAAAAGAAGGTAACAATATTTTTTGGTCTACGGTACACTTTAAAAAATAATGTTAAATTTACGGTAAAATACTGGCAGCTGGGTTGCCAAAATTTTACCGTAATAAATAAGGTGACAATATTTTTACGTCTACAGTACAATTTTGTAATAAAAACTATTTCATCTTTGCAATAAACTCCAACAGAAGGGAATGTTTAACCATAACCAGAAGCTCATGTTGTATAATAAATATGATAATTAATAAACAATATGTATTGGCAGTGTCCAAACCCAGTACATAGTTTGCATCAGTTAGTTAATAACAACCAATAGCAAGCACGTACTATTTAATTATACACATTGAAAACAATACAATGTTTAAAGAAATTATGGCACGTTGCCTGGTAGGGAAGTAAAGTTTTCTCTTTTGTGGTGTATGGTGTCCTACTTATCGAATACAACCCACCATAAATCAGCTTCCATAACCTCAAAAAACCTTCGGCACGTGGGGAAAAATAAGTCTGCTAACTTAGGTTACGTTTTTTTCCCTACTATTCAAAGGTATGCCGTTCACCAGAAACAATATTTTAAAAAGGGGCGTGTCCTTACGCAAATATTGTAGCCGGTTTTACTGAAACAGTGATTTACCGTTTTACATTTTACGGTTGTTTACCTTCATTATTTAATAGTTTTACACTGTAAAATTAACAGATTTTTTTCAGTATAACTGTAATGCATCAATAAACGGTATTTAGCATATTTTGAAGGTAGAAAAATATTGATTTTACAGAACTTGGCTGTAAAAAATAATGAAATTTATTGTTTAAGATATACAGGTAATTTTCAGTAGAACATAAGGTAACTTTCCTTTTTTTCAGAAAAGGTCTTTTACCTTCACCATTTACAGTATTTGTACCGTTAAATTTACTGACATTTTTTACAGTGTTGCTTTGAATCATGTGTTTCATTAATCTTAGGCTTTACTCTGGATCTCAGGTCTGTTTAAAATACAAATCTGTTTCATTTACTTCTTAATAACATAGCACTAACTTCTGAGCCTGGTAAAATCAGTTTCTATACACTACTTCCCATGTGGGGTAATTCTGTTTCCCAGCTGGATCCTATACCCGACTGATCTCTGTTTCAATTCTGGATCCTATGTATTTATAATATCAGGATTCACTCAAAATCAAACTTGTGTTTGATTAATCTTAGGCTCTGCACTATTTCTCAAGTCCGTTAAGTTGGAGACTCTACTCTAGTGAACAAATCTAGTTAACATAGGCACTGCTCAAGAGAAAGCGTCTGCTTAATCTTATGCAACGTTTCCACCACTACCAGAAACTTGGACAAGTCTGAAGGTGTAGTTTCAGAGCACAGTTTCCTCTGTGTACAATGCCCATGTTTCCAGCTTTTTTAATACAGTACTACCCTTTACACTGCAATTCACTTACAGCCAGTTCCTAAGTTCTGCTAAACTTTGCCATCACCCAAACTACAATAAGTGGTTGTACTTAGTCTTTGGGAGTCGTGAGTACTTTTTCTATAAAATCAATTATTATACAGAACAAATATCAATTAAAACAATGAAAATGAGTTTTTAGAAATATCGAGCTAGAAAAGCAATGCTTGGAGTTCAAATTGAACCAACTAGTGAAGGGGTATTGCATAACCAGGAATTAATTTCAGGGGTAACTTGGTTCAAACCTGTAATTCCCTCCCTGGCTCCACTTCTGATGTCATCTACTGTATGTACACCTGTGATGTCTTTAGGGCGTTTATGAAGGTGTTCACTTTGGCATGTGTCGCAGATACAGAGCAGGAGCCAAGCGATCCACGGAATCTTCAGTGAACAGGAATGAAACACATTTCTTGTACTTATGGAGAAGCAGCTTTAGAACTAATTCTATATGTTGTGTTGTTGTTGAGTATAACATCTACTTCTTCTGTCACACTTTTGACAGCATTCTGATTGCCGTGTCTAGTTAAATTCAGGGAAAACTATGGGTGACAGTATTCCGTTTCCTCTGTCGTGGCGTGTTACCATTCATTGGTTACGTGCGTAAATGTAGCTTTTATTTTATCCGTTGCCTGCTTAATCCTACTTTTTGCTCTGGAATCGATCTAGCCATTCTTACATTTTCTAGACTGCCATGCAGTTTGGGAATATTGAGGATCAAATGCCCATCCTTTCAGCATTGGGGGTAAAGGTGGGAATCAACCCGGGACGGTACTCGGTCCATCGCAAGGCACACTCTAGGCTCTGCTCGGTCTCCCTACCTGCTTTTTTTGCATGTATGGGCTATTTATTACATTTTATTACTGACCGGCTGCTCAGCAAAACTTATGCTCATACTGCCTTCCAGTTGATCGAAGAACTTACCTTTGAATGTCCCGTCGTGTTCCAAAGCCGGCTTTGTCTTTGAGACGTCAGAGAAGATCACGTTTGAAAAAGTACTCTTTAAAAAGAAAGTAACGGCAGATACTGTAAGATGTCAAAAAGCGAAGCGTCCTGTTTATTATCCCAAAAATACAGAAAACGTATCACAAAAATGCAGCACTTTTGCATACATCTTCTATGAACTTTAACACATCTGGCTGTACAACGCAACAAAGGTTTGAACAGATGTTTACCTCTTTCTTACACTTTGTTGGGCCATGAAAGACAACTTCACACACAAGAGAGAGTCACTCGTTGCCATGTAAACATAGGCGGGCGCGCCCTGCTCGGCTTCTGCTTTTTTCCTGCTCGGAGGGAAACAATACTTAAAAACTAAGTTCCTACATCCAGGATTAGTTAACCTTTCCGGACGACTGCATGTACACTGTTATACGAGCACTATATATTATTTATAAGTACTTATAATTTGATTAAAGTCTACCTAGAGTCGCTGGAGAAATGCACGAGTTCTTATTAGTTTATTATTATCCTTCACAGACGTCAGTACCCCCACGGATCATATCGCTGTTGCACCGCGCCAATTTCTAACGTGCCGCTTTTTTTTTTGCAATGTCGGCGTCTTTCGGAGGTTCTTCGAGATATTTGTAGTTCAGTTTAATTTGTAGAAGATGAATAATATGGGAATTAGGCCACGGTAAGCATTTACATAACTGATTTCATATTCTTGGTATTTAAAGACTGTTGTCGCTTTTAAACAAGTTATAGGTTTGTATTTTTGCTGCTTTCCTACTGTAAGGCACTGTCTCTCTTTTTAAGATGTGATGATGATGTGTAAAATCTAAACGTCCTTTATAATTATATTGGTATTTTTGTATGTTAATTATCAATGTCTTCACTCTCCACTGATGTGTATTTATATATTGGCATCTCTTTATCTTAACTGTCCATGCCCGTAATCTCTGTGTATTTTCCGTGCCTTTCAGTCAGTCAGTAATCGCAGCATAAACAGCATTGTAGGGTTGATAGACATTAGGAGCACCTTGGAGGGGGGACAATGATATCGAGAAAGGATTGTAATCCATCAGAAAGCTTATTATTTTTATGCCAGGGTCGCTACGGGGTGGACGGTAGAACAGGGCGCTTGACAGAAACAAACCCCGGACGGGTCGCCAGTCCATCGCGGGAATCACACGCACATTAAACGCAGTTTGGAATTCCCCGTTGACGTAATCCGTAAGTGAAATAAGATTAAATATAACACGTACATCGGGAGAAGGTGTAAGTGGACAACGACAGGGTGCTGAATTTGAGTACAAGATGCACAGAAACCGCAAGTCATCAGATCCAAACACTGTGCTCCACCTAGAAAAACAAAAGTAAGCAAATATAATTAAGGTGAAGTAATTCATTTTCCAAGCCCACTTTTCCAAAAATATGATATCTGTGGACTGGAAACTACTGAAGTGGATGGGAACCAGGGATGCCAGTGCACAAATCCTTCATAAGGTACACATACTGTTGCAGAGGAGTTGAATAATAAAGCCGAATTTGTGACCTCACTGTAACCGTAGTTGCAATTCTTTATTGCTCTGGTAAGAAAAGTTGAGAAAGTGAGAATGTTCTTTATACATTTTATTAAAAATACAAATCTAAGTGACCTGTAAAGCCAGATATTCCATTATATTCAGGACGTTGGTTACAGAGATGCAATATTATTATTACTGTATTATTATTATTGTTATTATTAAAAGTTAGTGGTGTAAGATAAATCATCATAGTTCATATGTATGTGTGGTTTCCTTTGACAAAACAGAAAGAAGGAAAGCAAATATTAATTTAATAGTAACTACAATAAAGAATGCAATTAATAAATTTAGAATATCAATGTACTAATATATGCCAACCAACTGTGCTACCCATCTGAGAAGGGCTGAAATCTAAGTAATCAATACAGACATCATACATTTTATCTATCCATCCATCCATTATCCAACCCGCTACATCCTAACTACAGGGTCACAGGGGTCTGCTGGAGCCAATCCCAGCCAACACAGGGTGCAAGGCAGGAAACAAACCCCAGGCAGGGCACCAGCCCACCACATACATTCTATCTATTGAAATGTATTTACAGTATATGCATGTAGTGATAAAATGCATTGCATTTTTTATTTCAACAGATGGCGCATCACACACATTTGTAATAATAAAATGCATTACTACAAATGTGTGTGATGCACCATCTGTTGGAATGACAAATGCAATGCATATATGTACGTTATGACATTTGGTACAGCATTTGTAAAAGCAATGTTAATGTTTATAATGCGGTTTGATGGTAAACGTTGGTGGACAGCCATTTTTAGGTCTCTCCAGAGATGCTCAAGTGGGTTTAAGTCAGGGCTCTGGCTGGGCCATTCAAGAACAGTCACAG
>JANRMT010062857.1:34976907-35028447 GCA_026402145.1 Polypterus bichir lapradei
GCATTTGGATACAATTAAAGCAGCAGACTGTACAGAAAAGGGTAAATTAAAACAAATGTAGCAAAAGTTATGCATATTTAAAGCTATGGCAAAGAATACAAATATTAGTAATGCATTTCTGAGAACTATTTTGGGCCAACTAAATAAACAATGAGATCAATAAAAGTAAGAGTGATGCACTGATTGTGAAATTAGTTGGAATAAAAACCTGCAACCACAGGGATCCTCCAGCAATGAACCTGGGGACCAATATATTGCAGTAGTTAACCTTACCCCTCTCTCTGTTGTAATAGGAGTTTCTAGTTTTTGGACAGTTCTTTCATAAAGTGTCCAGCTTAGAAAGTTTTAATATCCCAAACACACCTATTTTAGGGAAACAAAATAATACAACTAATTGGAAACATACAGATTGTGGCAATATTAACATGTGTTTTGTACTTTTGTCTCCAATATGTCTCGTTTCCTAAAATCCAGATTGTTCACATAGCAAAGATAGCAATCTTAGCTTCACTTCTTAAGACCTATAAAAGCCATTGTGCTTCTCTCATTCTGGTTACATTTTATTGTTAAAAAATGTACTTCAAATAGTTTAAGATAGGAAGTGGGATGTAAGCTTCATCCGAGTGGGAAGAAACGTCTAAAAAAGAATTTTCAAATGCCGCCTTTACAAAAAAACATGCTGCCAGTGCTCATTAGGCTTCATATACAAACCAAGTTATAATCAAAATGACCAGGTGACAATGCCAAGTTTATGTCCCCCACATTGGCAAACTCTTGTTTGCAGTCATTATTTCTGAAATTGTAATTTCAGATTTGATTCAGTATCTTTTTATATTTCTCAGTTCCTTATATTCTTTTTTTGTTTGTTTTTTTGACATTTAAATTGACATTTTAAAATATTGTTTATTTTTGCATTATTTTAATAATTACCTTTATTCCATTTATATTTAGAGCCAGACTAGTAGAATGGGTCAATTTACAATTAAAAAAAATCCTAAATGGTCTGTATGTCCATCGCTTTTAGCGCTGTAGAGTTAATTTAAAAATCTTTATTATAGATTTGTTTCCAGGTTTATGAAGCGATATGATGGAATAAGTACAGAGATTATACCTGAATTACTATTGAGAACAAATGTATTTTAAGATTCATTATAGTAAATGTTTGTTACGGTATGTAATAGCACATTTTAGTGCTTGAAATAATGTAGTAGTTAATGTTTCATTGACATAATAATTAAATATATAATTTACAGTAATATTTAAAAGAACTAAAATTTTAAATGCCTGTTCTTTATGATCAAGCTCAATTTCAAACTTTGCCATACATAATCATTGCATTTGAAGTTTTATTTGCGTTATCAGTAACAAGTAAAATAAATTGAAATCACAGTGATATGGTATGAAAAACAATATAAGGGGGGAGTTGGGGACATCTGATGGCAATGTAAAGAAAGCAGTATGGAAAGTATGGTATTTGGTTTCAGTTTAGTGCCATTTGAACTAATCATGGCACATACCTCAAGGGGCAAACTTGTTTTTGAACCTGCTGATCTGTGCTTTAATGCTGCAGCACTGCCACACCATAGAGGTCACAGCATTTTGTATTCAGGGTGTCTGGAGTTCTGCAATAGGGTTCAGGCTTGTCAAAAATATCAGTGATGATTGAAAATAACCAAAAATTCTGAATGTTATTCTGTTTAAAAGCTGGAACTGTTGCCACAAAAGAAAAGGCTTTCCATCCGACTGACAAGGCAAACCCTGATGCCCAAGAAGACAGGTAAGCACCTCCGTACAGTTGTATCACACAGTATGTGTGCACTCAACAGCACAGTTTGGCAGTTTACCAGTATTGAAAAACACATTTCAGGCTGAACAAAAATAAAATTTAGTGAAAAGTTTTTATGCTGAGGCATTGAATCTTGTCTTCGTTATTGTTAGATGTATTGACTTGTTAAGAAATGTTTAAAATTATTGTGCGTATTTTAGGAAATATTGTCAAAACACTTTTGCTTATCCCATAAGCCAAAGCAAAACAACTCCTGTTTCAAGCTGAATTTATTCATTTATTTTGATCTAGATTTTGCATATGCATTTTTAGTAGTAAGGGCAACACATTATTTGATCTCTACAGATTACACTTCATTCATTGCATTTTAAATTTTGTGTAAAATTTAAAATCCATTCCTTGATTTCTCACTCTCTTATGATGCTGTCAGAAATAGAAGTCCAGAGTCACAGGGCAGTGGTAGGCTGCCAAGTTGAAGCTGCGTAGTGCCTACGTGCTTGCAAAAGCAACCCAGCTTGAACATAATTCTGAAGGCAATTTGCCTCCCACATTGTTTGTGTTACGCGATTAGTACTACCTATGACTTGTTTGTCATACGTTAGAAATGTGAGAATTGCATAAAACTCTTTCCACTTTCTTATATTAAAAGACTCCAAACTGCTATGGAACAGAAAGATATATGTGTAGCTCACTGAACCTTCAAAACTAATTATCTGTAAGCATTTTATGGATTCAGGCCTATGACAGATAGCATCTCCAGTTCCCTTAAGTGTTGTACATAATGTGTCTATTAACACTCTCATTCAATTTTTATTTTTATTAAACATATACTGTGTAATATAGTATGGTTTATACACATTAAAGGCACTGCCAGTGGAATTTGTTTTATTCTATTCATGATAAAATTGAAGGTTTACTTAATATTAAATAAACTCACTATTAACTGCTGAATTGTTCTGTTTCAATATCTTACAGTAATTGTTTAAATAAAATGTTCAGAATGTCCAGCCACGACAACAGTATACCTTTGTTGGTAATAAATTAGTTGTTTGATATGGTACAAGGTAACAGTGTGCCCTTCATATTGTTGCATGAGTTTATGTTCTTCTATTGAGGAATCACTACTGCTTCGAGTTGTAAAATAAATCTTAAGACTTTTTGGCTGACCTTGTTTTGAAGGTTTTTTTTTATTATTAATAATACAATTTAATGCAATGAAAAATAAGTTGAAGTAAAGATCTGCACACCTCAAAGTTAAAATTAGTATATCATTAGATAAACCATATACAGTACACTTGCTTTTTGTCTTTCAATATTTAAATTTAAATCTCCATTTTCAACATGTTTTTTTTATAGGTTACATTCACTGAGAATAAAGGTGGAAAAATCACTGCAAGATTTTGAAAAAGCTAGAGAGCAATTATTAAGTTTACAGGTACTATATTTCTTTTCAACAGTTTGCTTACATTGAAAGAGAGAATGTTTAGCAAGGTTGAAATGTTTCCTTAAAGATAATTTAATATATAATTTTTAAAGCTATCACATGTTAGTAATTTTCATTTAGAGTTTCATCAGTGTTAACAGTCAATATTTAATTACAAGGCTACAGCGGACAGATTGTAAGAGTATAATTAGGAGTGTTTCATAACATGACACCATATAATAACTTTATTATTTTTAAATTTTTAAATGTAGCGACTTTACTAGGTCAGTGTCAGCAAATTTATAAACACATGTTTTATGGAGTACACTGACCACGTTTCAAAAATGTCCACTATTTACTTACTATAGAAAACAGTATGATGTAAAAACAAAAAAAAAAGTAATGTATTATACTTAGTGGTTTTAAATGATGTAATGTAAGAATTACCTATATCAAATATTTTCTTCTGTAACCATCTGGTGAAAGTGATACACAGGAATTATGGGTTTGAATGTTCCGTTTATTCCTATGAGATTTTTTTTTGCTGAATAACATACTTAAATGTTTTAAATGATTCATGATATCAAATTATTACAAGGTAGTTGAGATGAACATAGCATAGGAAATATTAATTATAACTTTTTGAAACAAATGTCATAACAATTAATCCGTTCCCATGCATACACAACATGTTACGCTGTTTGTGTGGAAAGGCCATGGGGGATTAGCCAGAAGCTACTGCAATGCCTGCAGGATGACAACCGCTAAGAACACTTACTTTTACTTGTATTCTGTTGAGCAGTTTCATCAGTCTTTAAATGGTTTTTGTTTAGTATGTTTTTAATGGTTTACTGTACACTATAATTTGTTTCAGGTCAAAGGTGTCATTTGTTGCATTATGTACATCATATACAACAGACACCTAATTCTGACTTTATATATATGTGTACACGCTTACTGATGCTTACTTACCTGCACATGGTGGCAGATTAAAATTGACGTTAATCTAACCAGCATGAAATTGGGGATGTGGGAGGAAAACCAGAGTACCCAGGGAAAAAAAAAAAAACATGGAGACAGGGAGAACAATCAGTCTCTACACATGCAGCAACTGGACGCAGTATTTGAACTCGGGACGCTAGATCCAATGTCATTTACACAACATCTGCACCTCTGCTACAATGCAGTAATTAAAGGATACAAACCCCTTTTCTCCCCCTCTCTCTCTCTCTTTTATTGTCTATCTACTTCTTTATTTCAGATCTACATTTTTAGTAGAGTTGTGGTACTGCTTTACAGATCCAGCAGCCCCGGTAATTGTCTGTGTATGTATGTCTGCGTGTACATCAGTCCGTGTGGGTTTTGCACTGTTTTCTTTTCTCCTAAATCCTAAAGACTTGCATGTTAGGTTTTAGGTAACGCTCAATTGGCCATTTTAACATGTATATGTATGACAGTGGATCCTGCAGTAGACTGGTGCCCCATCCAGGACTGGTTCTAGAATTGGTGATATTTTTAACAGCATTTGCTGTCTGTATTTTATTTACTACTAAATTTATCAAAAAATGTAGCGAAGAAAGTTATTTTTTGGGAGTTATACGTTAAGGCTTGGTCAGGGGTTCTTACCATCCCTAATTGTGTGAAGCTCAGGACACAATATAAACAGCTAGGTGAAGACAGAAAGGAAAGTAAACCTGTATCTATGACTATTAATGTAAGACCATACACATTTTAATAACTAAGAAGGGGACTTTCAGTCCATTAAGCACATTACATAACGTAATTGCTAAGCTGCCCTATTATGTCATCCAGTTGTTTCTTAAAATATGTTCTGTTTGCAAAAACCAAACTTCATGTAATGCACAACAAGGTCTAAGCCTTGCAGTGTTCCTTTTTCAGACTTTGGAGGGCAGCAGTGAACTGGCGAGAATTTTCAAAGGCAGCTCTGCTGATATCCGACAAGAACTTTCAAGAAACAGGCAGCTAAGTAAGTTGTTATTACGAAAGCTAAAACAGTAGTGTAACTCTTTTCCTCACTCTGAAATTTCACAACAACATTATTGATTTTTTTTTTTCTTTTCAGTGGAGGAACTTGGAAAGAAGGACTTGTATAAAACACATTATCCATCCGTTCAGACAGGTACAATAAGCATTACAGTACTGTTTTAGAAAAACTCTGGGATTTAAAAAGAAAAAAACAAATTGTGGTGTCATGGTTATTGAAGCTTAATGTTTTTTTTTAAATATTATGTCATCAAGTTTGGAAGTACTGATAAAAGCAATCATATTTAAAAGGCAGTTATTCAGTTTCAGTGTTAAAATGTTTTTCCCGTTTTGTTGTCTCCCATGAATTAACTACAGGCACATGTGTTATGTATTTACTTTTAAAATATATAATGCAAAAAATGTTAAAAACGTTATGACACCAAAACAGTTCTTTTACTTATGTCTATGTATTGTATTAGTATAATTTAAAGATCTTAAACATCTCTCTCTCCATCTAAAACAAACAGCATACGTATAATGGAAATAATCTAATGCTATTGGTTATTATTTTGCAAACCATACATTTCTTTGTTGTAAATTTTTAACTGGGAATTGACTGTGTTTGTGGCCTGACGTGAGCACTACAGCGTTTGTGCTAAAATGCACTTTAATGAACGTATCCACTAAGGTCTAAGGTACCATTTGGCAGACTCGTCGTGAGAGAGACTGCTGACATCGACCGAGTCTGGATTATTTTACACATTCGATGTCCATATTCAAATTACTTGTGATTCCACCAAACAAAGGAGAATCTTGTCAAATATGAATGGAAGTGTTGTTACTGCTACAGTTTTGTTAGCTTTTTTTTAAAATAAGGGCTTCATAAATTGTTTAAATTAGTTATACTATGCAGCCTTTGAGGCATTTGCTTTTCGGGAAATTACAGTTGGAATGTCACATTTTTAATCACATGCTGTACCGTGAAATTTATCATCTCAACATCATGAGCACCCTTTACTTAAATCAACAAAATACATAACAATTTCCAATCAATGGTGGCATTATTTGAAAACCCTTTTTATTTCTGTACTCTCTTTACTGAACTAGAGAATGCAGCTATTGTGGCCATCAGACTTGTTTTAAGAGTAAACAAATTGTTTTTCAAGGCTGTGAAAACAGACAGTACAGTGTCTGTCAAAGCGTGAAATTTGGACTGTATTAGAAAATCTAAAGCATATCCTATACACATGGCACATGTTGATAGCGTAAAAAGTTTGTTTTAAAATTGTTGTATGCAGGAAAAAGTTTATTACTCCGGTGAGAACGGCACCATTGTAATGGTTTTCTAAAGCTGCACAGAGCAAACTTTTGGGCAATCACGCACATCCCAAGTGCCCGGATATCTCTCAGGACCTTCATTACACAGCATGGTGTCATTGCAAAAGTCCTGTGATGCTCACATAATTTTGAGGATAATGATGAGTATGTTAAAACTAACAAACTAATATCCAACCCTAATTGAAAAACGCAACTTCCAGCTCTTCAGAATGTTTCTTATGTACTGATAACAGTAGTTTCTCAGCAGTATCTTTTTTTAAACAGTCATGACTGGGACACTACTAGAGGTGTACCATTTTCAGCAGGTTACATTGATCACTGGTATTGTCTGTGTTTTAAAAACTGTTCAACTGCACCACTCCTCTCTACATGATCAGCATAGCAAGAAGTGTCAAATCCAACCCACATTTTGGCTCACATAAGACCACTTTTCTAATCTACAATTACAATTTTTTTGTGATTTGCAACAAAAACAAAAAAAGTGAATATGGTAAGGATATGCACACAATCGGCGATTAGGCCAGGATTTGAAGCTGGGATGCATGAGACAGCAATGTCACCAGCTTCCAGGAAAAAAAAGGCAAACAGAAATTCTCATGCTGGGATGGTTCAAGAAAATATGAATTCACATCCTCCTGTCAACACCTGCACTTGCTCTAAAATGTTCTTGTATCACCTTTCTCCCTGATGAGATAATATGCTACAGAAGACTCTCATACCCCATTAATGCAATACAGGGGTACAGGAAGCTGGAGAACATCCTAGGAGCATGGAGATCTCTACCAGAGATAGGGTGCAGTCTTAACACCTGTCCACTTTAGAAATGACAGCTAGCATAAAGTGGCGATATTTGGTAATGTGGGAAATAAAACGAAATACCTGGAGAACATACAGAGTCCACAGAGACAGTGACTGGTTTTAAACCCAGGATACTACATCATCGAGTTAGCAGCGCTAACCCCTACAACACCACACTGCCCTGAAATACTACAACAAAAAGTCATACAGACATGCAGTCTTACAACACATTTATATACAACTGCAAATCCAAGCCCCTGAACTGCACTTGACTTGGCTACACTCCTAATTTATGAACAAGATACACTTCCGTTGTTCTGTACTTCTGCTCATGCAGGAAGAAAAATCAAAATAAAACTGTCTTGTCATTTATTGCTCAGTTCAGACATGGGTGACATCTGGAAGTGAAGAAGTACAAATGTTTGGCACAGGTTTAGGAATTTGTATTTAAATATAAGGATAGGATATTACAAAGATACAGACCAGTACTGGTAAATAATAGATTCTTTATATAAAGATGGTGATAAATATACACGAGTCTGGTAATTTTCCTTTCAAATTTCAATGTTTTGTTTTGAACTGGCAACGACATGCTTTCAGATTCCTTGTACACTAATCCAGAGGATGATTTCAAAATCAGAAGTGTTGGTCATCCCAATTACTCTTATCTCCTCATATTTTTGGTATACTCTTTATTCCTAAGTCATTGTCACAAAACATCAGTTTTTCTAAATTTAAAATAATTAGCCTAGCAAACTGCTTTTGAATTTTACTTTTTTTTTTCTCTTTCTGTAAACTGTCCAATAATACTGATCTATTTTAGGCACATATTTCCAAAGAAAATATATGCTCATTTAAAAAAAAAAAAAAAACCCTTGTCACAATACTTCTAAATCTCGAGCTAAAAATGTGACGTACCTTAGTTGGATCTGAGCTAACATTAGGAGACCTATCACGCTTAAAGCCATTCTTAGCCTTAACAAAAGTTTGGTAAGCACTCTTGAACAGTCACCCTTTTGAGCAATTAGTCTTTTGGTGGAAATAAATTACTCGGCTGTCGTGGCCTTACAAATACCCAGATGCTCTGTATGTGCTGATGACAACAAAATTGAAAAGAAAGGCCGTAATAATTCTGAGCAAGTTTCTCTGAAAAAGGTATTGATTATTTGTGTGTGGTGAGAGATTTGGAAAATTCAATTAAAGGAGTTGTGCAAAGGTTTCATAAATTTTCCACCTACAGCACGTACAGAGACATTGTTATGTGCTAAATCAATGTTACACTTCACAATATATTTTCTTTTAAGCATAAAAATAAATAACATTTAAACAGTTCTGCTTACTACAGAAACAAATTTTATTTTCTCAGAAGCATTTAGTCATGTGCTGTTACTGACTCATTCACATTTGCCAGCTGGAACACATTTTATAGTGCTTGTTCCATAGGAAAATCCTATATAATATGAATTTTTAGATGATAAAATGAGGAGAAAGGGGGCACCTCAGCAATATAAAAATTGATCAGCTAAGAGAGAAGAGCGTATAGTTAGAGATTTGTATGGCAGCTTTAATAGGCTATATTAAAGAAAAATTCCTTAAAACCTAATAAAAATGAAGTGATTTTTTTTGTAAAGGAAAAATAGAAAATGTGATATGCTCTTTATTGGTTGTGCTGGTAAACAGAAAAAACAGTAACTTTTTAAAATTCTATTTAAACATTTATCCATCCATCCATTATCCAACCCACTATATCTTAACCACAGGGTCACGAGGGTCTGCTGGAGCCAATCCCAGCCAACACAGGGCACAAGGCAGGAAATAAACCCAGGAAGGGCACCAGCCCACCGCATGGCACACACACACCAAGCACACACTAGGGACAATTTAGAATCGCCAATGCACCTAACCTGCATGTCTTTGGACTGTAAGAGGAAACCCACGCAGACACGGGGAGAACATGCAAACTCCACGCAGGGAGGACCCGGGAAGCAAACCCAAGTCTCCTACCTGCGAGGCAGCAGCGTTACCACTGCGCCACCGTGCCACCCATTTAAACATTTAACAGTATGTAAAATTCAAAGGATCTGTCCTCATTTTTATTATACACCCTTTCTCTACATGGTTTGGTTGCTGATGAACGGAAACATAAGTATGAAATTGGTTTACAACCCCCTCACATATAGTGGCAACTGTCACAAAAATTAAACTGTGTCTCTCTGGTTCGATCTGGAACACTTTACTATACTTTAGATTAAATTATAATTCATGTCGTCCTCAGAAGGATTGCAGCATTTTGAAGAATAGATGTGAAAACACCCAGTGTGCCCAAGTGACTAGATTTCCACGTTAATGAGAAGTTCTATCCTTCCTGTTATTGTGTCATTTTTCATTTCTGATTCAAAATTGTTTAACACATCTTTTTTTTTTTTATAATGCAAGAGCACAGTTTAAAACACTGATTTTTGTATCAATATTATTTACAATTGGATACATTTGCTTTGAGATATTGAAGAATACATCCTCAAATATTCCCCTTCCTGAATACACTGCTCTCAAAATGTGTTTGTATTCCCTGCATACAACTTGGTTGACCGTATTTACCCCATTGGAGGTTTGGCTTTTTTAATGTTATACAACATTCATTCAAAGAGGATTTAACTTGTCTGTTTACACATTGACCAAAAAAATGACTTAATGTTAAAGTGAAAGCAGATATCTAAAAAGTTATCAAAATTAACTACAAATATTAAACACAAAAATAATCGATTGCCTAAGTATTAACATCATCACTGCTGCTGCCATTTCTTTTAAAAAGTCACAGAATTAGTTCAGTGACGGTCACCTGTCTGGACTTTCATTTGATTGTTGTATAAGTGCACTCAAATGCAAAAGGGCCAACTTGCGGTGGGGGAGTCAACATTTGTGGATCAGCCTAAATCAGTGAAGACAAAAGAACAGTCCAAGTAACTCTGAGATGTTAAGTTCAGAGGAGGAAGACAAGAAAATGTCCAAGTCACTATCCCTTGTAGTCCAGTTTAATCAATCATGAAGAAATAAACACGAGTATGGCCAACTGTAAATCTGCCTAGAGCTGGTCATCGGCAAAAACTGAGTGGTCATGCAAGAGGAAGACGAGTGTGAGGCGAGACTACCAAGAGAGCTCTGAGGACTCTGAAGGAGTCACAAGCTACAGTGCCTAAAATTTGGGAGACTGCGCAGACAACAGTTACTATTTGGGGGTCATTTAAGGGAAAGTGACAAAGAGAAAAAGCGTACGACATCTTGGCTACAGTTTAATGGAAGGCGCACGGAAGACTGAAGTCGGAGGACGGTTCTAATAATAGGATTTCTCACAACTCAAAGCTGTTTATGTAGTGAGTGGGGAGCCATTTCAACAACCACTGCTGAGCGGCATCCTCCTGGATAATCAGACTGCAGCCATTTTATGCCAGTAAGCTTGCCAAGCATTAGCTGTTTGGTGGTGAAGTGGTGAGAGATAGTTAGCCAATTATAGACTGAGGGTGATTAGGGGGCCAGAATGACAAGGCCATGGAGGCCAATGTAGACAGGATGTAGGGATACTTCTTACGGTTTACAAACGATGCCCCAGGATCTTTAATGACCACAAAGAGTCATGACCGCCATTTTTACAGCACAATGTCCCCGTCATTGCACTGGTACATTGGAATCGACATTCAGACCACAGTCTAAGTGCCTCCCTGCTGGCCTCACTAACATCTCTTCAGCAGCAACCTAAGCTTTTTCGTAGATGATCTGCCATCCAAGTACTGGCCAGGACCGAACACGCTTAGCTTCAGGTGGGTGACCTCTTCTGAAGTGCTGGTGGTATGGCTGCTGACCTATGGTTTGATGAGTCCAAAATTGAGCTCTTTGGCAATTAGACTAAATGGCACGTTACACTGCACATTATCAGAAACACACCATCTGCAACATGAAGCATGATTATGGTGTTGGAAGCATCAGGCTGTGGAGAGGCTTCTATGCAGCAGGCCTTGCAAGCCTCGGGAGAGAAAAATGAATGCTGCAAAACACCAGGAAATCCTGGGGGAAAACCTGATGGAATCTGCGTGAAACCTGCAGTTTGTGAGATTTGTTTTCTAGCAAGACAAAGAGCTCAAGGATAAAGCCAAAGCAACACAGGAATGGCTTTTAAACAACAAAAGAATGTGTTGGAGAGGCCGAGTCAGAGTCCAGATCTCAATCCAATGGAGAATTTGTGGCTGCACTTGACAAAGGCTGGTCACTCAGGATCACCATGACACCTGACAGAGCTGAGCAGTGTGGCAAAGGAGAAGCAGCGGGAGAAATGGCAGAGCTGAGAGAGAAGGAGAGACCTGAACACACAGACTCAAGACTGTCATGGCTGCCAAAGGTGTGTCTACTAAATCAGGACCTGAAGAGGGTGAACAATCATGTAAGCAGGTATTCTGTTATTTATATTTAGAATGAATTTAGACCACTCAGTTTTCACTTTGACGTTATCGAGTCTTTTTCTGTAATAAAATATGAAAACTTCCAAGAGGGTGAATGTTTTTTATATAGGCACTGTAATTTAATTTCAGATAAGATGGAGCAGGAATGAAAATGTGAAAATAATTCAATTTACACTGCAATCTGAGGATCTCCTAGGGTTTTATGCTTTACTTCACTATTTCAGTGAGACTGTTTTCTTTACAGTACCAGTCAGTATGAAGAAAATAGCAAAACAATTTATACATGAAAACTAAAAGTAATTTCTTAAGCAGGGTGGTGCAGAGGTGGTCAGAAGTGCACTTCCCAAAGATGGGCACTTTAGATTAATGGAAGTCTCTACTCACAGTCTACAGGCATTTTATTCACTTCACCTGCTCCTCCAAAGACTCAACCAATTCAGCGTATACCCATCCATCCATCTTCCAACCCGCTGAATCCAAACACAGGGTCATGGGGGTCTGCTGGAGCCAATCCCAGCCAACACAGGGCACAAGGCAGGAACCAATCCCGGGCAGGGTGCCAACCCACCGCAGAACACACACAAACACACCCACACACCAAGGCCAATTTAGAATCGCCAATCCACCTAACCTGCATGTCTTTGGACTGTGGGAGGAAACCCACGCAGACACGGGGAGAACATGCAAACTCCACGCAGGGAGGACTCGGGAAGCGAACCTGGGTCTCCTAACTGCGAGGCAGCAGTGCTACCACTGCGCCACCATGCCGCCCTCAGCGTATATCACATGCAGATATTGGCAAAATATTGTAGGTGTTGTTCAGTCAAATATCAAAATGGTCAAGACAAGGAATCTAAGACGGTTATCTGTGGTACAGCGCCGGCATTTTGCAGAGGAGAAGATACGTAGCTTGACATGGTGGGACTGAATACGCTTGGGGTTATTTCATCTTTGGTTTATGATGTGATTATCATGGTCTGTGGTTGCCACGTGAACATACAAGTTATTTGCTGACATTTTCTTTTCATTAACTAAAACACATTCTGCCTAAAATCAATACAAAACAGAAATCCAATCATTATATTAGTTCCACGTTAATCAGTAAATCTCAAAGATTATTTAGGATACTTTCATTACAACTTCTCGTTTTCAAAAACCCTTTAAAACTGCTAGACTCTGAAGGTTTGTCAACATGTTATATTGCTTGTAGTTTATGAAATTTTTGCTATTGCGAGATTTAAATCTGTATCTGGGGGAAATGTTAGCAGGATAATAACACCAAAAAGTATAGTTTAATGGGAAAGGTAAATCAAATTTCAAATGTTAGAAAGTACATATGCTTTGATATTCCTGATAGCCACTTGTGTTTTTTTTATATTTTTAGACAGACAGAAGTTTATTTGGCTTTTTAAAGAAACTTGCTAAATCCCTAAATAAATAAATACATAAATATTATAGCAAATAGATACACACACGAATTACTAAGAACAAAATAAAACCTCCAACTTGGCTAAAGATAAAAAGAGCAGCCACAGTCACAGTGAGGCTTTACAAACCTGTATTACTGTAGCTATGACGGACCCCCGTGGTGTTTCTAGACACTCATCTACTGAGTAATTAGCTGGTGTACTATGAAGAGAATGTGCAGCATTGTGACGAATGGCCTTCAGTTTTGTCTTTTTCCTCTCCTCCATTACACCCTCCAGTGGGTCCAGAAGGTGTCCCATAACTGAGCCTGCCTTCTGAATTGGCTTGTTGATTCAGTGGTCCTCACTTGATGAAAAACTTTCAACTCTGTCCTTTCTTCTGTAGTTGCTCAGAGTTCAGAGGCGAGCCCAGCCTGTCACTGATATGGACCCCTAAGTACCTGTACCAGTGCATCACCTCCATATCCTAAACAGTGACTGGGTGTAGAGGCTCTTTGGTGTAGCGAAAGTCAATAAGTGGTTTCTTGGTTTTGCTGATGCTACCTTGCACGTAATGTTCTTTGCATCAAGAAACAAGGTTCTTACCCCGACTCCTCTACTGTCTCATCTCCCTCATCTATCTTTTTGAAATCGAGCTTCTCAACTGATGTGGACTGATCCAAATTTAAACACGAATTAGGTCAGTGGATCCCAGCTGTTACTTTACAGTAAATTCTTCAACAAGAATACAGGAACACAATTAGATACTTGTTAAGGGTAAAAGAATTTTACAAAGTTTATCTTCACGCAAAGGACTACAGGGTCATAGAATAAATTACCAAGTGGTGTGGTGGAGAGTAGGTCTTTAGGGACCTTCAAATCTCAAATTGATGTTATTTTGGAGAAATTAGGTAGATAGGATGGGTGAGCTTGTTCTAATGCTGCAATGTGCAGGTTACAGTATTTAGGCCTTATATTTGCAAGGTGAGAATGAGGCCTGTCTATAGTTGACATTCTGCTCTCCACTCTTTGATTTTCATGGTGGCTAATCTCAGTGTAGTAGAGGCTTAGAGAGAATCCACTTGAAGGTTCACCTTTGCTGTTGCTGGATGAGGATATCCTCTAATTAGACTCTGATCTTAAATGTCAGCTTTAGAGCTGAGGTTGTGGTTGCCTGTAGTGGTGATACCACCAGGGTGCCTCCTGTAGATTAATTTGCCACAGTCCATAAATGGTTAGACCCAAGACATTTTCAAGGGATGTAATCTCTCTGCTGGAATTGTTAAAGGATGCAGAGAAGGTACTGATAATATACAAGTCTGTCCTGCTCCGTTTGTTACCACCAAGAGCCTTACAGAACTTGAAGGTATGGATTTTTTTTTTGTCAGCTTGTCATATTGTAACTGTTGGCTAATTGGTTTAACTTTAGGGTACTATGTTGCCAGTTTATCCTCTTCATGTGATATTTGATCCTAAGTATAACACTGCTATGAAGCTGCCATTGCTTGTGTTTTATTTTTGATAAAAGTGTGTGCTAAATAAATACATGCAAAGTAAATGTATTGTCTGACACTCTGCTTTTTACTCTCTACAGATCTGATTCAGACTGGCAGCAGTTATAACTTTTTGAAATCAGTGGCAAAATAAGGTAAGCAATGTGGTGGTGCGACAGGGGAGGGGGTTATGGGGGAGTTGTGCACTAATTAGGCTATTAGAATTTTTTTAAATATGTATTTAAGATTCTGTGTGGGAAATGAAAGATCAAGCTAATTGTGTTGCACCAGTACTAAAATTGTGACTTCAGTTTCAATACCAGCTTCCGGACCTCACTACCAGTCCCAAAACGATACCAAAGCATATAATGGATAAATCACCGTCCCCTCCCACTCTGTAAATTATTACCAGTAAATCTTCTCTCTTTTAGTCTCCAGCATGTTTGTATAAATATATATTCTCAAGACCAGTGGTGGGGGCTTTGAGATGGTGATACAAGCTAGATGAAATATGTATATTACAGCAGAGAGCTGATGGGTCCCAGTCACACTAATAAATCGACTGAGCACAAGGTGCCTGAAACCCACCATTTACTTCCAGTACCGAAATAAACTAAAAGGTGGTACTGTTCCATTTTAAAATTTGGGATTTTATGTGCTTTTTCAGTAACGGTACCATGCAGCCCTAAAAGTTAACCATAACCAGCAGCAACTTATAACATCTGTACAGCTGCACAATGCAATTCAAGGCCACATGTATGGAGGAATATTTTGGACAAAATTACATAAATAAATACATACACAAATAGATGGATTGAAAAATATGACAATAAATAATAACCAAATGATATGTGAATCTAAATTAATTTGTCATGAAATGCTTTTTGTTGCTTATTTCTTTATGTATTTATTTCAGTGACACCTCCTTAAAATGAAAACTGTCATTTTCACTCATCAAAACTGAAAAAGGGTGGGCTCTAATGAGCACTGACTCGATTGGATAAACATCAGTGACACACCTGCTCAAAGCTGACTGTGAATGACAGACCCAACTACTGTGTGAAGCAGCAACTTCAATTCAGGAAGCTCAGTTTATCACCAGGAGTCTACATGTGAAGTGCCTGTGGCACTTGACGGTTTGAGAATGTATGCCCACTCTACCAACAATTCACCAATCGAAAAAAATTGCCCACTACAGCCGACCCTCTCAAGTTTGATGGGTAAAAATGACAGTTTTCATTTTAGGGTATAATTCAAGTTGCGTATGGTGTCACTGAAATAAATAAGTGAAGAAATAAGCAAATAAAAAATACACATTTATTTATGGTCACTTATCTTTTGGTCATGATGTGTTTGTAATATTGCACAACGCATTTAATTATCTAAGTTTATTTAATTTTGTCTGAAGTGCTCCACCATACACAGGAGCACAAAGCCTATCCTGGCAGGGCCCACTCACACATACCCACACTCAGAGTGGGCCAATTTGGAATCACCAATGGCCCACTGGCACATATGCTTGGAATGTGGGAGGAAAACCTTTGCATGTATTAAGTAGGCTGAGGGATCAAACTTGGAAGCAATAATGGTGCCGTGCCAACTGGTCCACCACTGAAATCATTCATTTTTAAACCAGCAGATTCAATAAAAGACCCATGCAAACAACAGCCAGGTGTGGGGCCCATTAGGCAGTTTCGCTACACACCACACTCTCATTCTCACAGTGTGAAATGTGCTAAATATGGTTTCAAATAAAAATGTATTTAAATGTATGGTTTTTTACGAATGTACTACAGCAGATCATTTCCAGAAAAGGTTTACCTTTAAAGTTTACTGTATTGCCACTACAGAAAAAATGATTATAGAAAGATAGACAGCATACCATGTATATTTAAATCGGGGCCCACTGAAATGTCTGGTTTGGCCAGTAGACACACAGTACTCAACCACTAATGCAGTAAAGGTGGAAGTTAAACTGATACATTGGTAATTGCATACTTCTGCTGGTGCCCGAGAGTCACTGTTTAGAATGCAAATTTTAAAAATGGACACCCTGAAAGAGTGAATAGCGTAAACTTCAACTGCACAAATGGCAGCAACCATATCCTCAGTGAAGCTCTGCTGCAGGTCGTCATATCTGTTGGCAATGGCAGGGGTTGTCTCTTAGTAAAGGTAGATCTGCATTTACTGCATGCCCTTCCATCAAATACAGCAGCCAAGAGGTTGACAGCAAAACTCGGACATTTCCTTGCCGTCTTAAAACTGACTTTCAAAAGCATCTGTTTCATTTTAAAGCACACAGCATATGCCAATGAAGTCCTTACTGAAAACTGGGAAATCTACATAAATCAGGTTTGTCTGTACTGCAGACTGAAAATGTAAGCGTTTTCTTCACCTTCCAGCCTACAATTAACTTTTATTGCCTTATTGTCTCTACAACACAGTGGCCTAACTGTTCTGGATGGCCACAATGTCTGCAGGTTTATGATGATACAAAGATAACCGGACTGGTTTTATATATATATATATATTTTTTTTTTAATTCCTATTTTTTTCCTCTTCTGTTTCTGTTTACTTGCGTGAGATGACGAAACTCTGAAACAGTCTAAAAGTTATTATCCAATCAATCAGACTGTGTTTTTCCCCCAAGGCTCCCTTAAATTAACAAACGTATGATAACCATTCACACTGCTCCCTGGCTTAATTACTCCTCAATAGCTGTCGCTCACAGGGGCGTCCACTTATAACAAGTGACCAGTCTATTAGCAAATGTGCAATCTGGCTGAAGCCAAGTAGAGTGAGTGCAGTCCTGCAAGCTCAAAATAAATACACAGCAATCCCGACTTTCTGAAGAATGCCACAATTCATGCCGAAGTCTTTTAAGTGGAGAAGCAGGTAAACAAACAAGTGCTAGAGTTAGGCAATACTCCGAATAGCTGCTGGCTGTCCGATTGTCTGTCATAAGAGGGCCCCATGCACTGTAGTGTTGTGTTTTATATCTGTTTGGAGTGGCTAGGGAGACGAGTCCCTCTCATAATATTCTCAGCGATGCTAAACATACTGTACAGGTGGGCTGCTTTACAATTAATTTAGCACGTCTCCTCCTGCTACATATAAAACGCTGCACATGGCTAGAATTTGGAGGTTAAGTATAGTAATGACATGCTGGTTCCAGTACAGTTGTTTTCTCTATTTTTATTTTATTGGGAAAATTCCTTTGACACCCTCCAGCTCACCCCAACACAATCCTTAAATTGAATAGTGCAGGTTTAGAAATGACGTGCATCATTTTCTGTAGTTAAAACGTATGTGCTTTAATTGAAAAATCATTAAAAAACACTTTGGGCCAAATATTACAGAGATGTGCAGCATTGATCTTAATTAAATAGTGGAGGGTATTATAGTGTAGGAGTGGTTTATATATAAAAAGGAGTTAACAGCTTTGGAAATAAGCACATAAATTAATACACCCAAGTATAAAAACATGTCACATAGCATCTCTCAAATTTCATGCTCAAAAGTTTAACATTAAAAAAACTTTTTGTTTGAAATCCCTAGCATTTTAGAGTCTCATCACAAAATACATTTTATAAAATATTTGAATGAAATTAAAAGCAATGCATCAACAAAGAAATCCGATGCAACCTGCAAGGCCTGGTGTCGGCTGCCGTCACAGTGGGATTCGTGTGCTCGTCCTTGTTGTCTGCCTCTTGATTGTCTGCTACACAATTACTGAAAATCCACATTTACCATTTGATTCGTCTAACATCGTTTATTCTCCTTCCAGGTTTCTTTGGAACGTCTTGCAGAACGAAGTCTCAGTAAAGTGTACATCAGCTTTTCTCTTTTTTTTTTTTTTTTTTGTTTTCTGGGGGGCTACAGTTGTGGAGTTTCAGAATGTCATAATTTGAATTATCTTTATTAAATTAAATTTGTAAATCTTTCAATAGTTTTTTATTATCAAATTGCTTATTTAAATTTGCGGCCTACAGAGATTAAAATATTCTATTAGTAAAACACAGCCTTCAAGGTGGTATTCATATTCATTGAACTTTACTACATTCCTAGGTTTAGGAAAAGAATTATTAGTTAGGCTCACAACAAGAAACTTTTTATAGATTTCCTGTACTGCAGCAAACTCCATAGGTTACACTGCTGTCGACTTTGCCTGTTGGGTGCAGCATTCGACCTACACAACAGCTGGTGTTGCGCACAAACATTTCCTATTTCTGCCCAAGGTGGATCATATAACTCTCACTTTATCACTCTTAGAGGCCATCTGAAGGACAAAGTGCAATCAATCCATAAACAAAACTAATGTTTTTACATGGAAGGCAAGCAGGAGGACACTTCGGCCAAATGCTGTGTGTGAAAGTGACAAGCAAACTGGACACAACTGTCCTTTACTGTTAAAGAGTTGTTGTGCCGGTCTGCTCAGTATTAAAGAGGTACCCTGCACACCCCGCCAGCCTGAATGTACTGTACTGCTTTATGCTGTTTTTCCACAATACAAATATTAATTGAAATTGGATTACCTACCTGTGTGCTTTGTGGCACTTCCCTAGTAATTTGTATATTTGTAGGAGGACACCATTTACGATGCATTACTAATTCTCATACATTTATTATTCTCTCTTTATCAAAAAAGTTCATCTAGTATATAAAACAACATCCATTTTAATGGCTCCATTGCACTTTAGTGTTTAGCTAACTTTTTTTTGGTCTTTTTTATTTGGAGATTCCAGGAGATGAACAGCACTGAAGTAAATGAAAAAGGCCAGGAAGTGGAGGTAAGAGAAGAGAGACACGGCCACAGGAAACAGGTCAGGCAGGTTTGAAGGAGGATTGAGTGTTGCGCTCATTGCACTCAGGACAGCCATGCTGACCACAGATAGCATAAACTACAGGAAAGAAAAAAAATACATATTTGTATAAATACACATGTGAAAAAAGATGTAAGCATACTGTAAAACTTGCATGTCAAAAGACAAACTAAACAGATGTACAATATTTACCCTGGGGCAAGGGGAAGAGATGGCACAGTAACCTCTCCATTAACAGATCTATTTAGAAGTGGCTCTAAAATAAGTGACATAATCGCCATTGCACACTCCCTATGGTGAAATATTAAACCAGTGACATGGCCCTCTTGTATAAATAAATGCATCTAGAAAAACGTGTGTTAACGACCACCTCTATATTAAGACCATGTCTTACACCATCCGCCGCGGCTGTATGGTTACAAAATGATGACAAAAACGCTCCCCATGTAATGCAGGCTGGGGGTTATTAGCACGAGAGCCCTTCCTTCAGCAGAAAGTTATCCTTCTAGAAGTCTGCATCCAATAAAGTTAGCAGTGTTGTTCAGGGCTATTGAGACATGTAAATACATCGTGGCATGGGCACTGAAACTTTTATAAAGGATGAACACACACATTGAGAAAGTTATACAACATACAATTAAATAGTTAAGAACGTAATTGCATCAAAAAACTTGGAGAGTCTCGTCTCTTGACCAGATAACTTTGTAAAACACAGTGCAGCCCTGACAGAACTGCACCACCTGAAAGGCCAATCGGTGTCAATGGATGGTTTCTGGATCAAAAAGAAAATGCAGCAGGTCTGTGATCACAATAAGGAATGCATGACAAAGTCTACAAGTGCAAACTCTAAAATGTTTAAATTCAAATGCATCGTGTTTCACAAAGAGTTCTAACATAGATCATGTTAATGTTAGCTTTATTAATAAAGATGTTTTTTTTAATTACTGAGGATTATTACTTTGAAGTAAAATTGCTGTCCTAATTATGAACTGGAATATATTTAAAAGCAGATGGCATAGTTTTGCATCAGTGGTGAACCCCTACTACATCCTCACAGCTCTAAAACCTCAGTCTGAATCCCAGCCCATATGCAATTTACTCGTTCGTCTTGTGTCCATGTTGGTTTTCTCAGGATACACTCACCATATATAGGCAGATGGACACAAAGATCCCTGAGGGGAACTTCTAGGTAAGGATATTATACTCCCCAGTCATGGTGCTAGAGAGTGGCAAATGTTGATTAACACATCTAAGTAAGAATTTCACAGTATTCTGTACATGTGACAATAATATTCATTTTTAAAAATGTATGCATGTCCTAAAGTATTATGTTTCTGCCTTCATGGTCTCCCAATCCTGTTTTCCCTTCTTAAGTATATCCTGCATGAAATGAGCACAGTTACAAACAGGGATAAGTCTCGCACAGTGCTGTCATTCGTTCTGGTGACCCACCATGACCCACCCAGCGGCTGAAAAACACCGTCCTAGAGCGTGCATTAAGATGGCCTGGCATTCCATCCAGCTATATATGGTCCAGCTTCCCTGAAATGGAACACATTTTAGAAAATGGACAGATGGATATTTAAAATGCAGGTTAAAGGTGATAACAATGGACAATTGCAGGAATGGGATGAAAGTTACATTTAAAATAGTCACTGGACTCTAATCCAAGAATTACACAACGTACACGTGACATCAGTCTCAACAGGAGTGGTCTACACTTAAAGCAATCCCCCCCCCACCAAAATGCTACATTTTTTAGATATGTTACTTACCTCACAGGGTTTTTATTGACGACAGGGGAAAACAAAACAAAAAAAAAAAAAACTTTGTTTTCCTGGAGAAAGGAGATAAAGTTTCATTCTAGCAGAATAGACATTGGTGGGTGTGGGTCGGACGGCCAGGACCAATGCCCGGCTGGGACGCCCTTTTGGCATGGAATCCGGGGTAACAGAAATGGGCTGCACACTACATCCCCCGGAACACTTGGCGACAGCCCCCCTGATTTGCATCGGGGCCACAATCGTGGAACACTGGAGCTCAGCCCTGTTGGGCTCCGTGGCCACCGCCAGGGGGAGCTGCACAGCTTCCTGAGCCTGCGTGAGCTGTGATGCAGCCTGAATTAGGCAATCATCACCTGGAGCACTTCTGGGTGGGCTATAAGAGGAGCCAGCAGCCACTACTCGGTGCGCCACAGTCGGGAAGAGGAGGACAAAGCTGCCTGGGAGGAGTGGAGGAAGAGGAGTGTGTTTTGGGGACTGTGTAGGGCCTGTGGAACACGGGGAAGATGTGCCCCACGGCTGAAGACAAAAAATAAAATCTTTTTGTTCATTTTTATACGTGTCTCCGCTGTCAGTCTGTGTCAGGTTGACGCCAAGAGAGCACTTTTGCCACAATGGTTATATGCAAGTAGTTTTTTTCCCCGTTTTCATGTGTGTATTAAAATTCATTGAATCAATACAAATTTGATTTTTTTTTAAAAATTTATCTATGGAGACCAACACTGGACATCAGCAGACAATATCAAAAATGTAAATGAAAAAAAAAATCTGCCATTACTTGTGTCACATAATCCACATGTCAAGTCACCCAGTTGTGTGCTCACAAAATGCAAAACACGGGAACAAAGAATCAAGCAGAGATGGACCTTCAGTTCAAAATGCTCAATGCATATGAACGCATTACCTCTGCTACTCTGATTTTCCAGAAAGTAATTGTTTAACATTTTTTTAACAAAAGAATATAATGTTTGCTGTAGTTAAGTGTTGGTCACCATAGACTCCTGTTCTATCAAAAACTCTGCTATCTCTTTTCTGCATGAAAACATGAGATTAAAGGTTTTTCAGCCATCACTATAAACCACATGGAGCAAGTAACAAATACAAAAGTCTCCTTTTCAGGTGAAGTACTCACTCCTCTAAGCAGCAATGCTTGTGCAAGCATTTGGGGGAAAACTGCTGATGATTTCCTTTTACTGATTTTACTTCTGCACTTTCTGTATGTTCCTCCATACCTGCTGCATTTCAGTGAATGACATTTGGACCCCTCCTGCTGTGAGAACAATCCCTTCGTAGAGCATTTCTCATTATACCAAACTTTACATGAACAAGCCTTTGCTACCCAGCTGCTGCTCCGTAACGTCTTCACTGAATAATGCCTTTCTTTAACACTCTAAGATGGATTTGTTTGTAACAATCAAACCACTTCAAAGTTTCTTTGCCTCCCATGTAGCTGTAAATACAGCAGTGAGCTGTGAATGATGTCAAAGATAGTGTAGTGCATGCTGGGTGCTGACACATTTAAGTGTAATGGACAGCAGGTTTTGCGCACTCAGTTTGGCAAGAAGGACCTGCCAGAAAGCAGCTGGCCAGAAAGCTACTTGGGAATCTACGTGTAAAACGGCGGGGGCTGCAGTTTGTACAGAGTCTCTACATTTCTTCTCTCTGCTTCATCCACCCAGAAAGTTATCATGATCTATTTCATATAAACTATTGGAAATTTTAATCAATTAATATTTTAAACTATTATATTCAGTGTGTAAAAAAAACGCAGTACAGTAATACACTCAGAATTTGGCTATTGCTTGCCGGTCCTGTGATGATGCATTTGCAAACTTAAAGAGAAAGTGGAGGTGGTGTAAAGGAATACACAGGTACTGAAAATATGTAAAAACATGTTGGTGAGGTACCTGTATGATGAGAAACCCTTACCCAGCACTGCCAATTCAGTAAAAGGCACTCGCATAACTCCCTCTCTTTTTTACTGAAAACTGATCCCATCTTTATTCAGTTCCGCTCTTCTCAAAGTGCAATGCAATCCACAGTGCACAGCAAGCTTTTGGGAATGCCAGCTATGTGGCGTATGGTATTTATTGTAAGATGCCTACAAGGGGGAAGGTGACCAGTTGGCACAGGTCAGCCTGGTTCTGAGGGTGCTTACTGGACCCTCCAGCAGTGCTCTGAACTGGGGTTTTTGGTTTCCTCTTTTCTGTTGACAACTGACCATACGTTTTGTTAGGTGAATATTTTAAAAACATTTTCGCTAAACAGATATATATCTGTTAGGTTTAATTGACAAGGATGTGTGTTTATGTGACAGTTGCTTAGTTTTGTATGTGTGCTTTATAAGAATAAACTGAGTTGAATGGAATTGTTTGTCAGTTATTAGACTTGACAGAAATATTTCAATGAAGGTTTTGTTTTTTGACAACTTGTGATTTCAAAATAATACATTTACTATTTTCCATTTATTGTCATAATTCTTCTAGCTTTAATGTTACATACACTAAGATACTGAGAGGCTTGGACAACTATCAATTCATCATCAAGACTGTAAAAGGCGTTCTTATTGGCTTTTTTGTGTCGTTTCTGTTCTTTTCGAAACTGTTAATGGAGATGAACTGCAATGTGTGGCAGACAGCAAGACTTTACAGACCTTCAAGACTTTACTTTATGACATTCGGAAGAAATCAGGGGAACAGCATTGGCAAGTTTTACTGGGCTAAGTGGCCCATTTTTGTCAGAATTATTCTTATGACAACCTGAAAAGAGCAACCGAGTGGTGAATGACAACAAAATATTTTTCAGGCAGGATTTATGTGGTTACTGTTGTCAAAAGCACAGAGTCCAGTGAAATTCTTGTGTGGAAGTACTGATCAAAAAGCAACACGCCGCCACTCTTCAGCATCATGACTAGTGAGTAAAACTAACTTACCTCAAGACTTCTGTATCTGAGGAATCTCAGAACACAATTCACAGCACTTTTCTACTGTTAAAAGGCTTACTAATTTAGCAGAATTTGAACAAAGATTATAACATAGGTCAGGGGCCGGCATCCTTTCAGCGGTGTCGCGCCGAACCCATGTTACAATGTTATTCTGCATGCCGACTTAATTCTACCAATTTTGTTAGATATTGTATTAAAATTGGTCTGGTTATAATGGGCTTTCAAAAGTATATACTTTTGAAATCCCATTATAACCAGATCTTATATTATTGCTCATTCAATATTTTAAAATACATAGGATCATATGTGAAAAGAATGTTTTGTCAAATTTTTTATAACTATACTCAGCAAAAAAAGAAACGTCCCCTGACTTTCAACTGTTTTTACTTTCAGTAGACTTAATGTGTAAATATTTGTATGAACACTAAAAGAGTCAACACCATAAGACATAAACTAAAAATGTTTCACAATGTGTCCCTGAATGAAGGGAGGCTCAAAATCAAAAGTACCAGTCAGTATCTGGTGTGGCCACCAGCTGCTTGAAGTACTGCAGTGCATCTCCTCCTCATGGACTGGACCAGATTTGTCAGTTCTTGCTGTGAGATGTTACCCCACTCTTCCACCAAGGCACCTGCAAGTTCCTGGACATTTCTGGGGGGAATGGCCCTAGCCCTCACCCTGCGATCCAACAGGTCCCAGACGTGCTCAATGGGATTGAGATCTGGGCTCTTCGCTGGCCATGGCAGAACACTGACATTGCTGTCAGGCAGAAACTCACGCACTTTTTGCCACTCCTGTCTGGTCCAGCGAAGGTGGGTTTGTGCCCATAGGCGGCGTTGTTGCTGGTGATGTCTGGTAAGGACCTGCCTTACAACAGGCCTGCAAGCCCTCAGTCCAGCCTCTCTCAGCCTATTGCAGACAGTCTGAGCACTGATGGAGGGATTGTGTGTTCCTGGTGTGACTCGGGCAGTTGTTGTGGCCATCCTGTACCTGTCACGCAGGTGTGATATTCGGATGTACCGATCCTGTGCAGGTGTTGTTACACGTGGTCTTCCACTGCGAGGATGATCAGCTGTCCTTCCTGTCTCCCTGTAGCGCTGTCTTAGGCGTCTCACAGTGCGGACATGGCAATTTATTGCCCTAGCCACATCAGCAGTCCTCATGCCTCCCTGCAGCATGCCTAATGCACGTTCACGCAGATGAGCAGGGACCCTGGGCATCTTTCTTTGGGTGTTTTTCACAGTCGGTAGACAAGTCTCTTTAGTGTCCTGCGTTTTTAGAACTGTGACCTTAAATGCCTACTTTCTGTAAGCTGTTAAGGTCTTGACGACCATTCCACAGGTGCATGTTAATTAATTGATTATGGTTAATTGAACATGCATGGAAAACATTGTTTAAACAATTTACAATGAAGATCTGTAAAGTTATTTGGATTTTTAAAACATTATTGTTGAAATACACAGTCCTGAAAAAGGGGTGTTTCTTTTTTTGCTGAGTATACATTTGGTGGCTTTATTTTTGGTTCTAATTATTTGACTAAAATAGGTAGTTTGTTTCTTAAAGCCAGAAATAACCTTTAATAGCTTCACTTTTCTCTTCAGAGTTTTAAACATGGACTGATGTTTAGTTTGATAATGTCTTTGTACACTTGATGTACGACACACAATACTTTCACAGCAAAACGCACACACGGCACAATCCTTTTCTTGTACAAATCCATATTAATTTGTCCAACATCAAGTTTTTGTCTTTTATGAGTCATTTTAGAGCAGTATATTACTGAATAATAACAAGAGGTTTGTTTTAACGTACCACGGCCTGCACTGAATGCATGGTTTCAATTTACATGTGAGTCGCATATGCAAAACGTAGGTCAGGGTACGAGTGCATGCACTGTAATTAAAATATCATTTTTTACTATATTTCAATTCAATCAGAGTGCCACTGAAAATCGTTCAGCTTGGCACGCGTAACGTGTAGGTTGCCGGTTGTTAAGTACAAGCCACATTTCGCAACTTTTCAAGCAATTTTCAGAGTCAGAGACAGTTAGTGGTGCGCTCCCATGAAGCCGGTGACGTAATGTGGCACGTCCAGCAACTCACTATAACTAGTCCATGACTCTTTAGCCTCTTTGATTTTGTCATTAGACGTAGGGATGGGCTCTGTGTGCATGAATGCCGATCTGGAAGGGCAAAGCTTATAATGCAGCGACAAGGAATAAGGCAGCAGGTGTTTTGGACTTTGCAAGCAGATGAGTTACCCAACTGCACAATGTCTCGTGTTTTACATATCATGACAGAATGGTAAAAAGAAACAAAAAAGATCAGAGACTGCGGCTGAAGTTGCCATACCTGTTAACTCTTCAAACGGCACAGGTTGCGACAGGTAGCATGCTGTTGGCTGTCACAAACAGAGCCGAACACAACCTTTCTGGAAGGTCGTCATGCAGCTGGTAAATGTGACATGGCCAGGAATTTAAAGTTATGTAAATTGACATGGTCTGGTGATGCGATCAGCAACTACAGTCATTAAGTCTGTCATACCCCACGACTAAAGTCTTGTAATGTGACGTCGGCTTTAGTTCAAGGGGCTCATTGCACACTGATATTCTTTATATATTTTTCTGTGTGAACATAATTTTCTCTAATTGGGTTTAGAGTCTTCCAGTGGGGCAAAGTTGTGTAGTATACATTGTCACGAGAGTGGGATCCTTAAGCTGAAATGTTCTGTTCGTGTTTACTCCAAATAGTGTCAATAATGGATGGGGATTTACAGTAATTCTGAGGTTGGTTGACAGACTGGTGAAACCTGAGGTTTAGTAAGGTCTGAGCAAATGAAATAAGCAATACATGCTATCCAGGGCAAGACAAAAAGATGTGCATGTGATGTACAATTAATGTCTCCAATATCAGCTGAATTGCCCACCATGAGTAAGGAATGTGGCACTGAAATGCTGAATTATAAACCACAATACTTTGCTTGTAAAATTAGCAATGGGTTAAAGTGTGAGATGAGAAAAAAAAAAAAAAGGCTACTGCAGCCTATCAGCTTCCGCTAGACCACCCATCAGGATACAGCCAGGTGCAATACAAATGACTTACCAAAGATTTTGCAAGAGATTCCACCTTAACCCAAGCAGCGCGCTTCCTTATGAAATGTGCCAGGGGTGTTAGTTTCAGGTCATCCACGGAGGTCAGTCCACACACAGCCAATACGGTGATGCTGACCAGCAGAAAAGCCAAGGACAGGACGATGTACGGTAATAGCAGACCATCCTTCAGCAGAAGGGGCAGCATACTGTGGGAGAAGGAAACACAGACATGTGAGGACAGGCAGAGTAGCAGACTGCACACTCTTAACACTTCTGAAATGTCACCTGTTAGACTCCGCCCATTCTATAACGGCACAAAGGCTTCTTTATAGTGGCGCGATGTCAAAGCAGAAAGGTTTTACACGTATGAAATGCAAATGTTGCCAACACCCAAAGTAAGCATGCCCCACAAAATGTTTTTTTCCCCAACATACAGTATGTGGAGATTCCAAGATTTGATCATCATTTAAGCAGTTTTCTTAGATGAGAGTAATATGTCAAACATTATGCCACTTTTACATTTTATAGTTCAATGTGGGCGGCATGGTGGCGCAGTGGGTAGCGCTGCTGCCTCGCAGTTAGGAGACCTGGGTTTGCTTCCCGGGTCCTCCCTGCGTGGAGTTTGCATGTTCTCCCCGTGTCTGCGTGGGTTTCCTCCCACAGTCCAAAGACAAGCAGGCTAGGTTGATTGGCGATTCTAAATTGGCCCTAGTGTGTGCTTGGTGTGTGGGTGTGTTTGTGTGTGTCCTGCGGTGGGTTGGCACCCTGCCCAGGATTAGTTCCTGCCTCGTGCCCTGTGTTGGCTGGGATTGGCTCCAGCAGACCCCCGTGACCCTGTGTTCAGATTCAGCGGGTTGGATAATGGATGGATGGATAGGATAGTTCAATGTACGAGGGATATCCAGAAAAAAAGGTTACAACAGCTGTTAAAAATCGAAAAATTAATATATTTCAACCAAATTTACAGGGTATGTTCCAAAATATGTGTTTATTTCTCAACATAATCGCCGTCAACTTCGATGCACTTCTTCAGCCTGGGCACCAGCTTTTTTATACCCTCATCAAATACGCTCCGCTCCACCAGCAGTCCACCTCCGAAAGCCACTTCTCCACTGTCTCCTTCACCTCCTCATCGTTGGAAAAACCTTTCCCACCCAAGAATTCTTTCACAATTCTTCCACAAGCTGACGATGGATCTCGGCCGCGGATTCGCGACGCAAAGTGAGGAACTTGATGACCGAACGAATCTCGCATCGGCGGTAGGTGGAGCAAACGGCCTCATCAGAGGTTGACGAACTCGCTTGCTGTGATGACATTTCATAACTGACTGACGCGGTCCCGGGCTTATTTTGACCGTTAGGACCCCCCTACACACAGGTATGCCAACCTTCGAAAAAAAAAAAAATCCCTGCACCCTCCAGGGCACTTGTAACCTTTTTTTCTGGATATCCCTCGTATAATTTAAATAATTATAAATGTAAATTTCACATGTGAAAAAAGAAGCCCACCCCTACATGTATCATTAAATCATACACTTCAAATTAAATTCAGGTAGATGATTAGATCTTGTCGGACCTCGTCTCATCTAAACCTTGGACATTCAGTTTGGTTTGCTTTGTCTTATTGCTACCATGCCAAGAGCTCTCTGAGGCCTTTAGAAAGAAGGTTATAGATAGATATCTGTGAGGCATTGAGCGGATTTAGAAAGACCTCCAAACAACTGAAAATCAACCACTGTCTGGAAGGTCATCCACAAGTGGAGAAAACACACTGTCCATCTGTCCAGGCCAGGCTGCCTCAATAGATTTAGTCCGAGAGTAGAATGAAAGATGTTGAAAGAAAGAAGTCTCTAAGAAACCCTTGAATTTTGTCACTGGACTTCCAGGTAGCTCTTGCCACTGTTGATGTCAAAGTGCAGGAGAAATGGGCCAAGCAAATGAGATCTACATGGGAAATGTGTCAAGAGGTAATGTTTGCTGTCCAGATGACAACTTCAGGGTAAGACTAAAGTTTGCTCATAAACACCTTGGCAAAGACAAGAACCTCCAGAACAATATGGTCAGGCCAGCTGAGGTAAATACAGAGGTATCTGGCTGCAGTACCAGAAGACTTGTTTGGAGAAAGCCAGGGCCTGGGCAGCTCACCATCACACAATCCACTGGGAATGATTGAGGGACCACATCTCAGAAGACTGAGGCTCAACCGAAAGTGGACCTTACAACCTGACAATGACCAAACATACCAGTAGATCAACCAAAGAAATGACTGAAAACAAAGAAATGGACAGTTCTGGAATGGCCAAGTCAAAGCCTGGATCGGAATCCCATCAAGATGCTGTGAGTAGATTTGATATGCCCCCCTAAACATTACAAAGCTAAAAGGATTCTGCATGGCGGGGTGGGAAAGTCGATGTCACAGCCTGCTAGGCAGTTAGAGGAAACACCGACCTGAAGGAGCAACAGCAGCCATTAAAGCTAAGGGTGTGCACTTACTTTCTCCACAGACAGAAATGGCTTATCTGTTGTAATGGAACCGAGGGGCATCAGCGTACCCCAACCCCAATATGAACCCACAAGAGTCCCGGGTTCAAATAACAGAAGGTTTATTAAATACACCTCCACAAAGTAACAAAAGCTCAAAGACAGGTTGTCTCTCCCCTCACAACACCTCTCACCACTGCACTGCCCTCCTCCAGTCGAGTGTTGCTTACGTCCTCCCAGCTCTGACTTACCTGGACAAGGGAGTGCGGTCCCTTTTATTAAGGACCTGGGAGTACTTCCGGTGCCAGGGTCAATGCCCAATTAAAGTACTTCCAGGTTATATGGAAGTCTCACTCACTAGGGAACTCATTTCCCTGTAGCGCCCCCTTGCGGCACCCATGGTGCCCAGCAGGGCTGTGTTGCTGGATTACATCTCCCAGCATTTCCTGCTGGTTCCCAAATGGGCACTGATACGGAGGGCTGCTGCCATCTAGCATCCTGGGGGGATAACACATCCACAGCAGTGTCTTTTACAACTGATGGACTGTCCGTCCTTTCCTTCTGGCCATCTCTCTTGGGTCTGGTTCTTTCCTCTAACTTAGCTGGGGTGCCCATCCAACCCATGTGGCACTAACACTGTTCAGTTTTCATGGAACAAATTACTGCAAAGTCAAATTGTCATTTTTGTTTTTTCCACTTACATCACCTTTATCTAAAGATCCTGTTTAACTGAAGATCAAATCTTGATGTGTCCACTTATGTTAAAAAACAAACAAAAACAACCTTTCCTGGGGTGTACTTACTTTTTCACGGTGCCGTAACTGTACAGATGGGGTCTGAAACTTGAACGTTCTCTTTATGAGGACTTGGGAGTCACAGTGGGCCGAGTGACGGAGTGCAGAAGTGCTTAAGAAAGCAAACAGGATATTGGGTTACAAGCACACGGTGTTGGACGCGCGTCAGGAAGGCTGTGGGACTCGTTTGGGAGGCCTCACTTGTAACGTTAGGCTCGGCACTTCTAACATGAAGATGCAGCAGGCCCAGAGAGGGGGGAGTGACTCCCATAGCTCTGCGTTTTGTCTTTCCTAGCACGAGGTTATCTGTCTTTATAACAGTAGTGCTAGGGTGTGGTGCCGTGTTCGTCATTATGGATGCAATGAGAAGTCAAACACAATGGCACCTTTTATGGGCTAACGAAAAAGATTACAATATGCAAGCGTTCGAGGGGCAGCTCAGGCCCCTTCTTCAGGCAAGATGTAATCCAGAGACTGAAATTCCCTGTGTTTTTCTAGACACCGGGACAAGATGCAGCATTGACATAAATACCCGTTATTTAAAACCTCCTGCCAGTCACAGCTTTGCTCAAACGACAACTCTAAAGAGGGGCAAAAAAGAAAAAAAAAAAGTGTGATATTAAGTGAAGGCCAACCAGAACTTACGGCTTCTGGCTTGTTTTGGATGCGAATGACTTCTGCGATGGACTAAGCCACCGTTCTCCTCCAAATGACGCACTTCTTAGGCCCCGACTGGAGCCATAATCTCCAAATCACAAATATCTGGCTGCTCTGGTAAAGGCGCTGTAACAACGCTGCGTCTGCACAAAATTCCACGAGGCCCAGGCGCTCCTCATTTTTCTTTATGACCTCCCTTTTGCTTTGCACTGCTGTTATAACGTATCCCTTGCAGCATAATCATAGCAGAATATGTAAATACATTATGTTTACAGAAAACACCAAGCAGCATCCTGCCTTTACTGTTTTGTAATTAAGTTGCTTAAACGGCCATTAAGGAAAACATATGGCTCCTCGAGGCGGTGTTAGACGGAGGCTTTGCCGCATGCATTATCATTTACTGTAGTGAAGTGCTTCTCAGCCCGGCGCTGTAACTCATTCAGTCCGGACCCTTACTAGAATGGCCCCCCGTTTTCGCTCAGCTAAGCCATTGCGCAGTTCTCTTCTATGCCATGAAGAGCACGGACGCTGCTTCTGCCACACCAGCAGGCCCTCTGAAAACAAATTAAGGGTTAATCTTCTCAGATCCACCGCAGCGCTTTGGGTCCTGCTGAGAGTTATGTTAACTATGGTACATAATCCCACAATTATCCCCACACTAACCGTGTGCTGAACAATTAAAAGCAGAGGAAGAATTTCTCAACAGCTGACATTTGTACACTTGGTCCAAGTGAGCTATCGGCTTGGCTTAATTCTCTGCGCGTCGAGTTTAGCCAGCATGCCACCGGCCGCTGTCCTTCTACGTGCTGCTTTTAGGTCGCCGCCACCACCGTCTGCAGTCTCACTGTCCCTTTGAAACACAAAATGAATGACAAGATTTCAAAGACTTACCTGAACGTTGACACCAGTAAACACCAGGTAGCCATAAATGGAACTTCAGGTATCAGTAGGCAGACAGGCCTGTAGGATGAGCAAAAAAAATGATTGCAGTCTCTTTTACATTTTGAGGCCCGTGTGTACCTTTATAATTAAACTAGATGAAATACCCGGAGGTGCCTAGGAGGAAAATATAGTTTATTTTTAAATTGTTTGAGAAAAATATAATTAAAAAAAAACAAAACTTTAAGAATAAATGAACAAACAATGAAGACTCACTAATGTGCTTGTATTGTTTACTGAAGGGCCTTATTGTACACAGTGTTTTTAGTTTTTCGCTAATATATAATACCAGTAACGGCACACTGTATGATAACGTGCAGTGAATACACTTGACTTGACCATTCCTAGTTCTCTGTACGTTTACCATTCATTTGCTCAGAGGTTGATGCGCTTACTGCTTCCTGAGCAGCTCTTCTTTTCTCCACCCTAGCAACCTGCTGCTTCTCTTCTTTCGTCAGCATCTTTTTGCGTTAAAACTGATTAAGTTAGTGTTTGTGTTGCAATTACTTAGTATGTTTTCTTTAATTTTTCACTTAAGCTGGCACTTAAGTTTTCAATCTGCCTCAAGAATGACTAGCGAAGGTGGTAGGGAATGAGAACGGCACCCATACGCATGCGCCACACGGCCACACAGCTGCACGCTGCCGAGAGTTGATTCTACAATAAAATAAAATTGAAATAAAAAGAGTAATAAAACTCATTACCCTGAAAGCGGATAGTAGACGTTGCGTAGTATATGTGTACCAAATTTCAAGTCAATAGGTGAAACGGTTTGAGAGCTCTGGGTGACCTAAAATCCTGGACAGACAAACCAACAGCCACGGTAGCGTATTATATAAGAAGACTAGCAGAATACCCGCGCTTCGCAGCGGAGAAGTAGTGTATAAAAGAAGTTATGAAAAAGAAAAGGAAATATTTTAAAAATAACGTAACATGATTGTTAATGTAATTGTTTTCTCATTGATATGAGTGTTGTTGTCATATTTATATATATATATATATATATATATATATATGTGTACATATATACACACACACACATATACTATGGGGTGCGAAACAGGCAAATACATTGATTTTCTGAATATATAAAGTCGGCGTCAGAATATATAAAGTCAAAACTTGAATATATAAAGTCATTCCCGAATATATAAAGTCACTGTCGGAATATATAAAGTCATTCCCGAATACATAAAGTCAGCGTCGGTATATATAAAGTCAAAACTTTTTTCTAAATATATAAAGTCAAAACTTGAATAAATAAAGTCATTGCTGGAATATATAAATTCAAAACTTGAATAGATAAAGTCAGCGTCAGAATATATAAAGTCAGCGCTGGAATATATAAAGTGAAAATCTGAATATATAAAGTCAGCGTCGGAATTTATAAAGTCATTCCTGATTATATAAAGTCAAAGTCAAAATATATTGATTGAAATGACTCTGAACTGAAGTAAGTTAACAAAAACGTATTCAGAAAAATAAATTAAAAAAACACTGTTCGGTTAATGTTTTGAAAATGATGCATTTGCCCTGCCCAGGATTGGTTCCTGCCTTGCACCCAGTGTTGGCTGGGATTGGCTCCAGCAGACCCCCGTGACCCTGTGGTCGGATTCAATGGGTTGGGAAATGGATGGATATTGCAGCACTGACTTTGTATATTCCAACGATGACTTTATATTGTGAGCTGGAGGGCTTCGCTATTACGTGTGGTGATGAAACTTCACTTTGGTAACTGATCATGCTCCACTTCAATGGTCATACCGACAGAAAGATACAAACTCTCGCCTCATGAGATGGTTTCTGGGCTTACAACCTTACCGTTTCACAGTAAAACATCGACCAGGTTCTGAACACGTCAACGCAGACGTATTATCAAGACTAAATGAACCTGGTACAGAGAGTCGCTTGATTCACGGAAATGTGAATAAAGCTGAGGGGGAGGGTGTGAGCTGGAGGGCTGATCGCACCCCAAGAAGATAGACGCCTCTGGGAAAACCACAACCCCTGAAACACAGACTACCCTCACATTGCTCCTTAGTTTCTCACTTGAGCCATAACGCGTAATGCAAACCTCGCGCGATACTCCGCTAACTTAAAAGCCTTGTGCAGCACCTGTCAGTTGAAAATTGATTGTTTGCTTGCTTTTATCGCTCTCTCTCTCTGCTCCTAGCGGAACTGTCATCTCTGACTTGTCATGGAGCACGTTTAAGCTCATGTGTTTGCAGTGTTTGAATAAAAACCCTTCTTGTTTCTACGACCTCCTGTGTTTCGGTGCAAATCTGTGACCCAAGCGTGACAATATATTCCGATGCTGACTTTATATATTCAAGATTTGACTTTATATATTCCAGCGCTAAGTTTATATATTAAAGTTTTTACTTTATATATTCAGAAAAAAGTTTTGACTTTAAGTATTGACTATTTATTGACTATTTATTCCGACAGTGACTTTATATTTTTAACGCGTTATGGAGCACATGCATCGAAGCTTCTCAGCTGTGCGATTATCAATGTAACCTTTTGTAAGTAGTGCCTGGAGGATTCAGTGTGGAGAAACTCTAGAGACAACGTGTGTATTAACTTGTGGATTTTTCTGTGTGTAGTTGGTGGCAGTGTGACGAAGTTGATTCGGAAGACGGCGTTAGCCGCGGAGCTCAGCTCAGAGCGAAATGAGGTAAATGGGAGGGGAGATGATGACGTGACTCCCCCACCCGCCTTAACTGTCAATCCCCCACAAACAGTCTCTCGGAATTTGCATAAGCACACCCCTTCACCTGCAATTTTAACTTAGTTACAAAGTGATCAAAACTCTCGTTTATATCCTGCGTCCTCTCATTAAACTTGTATCCCGCATTACCCGTGGGCACGAAAAGCACCAGCGGCAGCCTGTCTATTAAGTTAATTTAAAGTTTAGGTTTATACCTCGCTTTGTTTCCGAAGTAGCTGTACTGATGAATATGGTAGTATGTCACTCGCTCGCTTCTTAATGTTTCGCTGCCTTCTCAATTATATAATGCATGTTTTGTTCAGCGTATTTTGGAGCTCTTCCTGGTTTTCTACATAGTGCGTTGACAGTCAGTTCACGTGATTACGTGGGCGGCGTAATGATGTCACACGAAACTCCGCCCCCACGGCGGTCAAGCTCAACTCCATTACAGTAAATGGAGAAAAATACCTTCCAGTTATGACCATTACGCGTAGAATTTCGAAATGAAACCTGCCCAACTTTTGTAAGGAAGCTGTAAGGAATAAGCCTGCCAAATTTCAGCCTTCTACCTACACGGGAAGTTGGAGAATTAGTGATGAGTGAGTGAGTGAGTGAGTGAGTGAGTGAGGGCTTTGCCGTTTATTAGTATAGATAAATGGCTGATGATATAGTATGCAACCAAGTGCTTCCAGTTTTATAGATTATTCTCTAATAAAATTGTAAACTCTGGGACACCTTAGCTTACCCATATTTCTAAAAAGAAACCATTTGAAAACTTGGGTTGCCAATAAAAATATTCGTCAGCAGAATGTGTGTGTGTGTGTGTGTGTGTGTGTCTATCTTTTGAAAGTCCGAGAATGCTCATGATTTTCAAGGGGAGACACTGCATACCCACAAGCTACGGGGCTTCTGGGAGGAAAATGTCCTTTGGACAGATGAAACAACACTGGCAAGTGACATCAGCTCTGTGTCCACAGATGACAAAATGAAGCCCTCAAAGAAAAGAACACCAGACCTGCTGTAGCACATGGAGGAGACTTGCTTCAGGTTGCTGGCTGCAGTGCTGTGTCTGGCACCAGGTGCCTTGAGTCTGCACTGGGAACAATGACATCTCAAGACCACCAAGACATTCTGAAATGTCCTGCCCAGTGACAGAAAACTCTGTCTTAGTCACAGGTCATGGACCCTCCAACAGGATAAGGAGCCAAAAACACACAGCTGAAAGACCCCAAGAATGGCAAAGAAGAAACTATTGGATTGTTCTGAAGTGGCCTTCTGTAAGCCCTGATTTGAATCCCAGTGAGCATCTCTGGAAAGAACTGGAACAGGCAGTCTGGAGAAGACCACCTTCAGACCTGACCCAGCTGGAGCAGTTTGTCCAGGCCAGGTGGGCCAAATGACCTGTGGACAGGCACAGATGTCTCATGGGGAGCTCCAGGAATGGCTTGTGTGCAGTGACTGCAAACTTTAAAGGTTGGGCAACAAAATATGAGATTGGGGGTCCTGTCATTTTTATCCCTGCCATTTTCATTTGTGTTATAATTTGAAATGTTCTGTTGAATCAAAACTCAAAAGTAATGTCTGATTTTTGTTGAATAAACAGCAATGTTTTTTTTGTCAGCCTGTGTACATGAGAACTGTAAGTGGATTCATGGCCATCCTGCAAAGAAAGGAGCGCTCCTGACCCCGTCCACCTGCCTTCACCATTTCAGGAGCTAGCGGTACATTCCCATTCAACGTGCGGATCTCTGGACTATCTATTTTCATCATTACATTTCATCCGTTGCCATTTTTCATGAACGTTTTTCATGATTGACTGTGTGTGTTTTGTTTGTGCTTTGTTATATTTAATGTGTAATCGGCGTAAGGGGAACAGGGGTGGTATCGTTGTTTTCATTACATTCTTTATTTGCTGTTTGATTACCGGTTTGCTTTGTTTTGTTTCTGTTTGTGAGTGTGTGCTGGTCGGGTCAAGGCTGGATGCGTCCCTGGAATCTCCACCATAAAAATAAATAAATCACCGTCCTTCTTGACAGTGTGAACCTTAGTGGCACCGGACCGCTACAGTGTTATTCATTTCTCCTGGCTGCTGATTGACTGTGATGCATCTCCAGTTTTGGTCTGCAGGCTACTAAAACAACATAACAGCACTAGAAAAAGTATAAAGTACCAAACACACAACAGACAATACACTCCTTCCTTTCCTTTTTTCTCTTCACTGTTTCTCTTTTCCGCCTCCACTCCTCCCTCAAGCTTCGTCCTGCTTCCTCCTCCCAACTCATGGCTCATGGATTTGTGGCGGCGGGCTCCTTTTACAGGGCACCCAGGTGTGCTCCAGGTATCCGACAATCTCCTTCTGGCACCCAGAAGTGCCGCACCAAATTCCAATTCCCACCTAGCGCTCTGGGGGAGTTGATGCTCTGGCGATACTCCCTGCCGTGGTCCTTATAGTGTAGAGGCGCCCCGCCACAATATACAGTATGTCACTTTACTATCTCATGTCTTCCTTGGTGGTGCAATTTTAATGGCTGACAGTGTAGCTGGATCGGCTTACAAGGCTGATAGCCTGCACTGATCAAACACAGCACATTTAATGGCCCACTCCGGGTCACACACAGACACACTCTGCTAACTAGGGATTCCTGACTTGCCCCCACAATCATCCTGTGTGTGATGAAGCATGCTTGATAATGTATGTGTGTCATACACCGTTGTTCACATTAGTGATAACCCATGATGCTAGGCGCTATATGGCTGTATTTCTCGAGTGCTGCCACACAGCAGACGTGACCCGACTGAGAGAGTGCTATGAAGGTGATGGCTCAGAGAGCTAACATATGTTATCTTCATCTCATGCTGCTTCTCTGTTGCCTAACACTTTTCAGTCGAGTGTTTTAAGCGTTTTGTGCTCATTCAGCAGACTCTTTAGCTGCACCCCACACTACTCTACAACTCGGTGTGATGCCAGCGTCTCAACAACGGGTGTGTTGGGCCTTCAGTGACAGGTAAAACTGCCACACCAAAGAGAGCTTTGGCCTTCAAGAAGTAACGTCTTTAAAAGATACGTTCAGATTTCAAAAATTGCTTTGTCAGAGTGAAAATCTGCTGGCCAGCATTCTGCATTTCTAACACTTTTGTTGTGAAAGCAGACACAACTACAGAAATCGGCGCAGCATGTAAATCAAATCATAGCAACAATGCAATTTTGAAGTCATAAATTGCACTTGAGGAGGAGAGCTGAATCCGTAGAAAACTCAAATGCTGTGTGTCGACAAGCTCTTTATTAACAACTGACATGTGGAATATACTGAATAGAGGCCAAAATACAAAAAAATAAATAACTAATACTCACAAGGCCGCAAGGAGAATAGACTTTTCATGGACTTGAAAAGAGAACAGGAAGAAAGCAAAGGAACAGTTCACCTAAAGAAAAAACAATAAAAAGGAAACATTTAAAAACGTTTGCTTTCCTTGAGGACTCAAGAGAGCATCTCCGTAATTTATAAGAACATTTTACAGTCCCTCCATTTTAAAGATCCAAGAGTACAGCAGGATAAGGATCTCTCATTCAACATCTCAGAAAAGGTGTGGAAGGTAGCAATGCAGAGAATTCACTCGAGCTCCCTACGTGCAAAGCATTCAATTATTCAACTTAAAATTATATATCGAGTACATCTGTCTCGTTTAAAATCGTCCAAAATGTTTCCAGGGCAAAACCCAACCTGTGAATGTTGCAGTCGGGCTCTAGTCTCACCAGGCCACATGTTTTGGGCCTGCACCAAATTAACATCATTCTGGGCGAAAATCTTTAAATGCCTTTCAGACAGCTTGGATGTCACAGTCCCTCCTAACCCACTAACAGCTGTGTGTGGTGGGCTCACAGAGGGGCTCAAAGTGGAGAAGATGAGACAAACTGTGATGGCCTTTACTTCACTATTGGCACGTAGACTTGTCCTGCTCAACTGGAAGAATCCCAACTCTCCTCTGTTAAGTCAGTGGGTACCTGATGTTATATACAATTGGAAAATGGAAAAAAATCAAATTCTCACTTAGAGGATCTGTGCAAAACGCTTTCAAAACCTGGCAGGATCTGATCAATAACATTCTAAAAACGTTTGCTTTCCATCGGCCCTTCCTTCCTTCTGTGTGCTGTTTGTCCTGATCCTTCTATTGCAGCAACACTTATCACATACCAGTCACCTGATAAGAGAGGCACAGGCCTCTGTCGAAGGGTCCAGGAGTGTTGCACAGGTTTACATGTGACTGCTTGGTCCTTCAGGCTCAGGTCTGCCACAGGACCACCGCTGGCCCATCTGCCACATGTCACAAACACAGCAAACACACGCGGACAAAGAGTAAAGGACGGCACGTGAGACTGAAGGGCAGAAGGAAAAGACCACAGCTGCCCATTTTGCTCTGTGCTACGGTGCAATTACTACAAAATAAGATGGATGAACTCCAGGGGACGCTTTCAGTGCGGCATGGAGTAGCAGAGCGCTACACATTCATATTTAACTCCATTACTAGACATGGATGGCTGCATTTACTGTGTTGTCCTTCGTTTGCATTGTCACATTTGACACCACATTGTCATTTTTTAGCCCTGTAATATCCCCTGGTGATGGTGTGCTGTTGATAAAAATTAATTAATAATAACTGAACAAACCACATGACACATAACAAGTAACAAGTAAAACATGAACTGAATGTGCACTGAAGAAAACTGCGGCAGAATAAGTACACAGTCGGCTAATAAAATCGTGAAATACATGAAGAGTATGTTATTGCTATACGGGTGACAGCTGGGGAAAAAGAAAATATGGTGTGTATAAAAAGTCTTCACATTTTAGTGCTGTACAACATCACATCCCTGGGAATTTAATTTGGCTTTTGTAACAGTGATTAACAGAAAGAGACCCTTTAATGGCACCAGGAAAACAAATCTCTCAATTAAGTAAAAATATAAAACACGAAACAGCTAATCTCAGAAGTACTCGGGTTGTGGGCATTTTGGTGTCGTGTCTGTCTGTGGCCGGGCTATCTTTTATATGGCATCCCAGATGGGACTCTCTGCCTGTTTCAAGGCAGGGACCCAGTAGAAACAATTTGGAAAGTAGCCCGGCACAGCAGCACGAGACGCACGTGGTTTCAGCGTGGCGCGAGGTACACGTGCTCCCATGACACGCACACGTTTTGTGCAAGCAGCGCAGTCCTATTATTAGTCGCACTAGGCCCCTAAAGACACCGCACCTCCAGGATGGGTAAGAAGATGGCCAGGCACGGCCTAACGACAGCAGGCGGCCTGAAGAAGACCGTTGCCGACGAAAGGACCGGCGGGCCTAAAGAACTGGCAAGGCCATGGAAGCTACCTCCGGAAGAGAGGTTTCCAGAGGTAGGTACTGGACCGAGGCGGGGATTGTCCTGGGGCATGTATTGCGTTTTCCCGGGTGCCTGCCTCGTAGGGGGAAACCATCTGGAGGCGTTTGGCTGGCCGGAGGACGTTGCTCCTGGAGCTGACAGCAGGGTGAAGTCTGAGGAGGACGGGAGCCTGCGGTTGCGGAGAAGATCCTGGTTTGTAAAGGAGCGCTTGGAGTCCCAACCCATGGGGAATGGCCTGAGGAAGCAGGCTGCGGCAAAAGGCCTGGAGGTTCCTCGTCACGCAGGTAAGGGGGTGGAGGGTGTGTGCCGGCCCCCTGCGGGCAACGTAATGCAAGCAGGGATGGTGTACCTTTCCCCCCTCGCCGGAAGAGGACCTGACCGTGTCTGCGCATGGGGCAGAGAGTTCGAGTGGCTCCAGGCCAGCAGGTGAGGGCACGCGGAATGCGAATTCCCTGCCGACTGGTTTAATGCATGTGCTTGCGGCCGTACGGGAGCTGGAGGAGGTCCTTCTGCCCGTCCGGTCGTTTTCACAGGTAATCCGCGGCCTCCGAGAGACCATCCAGAGGCTGAAGGAAAAGGCGAGCACACCCCTGACAGAGGTACAGGAGTGCTTGAGGAGGTGCGACGCTGGATTCTCCAGCCAGAGGGACATGGCGGTACAGGTAAGTGGGACTTGTACCGTAAATGAAAGAGGAGTGCTGAGCGAAGGGGTCCCGGTATCGTATCGTTCCGGTCACCGAGTAGCCACGCCTCCTACAGTGGATGCCGTGCGGGTGGCCGATTGTGCCGTGGGGGCGGACCCAGCGGAGGAGCGTGCAAGGAGCTGGCTAGTGAGTGCTGGTTGTCAAAGCACACGACTCCAAAGGCCAAGAGCAACCTCACTGAAGTCCACAGGGGCACAGATGGCGTGGGGTCTTCTTGTATCCCATAAGGAGACCCAGACCGTCATTGTGCCCCAGAGTGAAAAGAGGAGGATCCGGGGACCGGACCTCCTGACAAGAGGCAGGCTGGGCCCCTGTGCCTCCCCCCACTGCAGTCGAGAGCCGCCCTCTGACAGGGGAAGAGGGGCGCCCCAAGCCTGGCCGGGGACGAGGTGAAGCACAGAGACCCATCCTGTTTCCATGTCTGGAGGGCACGGGGACATGGAGGGAAGCGCCGGTGCTTTATGTGCAACAACCGTGGTCACAGGTGGAGGCGCTGTCCGTATACATTCATGGAGGACGCCATGGGGTGGCGTCGTGGTCGCATCTCCCCACCCTTGTCTTGTTCATTTTTTTCAGGGTGGAACTGTGACCCGGGATATGCTGGCGTCCCAACCTGTCGAAGGACAGCTCTCGCGAGACGGCCTGCTTCACCCTTTGGGCTTCAGCTATGGAACGGGCAGGGTAGCAGACGACCCCAAGATGCCTGCAGGAAGAACGGACCGGGAGCAGCACTACTCTTCCCTGGGTGCCTGGACGATACAACAGGCCTGGAGGACAGCTCTTCCGCCACACCAGGAAGTGCTGCTGGAGGTTCGGCATCGGGCACCTGGAACTCATCCGGGGTGTTATAAAAGGGGCCGCCTCACTCCATTCGGAGAGCCGGAGCCAGGTGGAAGAGGACGAAGCTTACGAGAGGGGAGTGGAGGCGGCCGAAAGGACCAAGGACTGAGCAATCATGTAAACAGTGTGGAATAAACGTGTGTTGTGAACATTTTGGTGGTGTGTCTGTTTGTGGCCGGGCATTCGTTTACAATGCGTATACACACACACATACATACATAATAGTAAATCAAAAATTATCTGCACTTTTGTTAAAGTTTGGTTTGCTCTCCCTGCACACGTGGGGTGTGTTTTTGTGGTAAAGTTTTGATTTTGATCTGTCAGTTTCTCTTGTTGTTTTCTATGAGTAAACATGGCTGCTCTGCTCTAGTTTTTCAATAAAAATACAAAGAAAATTATATAATACAATTGACAGCCTAATGAATGTTTTGTGTTTCTGTCAAATTTCAACCACATAGAAAATAAGGAACAAAAAAAGACCATATACTTAAAAAAACAAAATTCACAGGAATCTTTGGTGTTTTGCCCTAAATAGAATAAACCACAATAAAAGAATGGAGTGACCTCCTGAAAAAGAAGAACTGTGAAACTACAGTGGACCCTTGACTTATGAACTCAATTTGTTCGCGAGGGCTCGTTGTAACTCAAGTTGGTTGTAAGTCAAGACTATTTTTCCCATAAGAAATAAAGGAAATACTCATAATGCGTTTTGAACCTCCCACAGAAACACTTACTTAACCCTTTCATAATAAAAAAGGACTGTATAATGTGCAGAATTTACCAAAAACACCAATAATTTTTCTAATGTACTAACCAAAAAGTTATAAAAAGTGCCTAGCCTACCAGAAACAACAATTTCATTCTGTACTCACCATTTAAATTGACATCTTTGGCTTGCAGGAAGGGAGGAGGAGGAGAATGAAATGGAAGGTGGTTATTGTTTGGAAGGAGCTTCCTTATACAAATCTTTTCTTTGTGCATTTCGACATGCTGTACATATTAGCGAGATCGGTCACATGAACGCCACTCTCTTATTTCAGCACAATTTCCTTCTTCGTTTCGATTGTGATCGCTTTCTTTACCTTCGTTACTTTCTCTTCTTTCCTTAGCAATTATCAAAATTAAATGATATAAATCACTGCACTGACCAAAATTACGTCCACAAACACATGTATATGGGCTCCGACTGACGCTTACGAACGCTCTCGGCTGTTTGTTTACAATCGCACAAACGGATACACGTGACCGCATTCGGGTCGTAACGCAAGACGTTGGTCGTAATTCAAAACAAAAATTTTGGTCGTAAACCAAGTTGTTCGCATGTCAGGCCGGTCATATATAGAGGGTCGACTGTATTACATTTTCTGTAAAATACTCAACACATCACCTCACGCTCCAGGCCAATCCTGACTAAATACGTACATTGCCTTTATTTAGAAGATCCTGAAACCTGATCTATACCACAATTAACCAACAGTTGAGTAAGTGGCCTACAGGACACCAAAGGTCCTGTCTCTTTTGAAGTCCATTTATTTTGAATATTTTGTGTAACTCACTTTGAGTAAACTAATAATGTTGTAGAGATAAATGATAGGCGCTGTACGTCAGTTAGTGAAAGTCAGCAGTAAAGCATGCGATACGTACCAAGGACAGCCTGAAGCCGCTGATGGTGGGCTGGAATATCAGTTTTGTACAGGACGGCAAAGCAGCCAGAAGAGTTGCAGCAAAACTGGCAAGAAGAAAAAAAAAATTATTAACATTCCAAATTTTTCAAACTATAGGATTATTTTTTAAAGGTTGGATATAAATGTACCCAGATACAGTAAAACATATAAAAACAAGGCCATGCACAGCTACTTTACCACTTTGCACTTCTAGACAGGTCTCTGCTTGGCCATTCTGGTAAAACACACACATTTCTTCACATACTATTGGGCTTGAAGCTGCACAGAGCACCTCGTTAGCTCCCTCATTTTTCAAGTACGTGTGCATTTCCTGCTTTCTTCATATTTTAGTTCTTTATTGATGGACACCCAACTGTCTTCAAAAAAAAAAAAAGTTCAACCAACAAGCAATGCTTGTCAGGAAGTCTCAAATGTGCATCTCTGTGCACCGGGAGGTGTAGAAGGTGTAAAAAATGGACTTATTTTATTTTCAAATAAATATGGCATATACAGAAGCCTATTTTCATCACCATTGTAAATAAGGCAAAGAATGAGAAACCATTTGGTTTGAAATTTGTCTTGCATTTTAATTGCCACAACAACAGATTCATTACATTCAGAGGATAAATGTTGAGAGTCGGTTTTCTTACAGGACTGTGCTAGCCAACGATCCATCACTGTAGCGTTACAAATCGTCCAATTTAATCTAATTTGTCAGTTTTGGTAACTATGACACAGAAAATGTTAAAAGGGTTACCACTCACATTTGATTAATCAGGCAGCAGCCATGTCAAAGCTTGCACAAAACATGTATTCTTATTTGTGAACTTGCATCACAATTTAATTAAACTGGCATTACTGGTAAACGTCTACTTCCATCCACCCATCCGTTATCCAACCCGCTATATCCTAACTACAGGGTCACGGGGGTCTGCTGGAGCCAGTCCCAGCCAACACAGGGCGCAAGGCAGGAAACAAACCCCACTTCAATCTTCTATTAAATGTGTATTAGGATTTTACTGCTTTATGAAGTGAAACTGAACAGGGTTGTTAATAAAATGTGTGATGTTTACAATCGGTTTAATTAGCCAATAAAAGGTGTCATTTTGCTTGACCCCTCATTCACATTCAGTCCCATGCTGAAATTAAATCCGTGTGCGTGTGTGATATTTATGTACACAAATTATTAGACACACCGGTACCTAACCTGCTTATCTATGCAATTATCTAATCAGACAATCATGTGGCAGCAGCACAATCCATCAAATCCTGCAGATGCGGGTCAGGAGCTTCAGTTAATGTTCACATTAACCACCAGAATGGGGAAGAAATGTCATCTCAGTGATTTTGGCTGTGACATAATTGCTGGTGCCTGATGGGCTGGTTTGATTATTTCTGTAAGTGGGATCTCCTGGGGTTTTCATTCACATCAGCCTCAAGACTTTTCTCATAATAGTGCAAAAAACGCTTGCTGAGTGGCACTTCTTGTGGACAAAAACGCCTTGTTGATGAGAGAGGTGAGATGAGAATGGCCAGACTGGTTTGAGCTGACAGAAGGGCTGTGGTAACTCAGATTACCACCCTGTACAACTGTGGTGAGCAGTAAAGCCTCTCAGAATGCACCACACGTCGAACCTCATGGCAGAAGACCACATCGGGTTCCACTTTTGTCAGCCAAGAACACAAAGCTGAGGCTGCAGTGGGCACAGGCTCACCAAAGCTGGACAGTTGAAGAATGGGAAAGTGTAGCCTGCTCTGTAGAATCTCGATTTCTGCTGTGGCATAGGGTCAGAATATGGCACCAATACTATGTAATGGTGTGGGGAACATTTTCATGGCATATTCTGGGCCCATTAATACCAGTCAATCACCACTTGAATGCCAAGGCCTATCTGAATATTGCTGCTTACTGTTGTACTAATGTGTATTGAGGAGGAGGTTGGGGGCACACCCACCACACGACGAACCACCTGGATTGTGCCAATCCTGCCACCAACTGCCAAGACAGGCCGTAATTTATAATCAGATTTTTAAAACTATTCAAATATAATGATCAAACAGTCCAAATAAGTTAGCATTAACAGAAGCAGGGGTGCCTTATTCATTTTTTGAAATGTTACTCAAATAGTTTTATTGTAGCTAATGTAAATTTATACGTCACTTAACTTTGGGTAACTTTGATGGTTCACGAGCACAGCATTGCCACATCCTGTTAAATCTTTTTCTGCTGGCTTTAATTTTCTGCTTTCTATTTATTTTATAATGCACACTTTCAGCTGAACAAAAAAGATTATCTACTTTTACATAAGCTTGTTTCTTAGGTTTCCTCATTTGCGATTTGTTAAAGGTGGAAAGTGGAAAGGTGGGCCATAAAGACTCATTAGTGATTAGTCAGCGACGATACACAAGGCGTTTCTGCAGCCTGTAGCTAAATGACTTAAGAATCACTCCAACCTCTTTACATGAACTGGGCATGCACTGCTTGTCTTTATGTTTTACAAATGGAGTACGAGGAAGGTGAATAGAGTATCCATCCATCCATCCATTATCCAACCCACGATATCCTAACTACAGGGTCACGGGGTAGAGTAGAAATATTCAATTCTGAATACTAGGGGGCTCTGCCCGCTGCTCGCTTCGCTTGCCAACCCCCAGGTGGGCACTATGCACCAGCCACTTCACAGCTCTGCCATTTGCGTATGGGGAAGCGGATGTACAATTTAAACAGATTGTTATTCTCATGGGAATTGTTACATATGCATAATAGAACTCACTATTTTACATTACAGTGAGTAATTAACCATAGTAAAATAAGTAAAACGTAATAAATTTAAAGAAAATTGTGTTTCATGTTACATTAGAGGTATTCGTTGCATTATACATTTTCGTTCTCTTTGGCTTTGAAATTAACACGCAAATACTTTTTAAACTTACACTTTTACTGTAAAACTTAAAAAGAATATTTGGAATTAACTTATCGTCAAAATCGCATTGAATTTTGATTTCATGTTTGGAGTTACATCGTGACAACACAATGTATAACTGCCCGTGAGTGAATTTCGTTTCTTTCTCTCTAATAAACAAACCGTCTTTTACGAATGTTTTATCCCTGTGATTTGTTGTCATAGCAAAAGCTACTCTAACGGGAAGATCTCCTATGGTGTCTCATGATGTCCCCTGAAGATGTACTACATTACCTTTCTTGTCGTCTGTTCAAATTTTACATGTCAGGATTGTTCGACCAATTTTGAATACAACTAATCTTGTCGTGTTACATAGCCTCTCACTCAGACATAAATGACACAATAACATTACAATGCATCCTTCTTTCAACAGTAATTTCTGCTGGTGGAAGACCAGACAGTGTTAACAGTTGTAGATATTCTTCGTGATATTTTTAGTTGATGTTTTCCTCTTCTGCACCATCACCACCAACTGTTCCAGCAGAGTCTATTGATACGCATTTGACCAATTTGCTGTGTAACCGATCGACAATTTTCATGTTAATTCATTTGACTTCATCATTTCTCTGTGCTAGGATTGCCCGTGTACTCATTTCTTCTGTTGATAACACTTTGAGATGAAATTCTTCAATAAGATTTGGACATAATAATGTAATGCCTGGACAAACTTGTTAAGAAGGCAGGCTCTATTGTAGGAATAAAGCTGGACAGTTTAACATCTGTAGCAGAGCGACGGGCACCAAGCAAACTCCTGTCAATCATGGAGAATCCACTGCATCCACTGAACAGTGTCATCTCCAGGCAGAGGAGTAGCTTCAGCGACAGACTTTTGTCACCATCCTGCTCCACTGACAGACTGAGGAGATCGTTCCTCCCTCACACTATGCGACTCTTCAATTCCACCTGGGGGAGTATATGCTAACATTATTCAAAGTTATTGTCTGTTTTTACATGCATTTTTATGACTCTTTAATTTAATATTGTTTTTTATCAGTATGCTGCTGCTGGACTATGTGAATTTCCCCTTGGGATTAATAAAGTATCTATCTACGGTGGGTACGGAAAGTATTCAGACCCCCTTCAATTTTTCACTCTTTGTTATATTGCAGCCATTTGCTAAAATCATTTAAATTAATTTTTTCCCTCATTAATGTACACACAGCACCCCATATTGACAGATAACAAAAATAATTTTTGAAATTGTTGCAGATTTATTAAAAAAGAAAAACTGAAATATCACATGGTCCTAAGTATTCAGACCCTTTGCTCAGTATTTAGTAGAAGCACCCTTTTGAGCTAATACAGCCATGAGTCTTCTTGGGAAAGATGAAACAAGTTTTTCACACCTGGATTTGGGGATCCTCTGCCATTCCTCCTTGCAGATCCTCTCCAGTTCTGTCAGGTTGGATGGTTAACGTTGGTGGACAGCCATTTTTAGGTCTCTCCAGAGATGCTCAATTGGGTTTAAGTCAGGGCTCTGGCTGGGCCATTCAAGAACAGTCACAGAGTTGTTGTGAAGCCACTCCTTCGTTATTTTAGCTGTGTGCTTAGGGTCATTGTCTTGTTGGAAGGTAAACCTTCGGCCCAGTCTGAGGTCCTTAGCACTCTTGAGAAGGTTTTTGTCCAGGATATCCCTGTACTTGGCCGCATTCATCTTTCCCTCGATTGCAACCAGTCGTCCTGTCCCTGCAGCTGAAAAACACCCCCACAGCATGATGCTGCCACCGCCATGCTTCACTGTGGGGACTGTATTGGACAAGTGATGAGCAGTGCCTGGTTGTCTCCACACATACCGCTTAGAATTAAGGCCAAAAAGTTCTATCTTGGTCTCATCAGACCAGAGAATCTTATTTCTCACCATCTCAAAGTCCTTCAGGTGTCTGATGAGACCAAGATAGACTTAAAAGAAGTGGTGAGGCGGGTGGCCTTCTGCTGTTAGGCACCTAAAATCTGGTATAGCTGACCGATAAAAATTCACCAGGTTAACAGAGTGGAGCTCTTTAATAAAACTGCTAAAAACTCATTGTTTTAACATGGCTTTCTCAGAGCTTCATTTTAGTTTAATCCTGATAGTCTGTATATGCATTGAATTATCCTTATCATTCATGGTGGCTCCACAATCCGGACTAACCCCTACTTTCTCTTTTGTTCTTTTTCCAGTTTTCTGTGGTGCCGATCTGCACCTGATCAGGGCCCGGTGCGGTCCCTGCATTGATGGATTGAAGGCCAGAGGTCCACATGACCGTCATCATCAAATTCTTTCATGTGAAGCCTGAAAGCCATGAGGACTGAGTTTGATCATTTATGTCAGGTAGAATGCCGAGGGGGTTCTGGGTGGTCTCGTGGCCTGGAGCTCCTGCAGATTTTGTTTGTTTTTTCTCTAGCCCTCTAGAGTTTTTTTTTTTTTGGTTTTTCTGTCCTCCCTGGCCACTGAACCTTACTTTTATTCCATGTTAACTAGTATTGCTTAATTTTATTTTTATATTTTGTCTTTTTTCTCTTTCTTCATCCTGTAAAGCACTTCGAACTCCATCACTTGTATGAAAATGTGCTCTAGAAATAAATACTGTTGTTGTGCTTGTCCAAGTCCTTTAGTGCTACGATGATAAAATGAATGGCATACCTGAGTTGTACCTGGGTCTGCGGTAACAGAAGTGTCTTCATTTTGATCAGCACACTAAGACTGCACCATGTGTTTGCAACTTTATCCTATTTATAAAAAAAAACAAAAAAAAAAAACAAACTGTTAGCATCAAGAACGTACACAACAAACTTTAGCTCATCTTCAAAAAACAATCTCAAGGATAAGAAATTCAAATTCTACTTTTATTTCCCTAACATTTAAATAAGCCTTTTAGGGTCTTGGAAGAAGGACAGGAATCTTGGCCAGGATAAAGGAGGGATGCCTGCTCGGCCAGGAGGCCATAATGGATGGACTAGACGAATGGGCATGCCGGCAGCAGTTCAGTCCCCCATACAACAGGTTAAAGTTCTCCTTGAGGCTAAACCTGATTAAGACACCTGCAGGGTGGCATGGGAGTTGGAGTTTGGAGGGTACTGCTGAGGGAGGACTGCCCAGGTTTCCACACGACCCAGAAATGCTCGGGACAATCTGGGTTGTGACACCGTTAGCAGTTTCCAGGTCAGAGTTAAAGGATAACCTGCCACCTCACTTAACAGAGTCAGAGTCAGGGGGCAAGGGCAGCAGGCAAAAATCTGCGGGAGGTGGAAGGAGAGGATTTGTGCATTTTGGCTGGTACTTGTGTGAAGAAGGTGTTAGAACCAAATAAAAATCTTTTATTTGAACCCAGAATTGTGCTTGGGTATTATTGTGTCTGTGGTTTGGGGATCGATTCTAAAAATTGTCCCTAGTGTGTGCTTGGTGTGTGTGTGGGTTTGTGTGCCCTGTGGTGGGCTGGCACCTTGCCCAGGGTATGTTTCCTGCCTTGCACCTTGTGTTGGCTGGGAGTGGCTCCAGCAGACCCTTGTGACCCTGTAGTAAGGATATAGCACGTTGGATAATGGATGCATGGATGGGTTTGGGGCTCAGTGGTGCCCCCTTGTGATTACACCATCTCAACTGGTGAGCATGTCTCCAACACCTAAATGCAAAATAATGAAATTCTCAAAGGGTCATAGAGGAAAAAATGCAAAACTCATTGGATTAGCAAGAGCACGGGTGGGATTGTGGTTTAATGCATTGCAGTTCCAGATTCATGGTTCAAAATCAAAATTTAGACACAATCCACGTAAGAGTGTTTTTCTCCCATCTTGACTCTGTTTTGCTCCCATATCCCGAAGATGTGAAGGTTAAATTAAGTCGTATCTCGAAAATGGCCAAGCGCCCAGTCCAGGGCTGGTTTCTGCTTTGTATCTGTAACTGACCAGACATGTTCTGGTTCACTACAATCCTACATTGGACTAAGAGCTTTTGGAAAATGAAAGGATGAATATTCTAAGTACACAGAGGAAATGCAAGGTTGAGATGCTACCTAGAAGGCAGCAGTTCATGAGAATTTAGAGAAAAAAAAAAATGAAACTACAAAAGAAAAGCATGCAATGCAAGAAATACTAACATTCTGGGTGGAGAGTAGTTAATTAGCAAAGATAAAAACAGGCTAAAGGACACTGAGCAACAATAATAACTCCTGTTATTGAAGGAACCATTTAGTGTTCATTTAACCAGAATATTCTTCAGGAGAATGTCTAGCCAGCTGTCCATGACGTGAGGATGAAGCTATGAAATGGGACAATCAGCCAAAACACGAATGAATGCTCAAAAGAAACAAAACGGAAAGTTTTAATGGCACAGTCAAAGTTCTGACTTAGACCCACCAGATATGCTGTGGCAGGACCTAAAGTGACAAGTGCATCTAAAGTAAAGAAGAGAAGAGCAAAACGGCAAAATGAAAGACTGATATTCAATTAAAGGCATTGTTATTCCTGTTAATGCAAACTAAAATGAAACATGTTTCAGCGTGGGTTAGTGTGGGGTTGCAGGGCGCGTTCCTGTCTCACTATCATGATGAACTTCTCTATGTGAAATGTTTCCTTGATAGTAAATGGATGGACTACAGTAATCTTAATATATTTAGAATGCCGCGGTATCGCAAACATTTGAACAGGGAATGTGACATGCTGTGCTTGGGTGCTTATCAGTACTGTTACTTCTGAAGGACACCATCCTGTTCAGACTTTATTTTAAAAATTGTAATGAAAATAATTTTTATAAAAAATAAACTGTGTACAGTAAACTTTCTTTATCTAACATTGCCATGCTTAACATATGACTCACCATTGGTAAAGCATTACAACCATCTGATAGATTACAGACTGCAACCCTGACAGATGTTGTTACAGACGCTATATGAGTCTTTCGTCTGCAGCACCATGGGCATCTGCCAGGGGTTGTTAGACATGAGATGAATAGCCAACAAAAAGCTATTGAATGGTCGATGTCTTTCCAGCCTCTGGCTATAAAACTGACAACAAAACCCACTCTAATCCTATTCATTGTTCCTTATCACTGTGATTCATTTATTGATAGATAGATAGATAGATAGATAGATAGATAGATAGATAGATAGATA
>JANRMT010062857.1:35028457-35062734 GCA_026402145.1 Polypterus bichir lapradei
ATAGATAGATAGATAGATAGATAGATAGATAGATAGATAGATAGATACTCGCCTTTAGGTTCTCCCAGGACTTAATTTTACCATATAATTGCTGGTATTTTATAATGTCGGTCATATAAGTCGAATGCACAAAACTCCCGCTATTGGTCCAAGAGATTACGATATGCTAACGCACACCTGACAGAGTAACCACGGAGCACACAGCCTTTTTTTCTATGTGGTGCAGCAATGCGCTGTATCAGCGTGTGCTCCTGACCTCTCTGTCTCTCTATTGTGCCTACGTGACCACACGGTAATACCCGAACTATTCCGAAGCGACATTTGCAGTTTTGTTTTTTTTGTATCTCACACCCTCATACAACTTAATCATAAGAGCATCCCTTATCTACAATGGAGTGTTTGATCAGAAGAAAATATGAAGCTGGTTTTAAATTGAACGTCATTGAAGTAGCGAAAGAAATTGGTAACTGCACTGCTGCAACAAAATTCGATGCGTCTGAGAAACTGATGAAAGATTGGAGGAGGCAAGAAGATGAAAAAAAATTGTGTCGCAATTTTGAACAGGTGTATAAGTCGGGGTCTGATTTTTATGATGGATTTTTCGGGGTTTCAAGGCTCGACTTATACATGAGTATATACGATTAATTGATTGATCAATCGATAGATGAATAGATAGACGGCCAGCATTTCAGTCTGGACAGGACGTCCCTCAACTAGAAAAAACAGCCTTTACAGGACACTACATCCCCTGGAACGCTTGATGGCAGCTCCCCTGGATAGAAATGGCTCCTTGGATTCCTGCAGGGCAGCATGGGACATGGAGTCCATCTCTTCAGCCCTGTTGGATGCCGTGGGTGCCGCCAAGGGGGAGCTCACCAAGAACCCGGGGACTTTTATGATTACGCCACCCCGGAAGTACTTCGGGGTCACGAGGACGGAAGCCCGCAGTACTTCAGGGGCACTTGATGAAGGAAGATCTGTTTGCTGTCTGGAGCAGCCGGAGAAGAAATACTTCCGGGTCATAGACTTTAAAAGGACTTGGGGAAACCCCAGCAGACCGAGCCGGAGTTGGGTGGGAGTGTGACGGAGCTGCTGGGAGATGGAGGATTGTATTATTGATTATTATTGTGATTATTGAAAACTGTGGAGAGTGCTGTGCTTTGGGCACTTTATTGAAGAAAAATTATTAATAAATCTTCTTTGTGCTTTTACAAGTGTGTCTGGGATGTCTGTCTGGTGGGTTCAACGGGGCAACAGCGCCTCTAGCATCCACAATAGATAGATAGATAGATTTTACATTCCTACATGTAAGCGTAGAAAATTTGGTTATTTCTTCATGGCCTTCTTCTTTTTGCCAGCTTGTTACTTAATCTAAATTCAATTAGTTTTTATCCTGTGTGCATTAATGACATCTTGGCTTTTATCCCTGTCGTATTCCTTTGACTATATTGAAATGCTCTAAGACTGGGAAAGGCAGTCTACAAGTAAAATGCATATTTTATTATTATTATTACACAGCACCATGAGCTCAGGGTTGACTGCTAGCCTGGTCAGTATCTGCATGGAGTTTGCATGTTCTCCCTATGTGTATATGGACTAAGTGTGCGTGATTTCAGATATTGTTTTATAGCTGAATACTCCAAATGTGGCGTTAAGAAGTCTCAGTTGCTAAAATGTGTTTATTTCTGTACATGTTGTTAAATGACATCCTCCCAGTTTAGGCTCACATGGAGCTCCACGGGTTCTGCATGTTGCTTATCAAGTGAAAGATCTGAGGTGTTGCTATGACAGATGTTCAGTATGTAACTAACAATAACAACATTTATTTATATAGCACATTTTCGTACAAATAATGTAGCTCAAAGTGCTTTACATAAATGGTTTGCTTGTAGAAATGTAATATTTACATGGAAAACCTGACATGTTATAAACGTCACAAATATTTGCGGCAATAAAAATTTTAAAATCTTTTGAAAGAAATGAAGTTTAGATGGGAATGTCACAATATTAGATGACTAATTATTCAAATGAAACAGTGAAATACCAAAACAGGGATTCAACACGACGATTAATTGTTTTCTTTTTTCTTAACTGTGTGAATCTGAGCACTAAAACATGGCAATGTGTGCCTTAAATTGATTTCAACCGATGTTTAAAGGTCTCATCCTGGTCCTACACAGAGCCAACAATTACCTTCAATGCCACTAAGAATTAAGTCTCATTCCAAAGCTCCTGATGAATTCACCCTGCAATGTTGTACTTTTTCTGTAATGTGCATCAACGCTAAATTTAGGTCCCCTACTTATTCCAAAAATTGTTGTTTCTCCCATATTTTAGACACAAACAATAAATCATTCCAGTAACATGTTGCCCTGCGCATGCGGTTGTCTGCCAGGCCTACTCCTTTGTTAGAACACCTGCTATACAGAGAGCTTGATGTATTCGTGTATGTACTCTGTGAAATATCACTTCCAGGGAAAAATACAACATGACCTCACACAATGAGCATTACAACACATTTAAGTTCCATTATCATAAAGCATAGCTCAGATAACAGTGATGCTATCTAGTCAGTGTCTAATTTTGACATGCTACTGCTACTGTCACTGTGGGACCACAAAACGTTCACCTCACTTGTCTGTGCTCCAATTAGAAAAAACAAAAGAAATGGAACTAATTGCCTCTCAAATGTTGTAAGTCATCTTGAATAAAGGTGTCAGCCAAATATGTAAATGTATTAGCGTTTATATATTTTCTACAGTCTATTACAGGAAAAGATACACTACTGTTCACATTAATAATGGAGGTACTTTTAATAAAAAGTGGTCGAATGGGATTTCCATTGCTTGCTGTGGTACTGAATAGGTATGGAGTATCGTAAAATTTCACTGGTACTGGTATTGAAAATGAAAATTCTGGTACTGTGACATCCCTAACTACTGGTGCATGTAATTAAATTCTATTACCACTGTTATTTTTAATATGACTTTAACATGACATAAATATGTGATAAACAAAATTGTGATCGAAAACTCTTTGATGAAGTGACTAGAAAATGAAAAACCATTTTGATCATTTCTCTGAATGCACTTCGAAACACACAGTGTTGCACTAATCTTTATTTGCATTCTGCTTAACAGATAAACATCTTGCTGTCTACACCCTGACTGACTGCAGTGTTAGCACCCGCTTCCCAATACAGTAATGGGTGGCCCCACTCCTTATTTCCTGATCACCCACTCCTGCTTGTGGCACTAGGAATGAAGGTCTCTAATCTGCAAGCTCTAGCACTGATCTCCTACAGCGTAATCTAGGAGTCTCAGGTGCTCCTGAATACTTTAGGCCTACCTCTCACATGAAAGAAACTGAAAACACCCGCATGGGTTCCTCAGTACTGGCAAATTCATAAAGCCTCCTGGAGCACTTAGTAAGACTAGAACGATGGCTGTTCCTATGTAGAATGTCAAGCTTGCTCTGTGAAGGCAATGAGCTTCATTGTTGCAAAAGCTCATTTTATTTTACTGACCTCATAAGGTCCTGCCCATGGTTTGTGGAAACTTCTTTACCCTGAAAGTCCAGTCCTGACAAAGCAATTTTTAAGAATTCTCCAATTCACTCAATGGTCATTGTCAAAGTGATCGTTCCACAAAACTAGAGTCTAGGGCCAAAGGCACTGAAGCTTGTCAACACAGATCTTCACCTTCATGTCACATCGAGCCATATACAGTGGGTATTGAAAAGAATCCCCCGCTTTGAAATAATCCTATTTTGTTGCTTTACAGCCTTAAATGAAGACACACAAACCAATACTTTTACAGCTTTACTTACTCAATCTATAACATCCAAGTGAAAGATATCACAGCTACAGTTCAGAAGAATTTAAAAAAATCAAAAACAAGAAATCCTGAGATTAATAAAGGATCCCACCCCACCCAAACTCAATCAGGTATAAGTGCCCACCATTTCCATTGCGGTTACTGGCTTCTTGCCCCCTGTGATCAATTGTAATCAGTGTGATTAGTGAAGCTGTTCCTGGTCCATTCATTCCCTTGCTTAGTAGTGCAACTGACAGCAAACAACTGACTATGGGTGGCAGGCCACTTTCAGAAGATCTCAGGGATAGAGTTGTGGACAGACGTAAGGCAGGAGATGGAGACATAAAAATCTCAAAAGCTTTATCAATCCCAAGGACTACAGTAAAGTCCCTAATAAAAAAGTGGCAAGTGTTTGGAACTACTAGGACCCTCCCTGGATCCTCCAAACTGGATGGAAGAGCAAGGAGGAAACTGGTAAGAGAGGCTAACAAGAGGCCAATGGCCACTTTGAAGAAGTTACACGATTTTATGGTCACTGTGTGCATGTGGCAACAATTTTACAAGCGCTCCACAATTGTGGCTTCCTTGGGAGGGTTGCAAGGAAAAAGCCACTTCTCAGGAAAGGCCACATTAAGGCTTGTTTGAGCTTTGCCAGAAAGCACCTTAAAGATTCTGATGCCAAGTAGAAAAAGGTCTTATGGTCAGATGAGACCAAAATCGTACACCAGTGCAGCTCACCATCCACAACACACCATACCTACAGTAAAGCATGGAGGTGGCAGCATCCTGTTGTCGGGGTGTTTCTCTGCCGCAGGACCTGGAGCTCTAGTTAGGGTAGAAGAAAAAATGGATTGAGCAAAATCCCATCAAATTCTTGAGGAAAACCTGCTACCCTCTGCCAGGAAGTTGAAGATGGGCAGAATGTTCACCTTCCAAAACAACAACAACCCGAAGCACACAGCAAAACTGACCACACTGGGGCTGAAGGAGAAAAAAGTGAATGTCATCGTGTGGCCAGTCAGAGCCCTGACCGAAATCCCAGTGAAAATCTGCCTCACCATCCAATCTGACTGAACTTGAACAGTTAAACTGTAAAGAGTGGGGAGCAAATATTACTCAATCTATGTGCAAAGCTGACAAGAGAAGTATCCCAACAGACTCAAGGCTGTCATTAAAGCAAAAGGTGGTTCAACAAAATGACACTGACATTGGGGGGGTGGGTGATCCTTTATTAATCTCAGTAGGTCTTGTGTTCGACTTTTTATAATTCTTCTGAACTGTAGCTGTGATATCTTTCACTTGGATGTTATCGGTTGCATTGAGTAAGTAAAGCTGGGAAGAAATATTTTTTGTATGTGTTTTCATTTAAGGCTCTAAAGCAAAAAAAAAATGGGAATATTTTGAAGGGGGGGGGGAATCTTTTCTATACCCACTGTATATGCAGAGATCGGTCACCCAGGTTTTCCATGAATTTCTCAAATCAGGTGAGGCTGATGAAAGCTCTACTGTCCTGTATCACTCCAAGCATCAGTGAACAGCCCAGTTGTGAGAAGGCCGAGAGTTGTAACTTTTCATATTTAGTTTGTGCGAGTTAAGAGTTTGAGGTATTTTCTTTGAAGAATTATTTTGGCACGCAGAAATGCATTCAATTTGAGATTTAATGATTTGGGGTTTATTCAGATAAATGGTAAATTTGGTGCACTCGTCTGGCTATGGTCACTGTCTTATAAAAACTGTTTGCTGTCTGGAGCAGCCTGTTTACACGCTGAAAACAATATTCAGTAACATCCCTGCTGCTAGCTACACCCAGGCACATAATGCCAACACTTGGTGTAATTTTTTTTCCTGAGTTGGCAGACAACACATGCTAAAGCACTTTCACAGGCAGCAGACACCCTACAACCACCTAATACCGAAAATGAGCAAAACCAGCAGCACAAAACACACTAGCGATTACCTTGGATTATAGGTGATGAATGAACAGCATGTTAATTTTCAGCCCACGTCATCACTTGAAGATGACTGTCATCTGCTTGTGGCAGTGGAAAATTAATGTGACACACAACAATTCTTAGCGATGACATAGGGGCTCGGTCTACATAAGAACCTTTTACCTATTATGGGGTTACTGCTGCACTGGTTATGAACCTACTACAGTGCCTACAAAAAGTCTTAGCCACTTGGACGTTTTCAGATTGTAATGCTGTACAACACTGAATCACAGCGGATTTAATTTGGCTTTTATAACACTTATTAACAGAAAAAGACTCTTTAATGTGAAAGAGAAAACCGATCTCTGGAAAGTGGTTTAAATTAATTATGTAAATTAATATACTACATAAATTAATTACTAATATTGGGAGAGACGGTCGGCAGCTCAGCCCGGCCGGGACGACCCTGAAATGGAAGGATGGGGGAAGGCAGCTATTTTTGGACACTGCCTTAACCCAAACCTCTAGATGGCAGCTCCCCTGGAGCGTAGCGGTGCCCTGGATTCCCACAGGGCATCTTGGGAATTAGAGTTTGGTTTTTCAGTCCTGTTGGGTGCAATGGAAGTCATGTTTCCCTTATAGCCCGGAAGTACTAGGAAGTCATGAGGTCGGAAGCCCGAAGTACTTCCGGGCTGATTAAAGACCTGGAATTCGCCATCTGAACCGGAAGAGCTGGCAAGTCACATGGGAAGAACAGAAGCACTTCCAGGTCAAGAACTATATAAAGGACTGCGAAACACCCAGCAGGCGGGCCAGAGTCGGGTGGAGGTGGACAAAGCTTGCTGGGAGGTGTGGAGGAGAAAATAGAGAAAGAGAGAGAATTGTGATCTATGCTAATAAAAGGCAAAGCCCTCATTGACTCACTGACTCACTCACTCACTCATCACTAATTCTCCAACTTCCCGTGTAGATAGAAGGCTGAAATTTGGCAGGCTTATTCTTTACAGCTCACTTACAAAAGTTAAGCAGGTTTCATTTTGAAATTCTACACGTAACGGTCATAACGGTCGACAACGTCCGCCATGTTGAACTTTCTTATTTATGGCACCATCTTCACGAAATTTGGTAGGCGGCTTCCCTGCGCTAACCGAAACCGATGTACGTACTTATTTCGATGGTATGACGCCACTGTCGGCCGCCATATTGAACTTTCCAACATCACTAATTTTCCAACTTCCCGTGTAGGTAGAAAGCTGACCCCATCTTCACGAAATTTGGTAGGTGGCTTCCCTGCGCTAACCAAAACCGATGTACGTACTTATTTCGGTGGTATGACGCCACTGTCGGCCGCCATATTGAATTTTCCAAACATCACTAATTCTCCAACTTCCCGTGTAGGCAGAAGGCTAAAATTTGGCAGGGTCATTCCTTACAGCTTACTTACAAAAGCTAAGCAGGTTTCATTTCGAAATTCTACACGTAACGGTCATAACGGTCGATAATGGTCAACAACGTCCGCCATGTTGAACTTTCTTATTTATGGCCCCATCTTCACGAAATTTGGTAGGCGGATTCCCTGCGCTAACCGAAACCGACGTATGTACTTATTTCGATGGTATGACGCCACTGTCGGCCGCCATATTGAACTTTCCAACGTCACTAATTTTCACAATGTCCGCCATGTTGAACTTTCTTATTCATGGCCCCATCTTCACGAAATTTGGTAGGCGGCTCCCCTGCGCTAACCGAAACCAATGTGCATACTTATTTCGGTGGCATGACGCCACTGTCAGCCGCCATATTGAACTTTACAACGTCACTAATTCTCCAACTTCCCGTGTAGGTAGAACACTGAAATTTGGCAGGCTCATTCCTTACAGCTTACTTACAAAAGTTAAGCAGGTTTCATTTCGAAATTCTACACATAACGGTCATAACAGTCGATAACGGTCAACAACGTCCGCCATGTTGAACTTTCTTATTTATGGCCCCATCTTCACGAAATTTTGTAGGCGGCTTCCCTGTGCTAACCGAAACCGATGTACGTACTTATTTCGATGGTATGACGCCACTGCCGGCCACCATATTGAACTTTCCAACGTCACTAATTTTCCAACTTCCCGTGTAGGTAGAAGGCTGACCCCATCTTCAAGAAATTTGGTAGGTGGCTTCCCTATGTTAACCAACACCGATGTACCTACTTATTTCGGTGGTATGACGCCACTGTCGGCCGCCATATTGAATTTTCCAAACATCACTAATTCTCCAACTTCCCGTGTAGGTAGAAGGCTGAAATTTGGCAGGGTCATTCCTTACAGCTTACTTACAAAAGTTAAGCAGGTTTCATTTCGAAATTCTACGCGTAACGGTCATAACAATCAACAGCGTCCGCCATCTTGAACTTTCTTATTCATGGCCCCATCTTCACGAAATTTGGTAGGTGGCTTCCCTGCGTTAACCGAAACCAATGTACGTACTTATTTCGGTTGTGTGACGCCACTGTCAGCTGCCATATTGAACTTTCCAACGTCACTAATTCTTCAACTTCCCGTGTAGGTATAAGGCTGAAATTTGGTACTTATTTCGGTGATATGATGCCACTGTCGGCCGTCATATTGAACTTTTCAACGGTCTTTGTTACTTATGGGCCCATCTTCAAGAAATTTGGTACACGGGTTCCCAACGCTAACTGAATCCTACTTACGTACATATATACATCCATAGCCTGCAGCTCGGTCACCGTGTGAGGCAGCGTTGGGTCCCCCATCCCAACGCGTCCCACGTTGTTGGCTGCCTGCCTATATAAGGCCGTCTGTCGCTCCAGTCTCTACATTCCCTTCCTTGCTTCGCCACGGTATTCACGTCTCCCTGCTGATAACTACAGCCTTTTTATTTAATCCACGACTTCTCCGCTGTTTTATTGTTCATTTATTACGATTATAGTTATTGTGTAGGTATGTTAGACTTACTTTACGTTGTTCAGGTACCCATTTCCTTTATCATTCCAACCGTACCCCCATTAACATGTCTATCGAGATCAAAGAACTGTCACTTACCAAGTGGTTTCCATGCCCGGAGATGGCACCTGCCTTTTCCATTCTCTTTGTTACATATTGCACGGCCATATCAGGCTCACTCTTGATATCCGGAGGAACATTGTGTCTTATGTATTGAATGACTGGGACAGGTTCAAGGTGTGGACTGATGACGGTACAGGAGATAATTATACTACACAGGAGCACTAGAAGAGTGAAATGCTTAAGTGTACCGAAATGGCCAAATATTTTACACCTTTGGACAACCGCCAATGCCTCTTAAACATCTTAGATTCACAGGTGACGATTTCAGTAGTGGACACTTTGATGTTTAGAAATATTTAAACTCTCAAAAGCTGGATGTGAAGTTATCAATCAAACTGGTTGTATACTTACAACGCTTGACAGATGCTGAATGTCTCTTCAACACAAGTCCTACAAATACTGTCGTAATTGAAACAAACCATGAAACTGAAACCGATTATGACAGCAGCAATCCAAGCTGTGAGATTTGAAACAAGATTACTGTTCACATGGCCAACTGTACGTTGCATGCTCAAGAGTAAGCTCAGCGCACAGCTACAGCTTGGTCATATTACAACCGGAGGGCCGAACTGACAACGTGGCATACAAAGAGATCCTTAACAAATAATTATTGGTATATTTTCCCTCAGTTTTAAAAAGGTTTAATTGTCTTCTTAATAAAAATTTTAAGGCAGTACTTCGCCGCTGCGAAGCGCGGGTATTTTGCTAGTTAATATATATACTTGTGTTATGGTGGCTGTGGTGCTTGGAGGGCACTATTAAAAGAAGAAAAAGAAATTAAAGATCTTCTCGGTGCTTTTACCCTGTGTCCTGTGTGTCTGTCTGTTGGGCAACAGTGACTCCTTGCGTCCACAGTTGTGTGTTTCTGACAATGCACAATGGAACATGTTTAGTCCGATGACCTCAGAAACTCCTTCCAGCTGATTTCACAGTGTCCCACACGCCTCTGGTAAACTATAGCTGAGATATCCTGTGCATTTTTCTCTCTGCAGCTCTCCCATAAAGCTGTGACTGGTGAAGCACCCAGCCAGTCTGCCCAGTATCAACCACTGTAGCTTGTGACTCCTTCAGAGTTCTCAGGGATCTCTTGGTGGCCTCCCTCACTAGTCTTCTTCTTGTACCATCACTCTGTTTTAGTGGATGGGCCTGCTTTAGCAGACTGACAGCTGTGCTATGCTCTTTCTATTTCCATGATTGATTTAACTGGATATTCAGTGATGTGGAATTTTTCTTGTCTTCATCTCGTGATTTGTGCTTTTCAATCTCCTTTTCATGGTAGTTGCCTGAATGTTCTTTTGTCTTCATTGTGTAGGTCAGTCTACCATACTGACTAATCACAAGCTGCTTCTTCCACATACCGGGGCATTTTATGCTATAATCCATTGAAAACCCTGGAGTACAGCCAGGTGATCTTCATTTAGTTAACTCTCTGACTTCTAAACCCAGTTGGCTGAAGCAGTAGTGATTTACGGGTGTCATATTAAAGGGGTGAATACTTATGAGATCAATTCTTTTGTGTTTTATATTTGAGGTTATTTTAGATCACTTTGTAATTTTTTCACTTTCACATTAAAGAGTGTATTAAAAAAGTATCCGAAAATGTAAAAACTTCCCAAGGGGGTGAATACTTTTTATTGGCACTGTACACTAACAAAAGGTTTGGGGCCTCATGTATAAACGGTGCGTACGCACAAAAATGTTGCATAAGCCTGTTTCCACGTTCAAATCACGATGTATAAAACCTAAACTTGGAGTAAAGCCAACCACACCACATTTCCACGGTAGCTCATACCCTGGCATACGCAAGTTCTGCACTCTGTTTTGCAAACTGGCGGCACCCAGCGACAAAGCAGTGCTACTGTTCCAGTGTGGTTACCCTTTCTTTTTTAGATCCACATCCCTGACGCGGCTTTATAAATACACTGAAATTAACCGCATATTGTTTATTAGTTTAATGCATCTGATTGTAATTACCCTGTAACAATATAATGGTCCACGGACTGGCCAAACTATTCCAAATACCATAGCTGCTTTAGCATTATTACTCTCACTGCTTCTTTTCCTTCTTTCAGCTGCTCCCATTAGGGGTTGCCACAGCGGATCATCTTTTTCCATACTACTCTCACTGCACCACTCGGAGCAGCTAATCGGAAAGAGAATTATCGGTATATAGCATCAAGCACACGCTGCCTCAGCCATGCTGTCTATTGAACATATATATAGTGAAAACCATAAATACAAAGAGGACTGTTTCATTTATGTTAGGTAGATTGCCCAGAGGGGACTGGGCGGTCTCATGGCCTGGAATCCCTGCAGATTTTATTTTTTTTTCTCCGGCCGTCTGGAGTTTTTTTTTGTTTTTTCTGTCCCCCCTGGCCATTGGACCTTACACTTATTCTATGTTAATTAATGTTGACTTATTTTATTTTCTTAATGTGTCTCTTATTTTTCTATTCTTCATTATGTAAAGCACTTTGAGCTACATTTTTTTGTATGAAAATGTGCTATATAAATAAATGTTGTTGTTGTTGTTGTTGTTGTTGAACCGCTTTCACACGGCAAACGCTTCAAAACCTTTCCTCTATGGACCTTGCAGTTCAGAAAGAATTTCATCCCAAGAGCTCTAAACGCACTCAATCAGTCCATCAACTGCTCGTTGTAGAACTGTTAGTACTTATAAGTACAATCACCTCACTGTAAACTTGTGATACTGTTATAATATTGCACAACCTGAGCCACTTTATAAAGCGCATATTTACATATGATGACGATATCATTTTTAAGATGAAATGCAGCAAAATATGTTTATTATATTACACAGGTAAAACTTTAATTTCATTTAAATAATCTATATTGTTAATAATTAAACATATGAGGACACAATGTCACTGTGCTAGCAAGGATCTGGCGCTCCGTTCACGGATTGTTCCTGCCTCACGCTGTATGCTTGCTGGGACTGGCGTGACACTGGAAGGATAGAATAATTAAACACGTACTACGAAGATATTTCAATGTTCCTTAAAAGTTTTGAAGAATTGGAGTTCTAAGCTTACAGATGGCTTAACGTCTATTACAGAGCTGATTGTGTGGCGATTGGGTATTTGAAGAAAGAAAAGTAAGGACAGGAATTGGGGGTTAGTACGTTTGAAAGAGACAGTACTGCTACAATAAAGTATTTCATCAAAGGTCACAAACAATCACTGCGCCACCGTGTTCCCATGTTTAATAACATGATTTAACTCCTATCATCATGAAAATGATATCAAGTATACATCTCAGTATTTTAATTATTCAGAGAGCTGCAATTTTACGAATGTAATGGATTCTGTGTCCTGTCGGAGGAAGAGAAAGCCCGGAAGCACGTAGTGATTCACACACACAGAGAGCACATAGAAGGTCAAATACAAAACAAAGCATTTAACGTGCTACTTTAGTTACGATGGGATTTGAGAAACTAGTAAATTAAATGATTTTAAGATGAAGTTTATGATGTTCTAATTTAATGACAAAATAAACGACGTGATTAAAGTGGAAATTGAGATTAAAGTTGACATTTCGTGCTTTTTTCCCCACTGTGTGCCTATTTTTTTTTTTCTCTGTACCCTAATAAGCTTTCATATGACACTCAGATGGTGGGCTATGACTCGCCTTTTCACAACGACTTTAATATCTGACAACTTCTTTTTAATTTCAGGTACTGTGCGACTTTGTGAACTTGAGCTTTTGAGTTTCTCTGACACTCTATGTCACTCGATCAACTTCCTTTTGTTGTTTATACCACTGTTTAAACCAACAAATAGTACATTTTTCTTTGCCTCCACTTGGTATTCACTGAACTTCTTCTATTCCCCCCCCACCCGCGCTTTTGCCATTGCCTTTTCACAGAACGCTCAGCTTAAGGGCTATTTATATTGATTTGCATATTCAAAGAGGCATAATTCTGGGAGGAGTTGGGGCGGGACAGCAGGCACGTGCACATGCGTTAATTTTCACACTGACCGGGATTTATGTAGAGGAAGAACATGGAAGTGGACGTGGGGTGGGAATTTATGCATCTGGATTTTTTTCTGCGTAAGCACATTTCTACACACGGCGTTATGCATGAGGCCCCTGGTGAACACCCTCTGGACTATTGGCACAAGTGCTGGCATATACAGTGGGTATAGAAAAGAATCCCCCGCTTTGAAATATTCCCATGTTTTTGCTTTACAGCCTTAAATGAAAACACACACAAAAAATATTTCTCCCCAGTTTTACTTACTCAGTGCAACCTCTAACATCCAAGTGAAAGATATCACAGCTACAGTTCAGAAAAATTCTAAAAAATCAAAAACAAGACATACGGAGATTAATAAAGGATCAACCCCCCAATGTCAATGTCATTTTCTTGACCCACCTTTTGCTTTAATGACAGCCTTGAGTCTGTTGGTATACTTCTCTATCAGATTTGCACATCTAGATTGAGTGCCCATTCTTCTTTACAGTTTAACTGTTCAAGTTCGGTCAGATTGGATGGTGAGTGTTGATGGACTGCTATCTTCAAATCTTTCCACAGATTTTTACTGGGATTTAGGTCAGGGCTCTGACTGGCCACACGATGACATTCACTTTTTTCTCCTTCTGTCACTGTGTGGTCAATTTTGCTGTGTGCTTCGGGTTGGTGTCGTGTTGAATGGTGAACAGTCTGTCCATCTTCAACTTTCTGGCAGAGGGTAGCAGATTTTCCTCAAGAATTTGACGGGATTTTGCCCCATCTATTTTTCCTTGTACCCTAACGAGAGCCCCAGGCCCTGCGTGAGAGAAACACCCCGACGACAGGATGCTGCCACCTCCATGCTTTACTCTGGGTATGGTGTGTTGTGGATGGTGAGCTGCACTGGTGTACCGTTTGGTATTGAGGCCAAACAGTTCGATTTGGTCTCATCTGACAATAAGACCTTTCTCCACTTGTATCAGAATCTTCAAGGTGCATTCTGGCAAAGCTCAGAATGTGGCCTTTCTCGAGAAGTGGCTTTTTCCTTGCGACCCTCCTGAACAAGCCACAATTGTGAAGAGCTTGTGAAATTGTTGCCACATGCACACAATGGCCAGTCTTTGCCATAAAATCGTGTAACTCCTTCAAAGTGGCCATTGGCCTCTTGTTAGCCTCTCTTACCAGTTTCCTCCTTGCTCTTCCATCCAGTTTGGAGGGACGGCCAGATCCAGGGAGAGTCCTAGTAGTACCAAACACTTGACACTTCTTTATGATGGACTTTACTGTGCTCCTTGGGACTGATAAAGCCTTTGAGATGTTTTTGTCTCCATCTCCTGCCTTATGTCTGTCCACAACTCTATCCCTGAGATCTTCTGAAAGTGGCTTTCCACACATAGTCAGTTGTTTGCTGTCAGTTGCACTACCAAGCAAGGGAATGAATGCTCCAGGAACAGCTTCACTAATCTCACTGATCACAATTGATCACAGGTGGAAGGAAGCCAGTAACCGTAATGTAAATGGTGGGCACTGACACCTGATTGAGTTGGGGGGGTACTTTATTAATCTCAGGATTTCTTGTTTTTATTTTTTTTTATTTTTCTGAACTGTAGCTGTGACATCTTTCACTTGGATGTTATAGATTGCATTGAGTAAGTAAAGCTGGAAAAAATATTGGTTTGTGTGTTTTCATTTATGAGTGTAAAGCAAAGAAAATGGGAATATTGCAAAGGGGGGGATTCTTTTCCATACCCACTGTACATCCCTGTAATCACCAAGCTGCCAGCTGAATCCCCATCACTGACTCACTCACAGTGCTATTACGATCTAATTGTACCTGTAAATAAGCTTGTGATGGCGTTCATTATAAAAAGGGATTACAGTATACAAAGCAAAGTGACACGCAGAGGATGAAGACAGACATTACTTTGGTAGCACACTTCTGGTAATAAATCTAAATTGAGCATTATGGGAAATCAGAGTGTTAATTAGATTATAACAATTGAAGGGGCCAAATATTTAATCTTGTTTCACCTGCAAAGATAATGTAGAACATGGGAACCTTTTTATTGCCCAGCAAGCCTTTTTAGTGTGTAAAACAATGACTAGTTTTGCCTTAAGCCAAAAGAGCTGTTTGCGAAATACTACCTGATGGTTGCATTATTGCAATAGCCTCACCAATTTCTTTATAACAAAATAAAGTGAGAGAACAATGCCTACAGGCGATCTGACACTTGAAACATCCTCAAAGTTTCACCAATCTGGACACGATTCAAAAACAGGAACATTTTCAGCCCTTTTTTGGTTACAGTCAGCGGAAGGAGAGGAGCGTGATTTATAAAAGGCTTGAAGACTTTAGCAGTTGTGCTTGGATCAAATTTGATATTAAATTGACAGCCTTGGCTACGGAGGATATGATATTGTACACTCATCTCTCTCACACACAGCTGCTCTGACCACAGCTGTGTGAACATTGCTGCCTGCAAGCCTACCAAACCAACAGCTCAGCCATCTTATCTATAAGCCAAGTAGTAACACGGGCAAGAATCTGCCACTGTCCTGCTAACGGCAACACATGAAAAAACAGCCATGGGCTGCAGAGACAAGTGCACCTACAAGTTAGTCAAGGATTTTACAGCCATCAGCATTTGATGCCATTTTCGTAAACCAGGACCCCAGACTAAGAATGCTAGTCAGGCGCGCCAGTGTAAACTTACTCTGCCCTGCTTACACACACAATTTCACAATTAGTCCAGACGCATGTCCAAAAAGCCATTTATCTAAGTCCATATGGTGTAAGGTCACTCGCACTCAATATTTTAATATTTATAGCTTTTCATAAATAAAGTCTCATAAAAATCGCAGATCCACATGCTTCAATTAGCCCCCCACAGATGTATTTGTGCCAGATAAAACTTGGCGGCCTCAGTTAACTAATGTAACTTAAGACAAACTTTCTTCGGATGCATAAACTGCATTTACAGCAATATGACTCACACAGTATATCTGTCAAAGAAAAGTTTCTTAATTGCAAGAATATGAACTAAACCATGAAGGATTTTTCCAGTCTGTATTATGTACAGTATGTAGGAGTTTTTCCTCAAAATTCATCTTGAAATATAGCAACAAGAAATAACTTTTCACTGGCAAAATGACCTTGTGTCCACGAACCCTGAGCAAAAAACAAGTTTTGTGGAATTGAATCAGCCAAATAATAATACCGTGTGATTATTAGTGAATCATTCAAACTGGATGCATATGTTTGTTAGTAGAATAAAGCCCAATGTCAGCATGAAGGATATTACATTAAATACACACCGACTGGCTGTAAATGAACAGAAAACCATTCAATACATTTTAACGGCTTTCAGTTTGATGTCTTCATTCTTATTAAAGACAATGTGAAAACACCAACACACACACACACATAGTGTGCAACTGCACTTATTTAACAAAATGACATTATAGTTTTAAACTACAACAACATGAAAGACTGGAAAGACAAAAAGTCCTTAGTGATAAACCAAATTTGGATTTTCATGGTCCAGAGGAAAAAAAAAAAACAAAACCCTAGCAGGTCATAAAATTGTTAAAAAAAAAACAAACATAATTCATTTTAAAACCCGAATACAATGCCACAGCTGCGGATTTGATTTCCTCACTCCACTGCACTCCCCCAGTTGCCTAGTATCAAATTTTGATTCAATCACTTTAAAAACACGTCCTTGCTGTGTGTCACATTGGCACCAACCTTTGCTGTTAAATATGTACTTGCCAATAATGTGCTGAAATGTCCAGCAATAAATTAAGATGATTTATATATGCCAAGACGTTTAAACTGAAACTCATCTTATGACCTTTTTTACGTAACCTTTCTGCTAGCAAGTGGGAAAAACCATAACAATGGGGGCAAAAAGGCAGCGCCAACCATATATGCCTGTTCCTGTGCCACAAAATGACTCTTCTTTAGTCCCCCCCATTTCAAGTGTGATATTAAAACTGAGCTCGACACATTCAGTCCTGTTAAGTGTAACTGCAATCTCACTATACCTCAAAAAGGCCACGATCGACAGGAAACAGCCGCCGGAGGACCTGCAGTGACTGCTGTGTGTCCAGAAGAAAAGGCAGCCAACACAAAGCAAATGACATTATGACACTCACTGCAATTTTTATTAGCAGGATCAGTCTGTGGAAGAACAAAAAATAGAAAGACAAATATGAAAAACATGAACTCCACTTTAATCATATCAATGAAAAACTGTAAAAAGAATATCTGCAGTGAGTATTAAACAATCAGTTCAGCTTAAAATGAAATGTAACTTAGCCTAGACTTGAGGCACTGGCATATAATGCATGCATTTACTAGTTAAATCCTTACTGTACTTTCCCCAGGTTACAGCAGCAGATGGCTCATGAAATATAAAACTAAGGAAGCAGCTATAAGTGATTTGTCAGTCACTTTGGATATGGCAAAGGTTTTCAATTCAAGTTATAGCAAGACTACAATGTAAAAAAGATTAAAGCTTTACTTCAGGACTGCAGAGCTCTGCAGCGTATGGTGAATACAGCACAGCAGATCACGGGCACACAGATCCCTGTGGTCCATGACATCCACACTACACGCTGTCTCAGGAAAGTGAACCATATCAGGCGGGACACCAGCCACCCTGCACTGTCACTTTCACCCCCCTCCCATCTGGGAAGCGACTAAAGTCCATTCGGACGCACACCTCCAGGTTCAGGAACAGTTTCTAGCCAACTGCAATCAGACTCATGAACAATCAGTAACCTTGTGTCACCTCCACTGCTACCTGCACATATACTTCTGCCACTGTCTCTGTTTATTCCTAGGATTCTGGTTTTATTTATTTACTTATTTATATTTATTTATTTATTGTGTGTGGTTTTTTTTTTGTCTTATGTTCACTGTCTGTGGGGGCACATGCAAGCAAGCATTTCATTGTACATGGTACTTGTACACATGACAATAAAGAATTCAATTGAATACTTTGCATCAAAGAATTGCATGCAAAACAGTTCAATTGTATTTTTTGACCACTCATTGCATTAACTAATTTATTTCAAACATTAAAAAAATTATTGTGTGGATCAACAGTAAATCCATCACCACACCAGAACAGTCACAGAAAAGCATGCAGAGGTCACATTCTGAAGACAAATGAAACAGGCTGCTTTTACTCAAGTACGTGTTTTATAATGATATTGGGAATATGAAGTATCGCTTTCTGGAGAAGGGCATATTGTGGATTGTTTTTTTCTTGGTTTATTTAATTCTAAGCTTAACAAGATAAAGCATCTGTGTTAAAAAGACAGTAATATTTTAGGGGAAAAACTCAATCAACAAATCAGTCTATTTCTTGCCTAAGTATACCGTACATCTGGGCAGCCGCACTTTTGAACAACGGTGCATTACCTACAAGCAGTGCTCGGGAGAGTGCTATAGAAAGCTTCCAAAATAATCATTTGCCAAGAGCTAAATACATCTTTCACTCTCAAGTCCAGATCAAGTAGTATATAAGTAGGTTGCTGATAAAAACGGCTTAAGAAAAGGAATTTAGCTTAAGAGTAAAAGTAAATGCACTATAGACTTGGAGTAGGAGAATTTAGTCTAATTTAAGACAGACGTGATTTAAAATTGTCGATAGCAGCAGACCTGTGGAAAATTTACCGCCCTAACAGCACTTTTAATGTCCATGCGCTAAGGATGCTGCACTGTTCAGAATGTCTTAATATGGCACCTGGCTTTTTTTCTTGCCTGGCATTTTTAAATGGTTTGTACATTTTTATACTCCTTTCTTGGATGCTTTCATCATTCTGTACACTGCCTTTTGCAGCACACGGAGTATTCTAGTCCCTTAGCAGCTAAAGTCACTTGTAATGAATGTAAAACCTGCTCTCAGAACACGTTACCCTCTAGTGAGTACCAGGCCCAAAATTATTCTCCTTCAAAACACGCATGGGTTCAGAATGGTGTGTACATCCTGACAATCGGTGTAACTGATTGATAAACATGGACCACGGAAAAACAGAATCAGATGACAATTAAGAATAAAATGCCTTTAGGGGGATGGTGGGATGAGTGGAGTTGGGGTCAATTTTTTTCATGAAAATTATTCTGAGTTTAAACTTCTTCTGCATACTGCAAAAACCACACGTTAAACAGAAATTAAAGCGGCAGTAAAGTTTTAAAATTTGTTCAGCGAGGAGCGAGAGAAGTAGCACATACCTAGTGTGTCATCTGCACATTTCTGCGATCTGCCAGCCATCTAATCTACCAATGTGCTTGCCAGCAAATGCCCTTGGTACACTGTTACAAAATCAACAAATGTGCAGACATGAGGGGTTCTTTACATTTTCCTGCTGAGAATGATGCCTTTAAAGGCAACAGAGTATACAGCGTAAGTGACAACATGAAGGACAAAAGCTTTTCAACTCATTAGTACAAGCAAAATGGCCCTTTATTAGTTTTGTAGTTAAAAACATAAAAGAAAAGTTATTACATTTCATCGTTATCACATAAGGGACATTCTAGTATACAATACGGCTTTCATTATGGATATTTTGTGCAGGAAGAACTGCAAACCTAACCCACTGTCGGTGTATTTGCGTTTAAAAAGCAATATGACCCAAATTTTATTTTTGATGTATTTATGCTTTGAAACCGTCAAGTCACTCTATTATTTATAGTAGATCCTCATTTTACACCAACCCATAAACTACACCTTTTTAATTGAAATGAATGAACTTTGACAAGTCATGCAATGTCTTTGAAAATGTGGGAAAACATGACCTATGGGGAAATAGTAAGTTTAGGACCACACTGAGAGACCTTTGTTATTCTGTTAACTACTCAAACTTTTAAAACAATTCAAGTAATGTTTTGTGATGTGTACAATGTGGTGCTATTTGTTTTCTTGTAGATATTAACATTTCTGTTTATCTGTAGGTCCAGTAACTCAACAGAATAAACATCAGTACATCTGGCAAATATGTGGGATTACCAATCAGGTCACCTGTCAATATTATGTGGCGGGCAGTAGGCACACAGGCAACAAGTTGCAAAAGCCATTATGGGCATTTTTGGGGTCACGTTACCCAAAGCACCATTTCAGCAGTGTAACTACTTACCATTTAAATCCAAGCTCTGATATTCTGTAATATCTTACATACAGTAAATGTTATAGAAATGCAATATAATACACATTAGTCTATTAAAAGTAAAGCAAGCATTTAAAGCACAAAATGCTGCCATACTATTGGAGTCCACATAATATGTTTTTGAAGTGTTCTTGCAAAATCAGATTATCCTGGTTTTATAAAACTGAATAATTAGTTGCCTTGAAGAAGTTTAAAGGAACAACTGTGACAAAAGTGTGATGAAATATTTTAAAAAGTATTTTCCCCACAAATCAAGAACCAACCAAACAATGGAACAGCAGAATCACCAGTTAAAATCTTCCTACTGAGAAATGGCCGAGTGATGAGTCTACTACTATCACATTGCAGACACATTACTTTGAAATGCACCTTGACATTAGAAAGGTCCATTTAATTATTAAGTTAGCTTACAGAGACAAATGTTTAATACGGTAATTAGCCGATTATAATATTCTTGTCCACTCTTGACACTTTCTAGCATTGATTGTTCGTTGTCTTGTGCTTGCCCAGAGATGTAACTGAATCTGTTTACTTAGTTTGTAATATTTTCAAAACTAGCCTGCGTAGTTTATCAGGCACTGGGCTTTCTGGGACTTAATACCCTTTTGAATTTATGTTAAGTATTTTGAGCAAGGTTTTCTATAAATAAAACGCGTGTTTGTCCATTGCTAGCAAGTTCATGTGCAGCCGCACTCGGCCTGCCTGACCCGATATGTTAAATCAATATGAGGATTTCCTTACAACCCTTGTTTTTACTCACATGCTTTTCTTTACCTTTTCATTATGATGAAGTTATAGGCTTTTCTTTATGTAGACAGATGGATCCATTTTTATTTTAGTCCTTTGCGTAGCTTTTAAGTGCAATTATTTGACTGAAATTTCTTATGCAAAACAACAGGCAGAAAATTATTACGTGCTTGAAGACACGTTCTACCCCATAGGTTTCATAATTTATTATACCATATCACTCACTTGTTAATGTCTGGTAGAAATATGTTTTTGGCAACAAGAAATCTTGTGGTGGTGGAAAGCAGATTAGAGAATCTCTAACTATCATGCATTAATCTTAAAATGGACATTTCCCAGAAAAGATACCAATCTATGAAATTTATCCACATACTGGAAAAATATAAACTTCAATAGCAGCTGATTTAAAGAAAAAAAAGTACTATATGACAGTCATTTGGGTTGTTTTTTAATTTGCTCTAGATCAGTGTTTCCCAAACGCAGTCCTGGGGACCCCCTGTGGCTGCAGGTTTTTTGATTTTCATTCTACTTTTCCTGGTGTTCCAATAGTTTAATTAATCCATTATTTACTAATTAGTGGGTCTGATGCTAAAGTAGTTGCAGCCTTTGATTACTAAGTGTTGTTTGCCTGGGTGTCTGCTCTGCTCAGTTTTAATTGTCATTAATAAGATACAACAAAGGGAAAAAACTGGGCAAAATATAATGAAATCAACAAAAGAGAGTTAAGCATTTAAATCTATAGCAAAAGCAGAAATATTTCTAAATGTCTTATACATGTAAAAATCATGTTGCTGTGCTTTTCTGAATGTAGAATAAAAGAGAAATAATACCAGCTAATGAAATGAGCTCAGTGCTATCAGGTGTTGTCACTGATCAGGAGTCTGGTTGGAACAAAAACCTGCAGTCACAGGGGGGCCAGAGGACCAAGGTTGGGAAACACTGTTCTAGATCAATACTTCATGCAGTTCAGCCAAGACGGCAGATGCCCCTTACAGTATATGCCATGTTGTAGTTAGTGTATATCTGGTAGTAAATGGTGTATTTTAAATATTAATGACACAATATAAAACTCCCAGAATAGTCATATTATTGAAATTACCCATACTCCCAGAAGAATTAACTATACTGTATCAGAAACTGTGTTTCAAAGAGCAAATTCTAAGTCATTTGGCTAAAACTTTCAAGCATAGCCAATGCCAGACTTCTGCATCTATAACAGCAGGTCAGGTCAGGGAGCATGCACTGGTACAGTGTGTTGCCTCACCCACACCATGATGAAACAGCTCAGGACCCTGGTTGGCAACCCCCCAGTCAGACACGTGGTCCAGTCTCTCCCAATAAGGAAATGACCCGCTGCCAGGTGGTATGTGGGCATCCCCTTAGCCTGGTCCACTTGCTGTGGTCCTCAGGGAATCGTACCACATGGCCATAGTACCATAACTGACGCTCCCTCACAACGCAGGTAATATGCTTCATTCGACACAAAGTCAAACTACTGGTATCCAACGATTCTCCCGAAGAGACACAGTACCAAAGGAGTCCAGTCGTCGTCTCAGATCACTGGATGGCATTCATGTCTCGCAACCATACAGCAAAACAGGAAGCACCAGAACTCAAAAGACTTGGACCTTTGTCCTTTTGCATAGATATCGGGAGCTTCACACACCCCTTTTCCAGCGACCTCATGACCCCCCATGCTGTCCCAATCTGTCTACGGATTTCAAAGGAAGAGTCACCAGAGACATGAACGTCACTGCCTAGGTAGGTAAACCTCTCTCTAAGGTTGACACTGTCTTAGCAGACAAACACACTGCTGATGGCCGTGCCCAAGAGGTTATTAAAGGCCTGGCTCTTGGTTTTTATCAGGACACTCGCAAGTCCAGACACTCAGACTCCTTGCTCAGTCTCTCGAGAGCCCCGATCAGAGCCTCCAAGATCAGTGAATCTCTCTTCACCAACAGATGCCACACAGCCACTGGACCCCACAACCCTGCCCAACACCCAGTCCATACAAGCACTTCACAGAGTAGGAGCAGAACACACCCCTGATGGACCCCAGAATCAACTGGACAGAACACAGAGGTTCTGCCTCCGCTCTGCACAGCACTCACAGTACCAGTGGACAGGCCAGCCATGATATCCAGCAACATCCAGCTGGATTTCCTGGGTGGCCTATACACTGGTATGATAACAATAAAATAAAATAAAAACAATTAAATAACATTATTTGAAGAGATAACACTGTGCGAACCTGAGCAAATTTGAATTCCCACATGTATAGAATGGACAAGACATAAGAACATAAGAAATTTGACAGAGAGTAGACAACTCCGCTGGTCAGACTCATTTGTTTAGCTAATAGTACTAGGGTGTTATACCGTGTTAGCCATTATGAATGTAGTGAGAAGTCAAGCAAAATGACACCTTTTATTGGCTAACTAAAAAGATTACAGTATGTCAAGCTTTCAAAGCAACTCAGGCCCCTTCTTCATCGCCTGAAGAAGGGGCCTGAGTTGCCTCAAAAGCTTGCTTATTGTAATCTTCCTTTAGCTAATAGGTAAGCTGTCCCAATATCTCATCCAGATTCTTCTTAACAGAGTGTTTGGAAGCAGGGAGTGAAACTACAATTGGAAAAACAATTTGTATGGAATGTATCAACTATGCAGACATATTTCACTTATCATCTGAAAACAGCAGAAAATAAACAGACTCTTACCCTTTTCCTTTTAATCCTTTCCTCAAACATTTGCCAAGAAGGTAACAAAAAAATGGCAGGGAGTGGTACAATTCCATTTGTTTGTAGTTCAGAGCAAAGCAGAAGGCAACCGAACCAAGGATGTCCCACTGTAAGGCTATGAAAAAAATACCCCATAAAGCAAACCCTAAACTTATACAGTTATATATGTTTATTTGTTAAGGAAAATGCAGAATAGAACATTTAATATAAAAACTTTAATGATTATACTAGTAGGGTCAAACAGGGCTACAATTTATGTTCTTTAACTGAAGTTAACACTAGGATGTTGAGAGCGTTGAGAAGAACCTGGACTTTTTATGTTCTTTGTTAAATCTTTTCATGAAGGTCACAGTTTGTCAACATTTGCTATGGTAATTGTAGGGAGGACCAGATTTGGAACAATGCAACAATTATGATAACTTTAGAAAGAAAGTCTCAAAGGATACTGAAAATGTCCGTGGTCTATGAGAATTAATCCTGGAAACAACAAAACACTCAGCGCAAAAGAAGCCTGAAAACATAACACAGGATATTTTAAAAGCAATCGGATGCCATCGAGACCACCAGCATTGTCTGCTTTGCTAATAATTATCTCAAAATCACATCCAAGTGTGTTCTTATGCAGTAAGAGTCTCTGCTTCATCTGCATGACTTGACATTTTGTCCCACACTTGCATTTTGCACTTCCTCTGATTTTCTTTCCTCGTCCCAAGTGAGCAAATCATTGTGTTGGTTCAACTTTGATACCTTTGAGAATTTTGAAGATTAAGATTAGGTGCTCAGGTAGCCTTATTTGTTCAAGACAAAACTACAACTGTGAACTTGAACTTTACTGCCAGGCAATATACAGTAGTTGCTAGAAATTTCTCTTGGTGTTGCATCCACATAACTACCGTAGCTAAATAGATGCAGGACATGCCCCGTGCTCCAAGGATGCACATGTGTATTCTTCTTTGCACATCTCAGATTCTAGTGCTTTTTTAGGCATTATGTGGCAGTTTGACCACAGTTGCATGCTCATTACTGCATCACAAAGTCCCATCATGAAAACGAGGTCCCCTCAGGGCTGTGTTCTGTCTTCTCGCCTTTACTTTCTCTATACCGATGACTTCACTTGCAGAGACCCCTTTGCACATGTGCTGAAATTTGCTGATGACACCACCCTGACTGTCCTGATCTCAGAAGGACACTAGGTAGACTGGCACTCTCAACAATCTCACGTTCAATACTCTGTAAACAGTAGAAATGGTTGTGGATTTTAGGAGGCACTGCTCATCTCTTACTCCCCTGGTTATAAATAGTGTCACCGTCAACAAAATGGAATCATTTCAGTTTCTTGGCACTGCCATCATTCACAGTCTGAACTGGGATAAAGAACATAACTTCTCTTATCAAAAATGCTCAGCTGTGTGTATGTTTTTTCTCCATCAATATAAAAAATATAAATGTAAACTGCATTGATACAGATTTAAAAATCCTCCTCATTTTCTAAATAACAGTCTGGTATGGCATAAGCACTTGTAGGCCTGAAAATAATATGGAAATATAATTAAAGATTACAATTGGCAGGATCTACCTCTATCAAAAACAGACTTATTATCATTTATTAAACATTTGGCTTTATTCTTTACTAAATTTCCTTGATAATGTATTCTTCTGAGATGTTATTGGTCTATAATTAACTGGATACATTTGAGAGAGAGATACATGTAAAAGTATATTTAGTCAGTACATAAAATGCCTTTAATACGGGAATTTATTTAAAGAAAAACTCAAGATACTTGTAACTACAGTGATAGAATAAAGAGGCTATAAATCACAATGTACTTATTGACTAAACATGTCATAAATTTAAACCAAATTAAATTGATCCTAGTTGTATACCAAAAAGTATCCTCTAAAATAGGGGTTTACAAAGTTAATCCTAATGGGCCTTAGTGGCTACAAGGTTTTGTCCCAAACCAATTTCTTAATAAGAAAATTGCTTTTAAAGCACTTATTGCTCACAACATTTTTATGCTTCATTTTCACTGTCTCACTTGTTAACATTCCCCACTCTTCAATACTTATTTTAGCCTTCATTAACAGTTTTAATGGCTCCTTATTAACAATAGGATGCAAATGACAAAGGAGCCGGCAGTTCTCCATCTAATTTACATCTGTGTGTATTCATCAAGAACTACCTGGTTTAATAAATACTGTATCTGAAAGAAAGCTGAAGAGAAAAAAATGTGAAGGACTGAGAATTGTTTATCTGCTGCAAGCTAAACATCATCTGGATGATATCCTTGAAAGGAAAAAAAATCTACAATATAAGAATGACTTGAAAAACTAACAAGAAATAAAATTAAATCAGATCTGTTATCTAAAAGGACTGGTTTCCAATTAGGCAATCAGGTTGGAACAAAAACCTACCATCACTACGGCCCTCCAGGACCGAACTGACAGACCCCTTTGCTGAAATAATACAATTATAACCTGAAATTAGTTAGAAAAGTAAGTGTATGAGAGCAGTAAATACCCTGCATTTCTGGAATGTGCACACTACCTCAGATATCTATGAATCTGCAAAAAAACACACATTTAAAATGCCTAGTCTAAGATACTGCTTTCTAAACTGTCCCTATACTGTAAATTTATATTTAGTCAGTTATCTTGTAAAATTAGGAGAGTAAAACATTTGGAAATGTATATATTTGAGATGGCAAAATAAGTATCCAAATCTGACAAAAGACCTGGAAATTCCCAGTAAAAATAAAGGGAGTACCCATTTTGTTGCAAAAAGTACCGTATATACTTGCCATTAAGTCCTCCCGCAGATAAGTCGGGGCTTGATTTTATCATATAATTTCCGGTATTTTATAATGTCAGTCGTATAAGTCGAATGCATAAAACTCACAGCATTGATCCAAGAGATTATGATATGCTAACGCCTACCTGAGAGAGTAACCACGGAGCACATGGCCTTCCTTTTCTATGTATTGTTCCTACGTGACCACACGGTAATACCCAAACTATTACGAAGCAACGTTTGCACTGTTTAGTGTTTTTTGTATCTCACACCCTCCCTCATACACCTTTATTGTAAGAGCAACCCTTATCTAGGATGGAGCGTTCGATCAGAAGAAAATATGAAGCTGGTTTTAGATTAAAAAGTCATTGAAGTGGCGAAAGAAATTGGTAACTGCGCTGCTGCAACAAAATTCGATGTGTCTGAGAAACCGATGTGAGATTGGAGGAGGCAAGAAGATGTAAAAAAAAAAAAAGTGTCACATTTTTGAACGGGTATATAAGTCAGGGTCTAATTTTATGTTTGATTTTTCGGGTTTCAAGACCCGACTTATACGCGAGTATATACGGTAAATTCTGAAAATGACTGAGGTGTTTATGCTGATAATTTGAAAAGAAAAAAAAAAAAAAAAGAAAAACACTAATCCAGTGTTATGTTACACAGTATAACTGGAAGCAAGTCTACAGGACAGAAATGAGACCTTGTCTGAGTTTTTTTTTTTTTTTTTGTGCAATTCTTTTCAAATGCCACATAAACTACACCGTATACAGTATATAAGATAAAGCAGGTACTAAACAGATGAACAATTCTTTGAAAACACTATAATAGTTACATACATATCAATGCTATTACCTGTCAAACAAATGTGTACCTAATTATTTGAGAGTCTCCTCCCAAGCTTAGTCTGAAAATGGGTAGATCTACTGGTTTGATTAAACATTTCAGAACCTTAGATTACATTTTACTCCTAAAATTAGTTTTCCCAAGGTGGAATAATCATTCCAAAAGCCAATAAAATATTTTTCAGAGTTAGACATAACTAAGAAAAGCACGGAAACAAAAAATGTTTGAATAACAGTCAACTGGAAATAGTTGCTTTTGTTAAGAAATGCACAGCTACCTCCAAATGAAAACAAATGGCTCCAGCTTAATGGTCAAAAATACACTTGTACAAAAGTGAATGACTATCTTATATACTTATATATGTTACGGCCAAAACCTGAAGTTCAGCCAGTTCCCAAATTGGCCCGCCATTTCGCATTTTGGCCGAGAGGTGTGGCCAAAGTCCGAATCACTAGAAATGACCAGCGTATATGCTACTTTGGCTGGCCATTTCGCAAAGTGGTGAGAACTCCCTGTCCAAAATCCGACGCGCTGATGTAAGACTGTCCGCTCAAGGTGCGAAGATGCTTAAAAACTTTCAGAAGCAGATTCAGAAGTGAGTTTTCCATTCTGCACGATTAGCTGCTCAAGGTGGATCTTGTTCAGAAAGTGGATGCCACCTGAGACAGCCTTCCCCTGGCCCAAACACTAACTTTAAGGTCAATAAAATAGGTCCCTGATGTTAAGTCACTATTTTAGGGCTAAAATGATAACAAAAATGTGAAACCTACTTATATACCTAATCTTAATTATTGTAAAACGACCAAGTGGCATCCGCTTTCTGAACAAGAGTCGCCAAGGCTACACTCGATGCAACTGCACTATTAAGTGCGCAACAAATTGCTGCTCATGCCTTTTTTCTTCCAACTTTGGCCGATCGCCCCGTGCCATTTCGCAAACTGGCTGGCCAAATTCCAAAATCAGGGAAAAGATCGGACACTGGCCGGTCAATTTACAGCGACATTGGCCATTTCCCAATTTGGCCGGACACTTCCTGCTTTGGCCGATTTCGGGTTTTGGCCGTAATATATACATTTTGCAGTAGATATTTAATATGTTATTTTTTTTTTTTTCACAAAAGACTGTGAGGGGGTGCCCACTTCACAAGTGGTTACCAGAAGCAGGAGCAACACTGGGCTGCCACTCTGAAGGAATTATCCCAGTAGACAGCCTGCAGGACAAAGAGGGAGAATCACACTGGCAGTCGAAGGAGATGTCCATAATATGCCAATGTAAAAATGAAAGGGCCACTAAGGAGGCCAGAAAAGTGTGGAGTTAGATGGAGAGTGGGACAAACATCTTACTGACCCAGAGATAGAGAGAAATAGAAAGGAAGGAGCTAAAAAAGTGCTTGGCATTGTACTGCGATGAACAAAAGGAGGTTCTGATCTTTTACGGTAGCCAGAGGGGCAGCAGGTTTTATTGTTTTAACTTTATTTTGTATTTTAAGTTCTGCCTTTTGCATATCTCTACCTGCAATACATGTTTGCAATAAATGCATCATTTTTAGTTCATGTCTACGTCCTTGGTGACCGTATGAATCTGGGCATGGCTCAAGAGTGCACCTACAAGTTAAACGGCATACATTTCTGTAAAGCTGTAAATTTCCTTCATCAAATTTTAAAACCACATCAAACATTTATTAACTTATGCATAAAAATTCCAGACAGGAAAGAAAGTCCTTTTACCTTCTTCTTTGAAGAACCTTCACAAAAATAGAAGGCATACATAAAAACTGCTGGAATGTAAACAATGAAATCTGCAGCCAAAACTAAAAAAACAGACAAACAAACAAATAAATATTTAAAAAAATGTATGACAGATAAAAAATTATTCATAGTCAAGATTGTGCATTCAATCAAAAGTAAACATGACACTGGTCCTTCTTCCTAAATTTAAATAACACAACACAACATAAAACATAGCTCCCATTTTACTTTTTAAATCAAAATAAATTGAGGTGCTTTGTATTTGCAATGTGTTTTGCTGCATGAGTGTCAACAAAAATAGGGACATTTTTTAAGACATCATTTTAGACATAATGGCCTGTTCTCATTTTTAAATCTGGCTCTGCCCTCCAACACTCATGGTTTAAATGGTCCTTGATGGTTAGGCCAATTCCTACTAGCTAATGTGGTCCTCACGCCTCAAAACGGGGCATTCTGAAGCCATTTATATAACCGCTGTCTGAGACCCCTTGATCTCACTCAACTGTTTGGTATCCACATATTAACACACACAAACATGGAGTGGAGGTTAACTGCGGGCAAATGTTGCAACTGAAACTTAGTGTTGCCAGTTAATTATACACTAAAGTTGCTCATTAAAAAACTCAGATTAAAATACTCAGTAATTTACAAGCACGTACTTTAAATGTCAGATCAAGTTCAGTGAAAGCAGTCACACAGTGAGCTGTACTTATTTAGTAGAAATGCTGTCAATTATGTGTCACTTATTCATGCACAGACCATTTCTAAGCATACTTTTATTGTACACTGTTATTACAGAAATATGACAATATATCATTAACAAGGTTTAATGCAAAAAATATAATAATCTGCATTGAAGAAAGAAAATATATTAGACATTCAAAGGAAATAACATCAAACAAAATAGGGGATTTTGATAATGGATTTACAAGTATCCAACGTAGGTCAATGTATGGAAGTGTTAAGAAAGACTAGTAGAGTGAAGAATTATTTAAAAATACAAAAGTTAACTGAAGTCATCCTTAGCCCGTACAATGAACTCTGTAGGTTAAATAAAAAGGGTCTAAGGAGTTTAAAAATATGATCTTTATGAAAGAAATATTATGTAACATTGTTGACAACTTTCATTTTAAAACAAACTATGGATGGGATAAATAACAATGAACTAAAATTTTCCTAGTGGTAAATGCTGATATTATTTTCTAGTCCCCTGTCACAAAAAGCATACAACCTTAATTTAAAATGAAAAGAAGAAAAATAAAACTTAATTTTGTGCCTTTTTCAGAATAGACCAGATAAATGCCTTATTCTTATCAATAACGTTTAAAGTTATGTAATTGGAAAGAAATATGTAAATACCCACAATAAAACAAAAAAATTATATAAACTGCTCAAAAAAATTAAAGGAACACTGTGAAAATACATCAGATCTCAATGGAAAAAAAATCCTGCTGGCTATCTCTACTGATATGGACTGATATGGTGATGTGTTATGAATAAAAGGATGCCACATAGTTTGATGGAAATGAAAAAATGATCAACATACAGAGAGCTGAATTCAAAAACACCCCGAAAATCAAAGTGAAAAAATGATGCGTCAGGCTCGTCCATTCTGCCGATATTTCATTGCAGCAACTCCAAATCGTACTCAGCAGTTTGTGTGGCCCCCACATGCCTGTATTATGCATAACCAGACAACATCCTAATGAGACGACGGATGGTGACCTGATGGATCTCCTCCCAGATCTGGACCAGGGCATCACTGAGTTCCTGGACAGTCTGAGGCATTGGATGGACGGAAACATAATGTCCCACCCAGAGGTGTTCTATTGGATTGAGGTCAGGCCAGTGAGCGTGGGGGCCAGCTAATGGTATCAATTCCTTCATCCTCTAGGAACTGCCTGCATACTCTCGCCAAATGAGGCCGGGCATTGTCGTGCACCAGGAGGAACCCAGGACCCACTGCACCAGCATAGGGTCTGACAATGGGTCCAAGGATTTCATCCCAATACGTAATGGCAGTCAAGGTGCCGTTGTCTAGTCTGTAGAAGTCTGTGCTTCCATGCACGGATATGCTTACCCAGACCATCATTGACCCACCACTAAACCGGTCATGCTGAATGATGTTACAGGCAGCATAACGTTCTCCATGGCTTCTCCAGACCCTTTCACGTCTGTCACAAGTGCTCAGGGTGAACCTGCTATCATATGTGAAGAGCATAAGGTGCCAGTGGTGGACCTGCCAATTCTGGTATTCTATGGCAAATGCCAATTGAGCTCAACATTGCTGGGTGGACAGTGAGCACAGGGCCCACTAGTGGATGTCGGGCCCTCAGGCCTCCTTCATGAAGTCTGTTTCTGATTATTTGGTCAGAGACATTCACACCAGTGGCCTACCTGCTGGAGGTCATTTTATAGGCTCTGGCAGTGCTCATCCTGTTCCTCCTCGCCCAAAGGAGCAGATACCGGTGGGTCCTGCTGATGGGTTAAGGACCTTCTATGAGGGGTCCTGTCCAGCTCTCCTAGAGGAACTGCCCATCTGTCTCCTGGAATCCATGCCTTTGAGACTGTGCTGGGAGACACAGCAAACCTTCTGGCAATGGCACGTATTGATGTGCCTGCCATCCTGGAGAAGTTGGACTACCTGTGCCACCTCTGTAGGGTCCAGGTATGGTCTCATGCTACCAGTAGTGACACTGACCGTAGCCAAATGAAAAACTAGTGAAAAAGCAGATGAGGAGGGAAAAATGTCAGTGGCCTCCACCTGTTAAACCATTCCTGCTTCGGGGGTTGTCTCATTTTCCAAATGCATGCATGGATTTTCTCCTTATATTCCCAATGACTGGCAGTTTTAAAGTGGCCCAGTTTGTCCAAAATTTTGCATAACAGGTTGAACGGTGGTTGTAAATTTGTTGAGTCTGAGTATGGCAGTGAGCACCAGTGGGGCCCCTCAACTGACTCAAGCCCATCTCAGAGCCCCACCAACATCACTGAATTAGATTAACTTGGTTAAAGAATGTTATGTAATTTAGTCCAGTCGTGTATAAAACATGAACATTGAAGGGTTTATTTCTCAGAAAACCCTTTCAACTTATAATTGACACAATCTGAACTTTCGCACGTTGGCAAACTCACCTGTAGCACGCATAAATAGCTTGTGTGCTTGACTTTCATACCCACGTGATGACTTAAGTGCAACCCAGTCTGGATTTACCAGATGTGCCCTAAAATGCAACATAGAGAATAGTGATAATGTTAGTTCATGAATGTAAACGGATCCTCATACACACAGAAACAAAAAAGAAAACACTAACATACACATATGCACAAAGCAGGCTATGATAAGCAGTCAGCGGTGGATAGTCAAGGCCCCAGTAAAGTAAGTCGTTGTCAGTAGAATTGAAATACCTAAAATAAAAAGTATGAAAGAAGGAGGATTAAACTTCAATAATAAAGTGACATTACTAAATCTTGGAAAAAACATTTCATTATCAAACCTTGTAATCTTGAGAGACGCTGTGCATTTTAAACAGGAAGTGTAACATTTTTTGACAGATTTCCTCATTGTATTAATTACCTCAGGTCTTGAGTCAATGCACCACACCTCCTTTATACTTAAACTTAACTTTTGCAAAGAAATAAAAGATGGGCATCAAAGGATCTTATACATACACTGATATTTTGTGTGGCTGTGATAATCCCTGTAAATGGTGTATGGGAATGGCAGAATTTCAAACTTTAAGTAATGAAATATATTTTAATTGTGTGAGTAACCTGCTGGGTTCCCCTCAGGTGATTGCTTCTATTTCTTGAAAGATCAATAGTAAAATCAATCAATAGTAAAAGCTGCTCAAACCTGCTTTCAGGAAAATGGCTGAAGGAGATATGATAAGCATACCTCAGCAATAAGTCGTTGGCTTTATATACGTGGTTCGGCAACACTATTGTTTGTACTTAAGTAGCTGACACATGTATGATAAACTTGTGTCAACCATTGACTATGACTCTGATGATATATCTTCTTCATTTTCTTTCCTATTCACAGAAGGCAGGATGGGGTAGCATCTTCTGGTAATTAGAAAAATAAACTTATTATTTTCTTAATGCAATGGTGATGGCTGATATATTTTAACAGCACAGTAAATGGAGTACATTTATGACAGATTTTAGGTCACTTTAAAAATGCCAACCATACCGGAGTAAATCAAATTACTTCTGTCAACTATACCAAACAAAACTACAGTTAATAGGTATAAAAACCAGTTTGGGTAGTTAACAGAAGTCTTTGTTTTACAATGAAGCCATGGACAAAGAAAGTGTGCATAACACACAGCTTAACATACTGTATGCTGTGGTCTATGGCCAGCTTGTCATCCCGGCCAATACCCCCAGGCCGCCAGATGGAGCCCTCCCTGCAATATGGAGGTGCCCCGAAGACCAGCAGGGAATCATGGACAATGGAGTTTTTATCCACAGCCCTGCTGGATACCACAGGGGCCACAAGAGGGAGCTGCAGTGAGGAGCAAAGAGTCATATGTGCCCTATAACCCGGAAGTGCGTCATAGGCAGAGCGACGGCAGAAGTGGCGTACTTCCGGGGTGAAGAAAAGGACTTTTGATCTGACCCGGAAGTGATAGAAGATCACATGGACTGGGGATTGGAACACTTCCGTGTCAGGGACTATAAAAGGATTGTGGGAGCTCCCAGACGGCGAGCTGAGCTGGGTGGAAGGGTGGCAACACGTCTGAGGGTAGAGGATTGATTATTGGTTTATTTAATGAGTATAGTGGTGGAGAGGGTGCTTTGTGCACTGTGGATAATAAGTAAAGTCAACTTTTGGACTTTTATCTGGTGTCTGGAGTCTTGGACAGGGGTTCAACGGAGCGATAGCGCCCCATATCTGTCACAATGCTCTTTAAAACAAACACGTGAAAGGCTAAACAAAATATTAAGAAAAAAGTAAATACTGCTAGCAAGAAAAGGCACTAGAGCAATTAGATCTTTAAAATCTGCAGTATCTAACAAAATCAAAAAGAGCACATTAATGCCCTGCAAAAAAATTTGAATGGCTGTCTATAGGCTTCTTCATATAATGACAATGATCTTCTATTTTCTCTTTGGCAATCCATGTGGCAGACTTAGAAGTCAGCAAAAAATAAGAAAGCACCTAAGAACACTTGATGTAATGTAATAGAAATTTGGACATGAAGTCTTAAAAGCAGTTACCTTCTCTTTCACATAAAATCTCTGCCCAATACCCTGCGATTGGCATGGGCATCTGAGACATTTCTGTACTTGTAATTGTGTATGTCATAGACACATGAACACAGTATATATACGGTATATACACACCTGCAAATAAATATAATGTACATAATGACATACCTGCTGAAGACTAGATAGGCAAAATGTTGTGTTTTTCTTTGAGCATGTAAA
>JANRMT010062857.1:35067734-35083873 GCA_026402145.1 Polypterus bichir lapradei
TATATATATATATATATAAACTACCACAATTATTAACAGGAAAAAAATTAGATAGATAAAAGAAAACTTCTGATTTGGAAGTCATGTCACAGTGAGGCATTATACAGGCATATTTCTGTTGGTATAAAGATTTATCTGATTTTTAGTGGCTACTATCAGTGACAAGCCAGAAGCCAGATCAGTTTAAATCTTAAACAAAACTATTAACTAACTTAAGTTAGTAAATTTGAATAACAAAAAAGGAAAACAGTATGAAATACAGAGCTGTAAAAGGCCACTGCTTGCACAGCAAATGAAGTCAATCTTTACATACTATATACAGTCATGGCCGAAATTATCGGCACCCCTGGAATTTTCCCAGAAAATGCACCATTTCTCCCAGAAAATTGTTGCAGTTACAAATGTTTTGGTATACTCATGTTTATTTCCTTTATGTGCATTGGAATAACACAAAAAAACAGAGAAATAAAGCCAAATCTGACATCATTTCACACAAAACTCAAAAACCGGGCTGAACAAAATTATTGGAACCCTCAACTTAATATTTGGTTGCATGCCCTTTGGAAAAAATAACTGAAATCAAGAGCTTCCTATAACCATCAACAAGCTTGTTACACCTCTCAACTGGAATTTCCGACCACTCTTCTTTTGCAAACTGCTCAAGGTCTCTCAGATTTGAAGGGTGCCTTCTCCCAACAGCAGTTTTGAGATCTCTCCATAAGTGTTCAATCAGATTTAGATCCGGACTCATTGCTGGCCACTTCACAACTCTCCAGCGCTTTCTGGGTGCTTTCAGAGGTATGTTTGGGGACATTGTCCTGCTGGAACACCCATGACCTCTGACGCAGACCCAGCTTTCTGACACTGGGCCCTACATTGCGCCCCAATATCTTTTGGTAGTCTTCAGATTTCATGATGCCTTGCACACAGTCAAGGCATCCAGTGCCAGAGGCAGCAAAACATCCCCAAAACATCTTCGAACCTCCACCATGTTTGACTGTAGGTACTGTGTTGTTCTTTTCTTTGTAGGCCTCATTCCGTTTCCTGTAAACGGTAGAATGATGAGCTTTACCAAAAAGCTCTACCTTGGTCTCATCTGTCCACAAGACGTACACTCAGAAGGATTTTGGCTTCCTCAAGTACATTTTCGCAAACTCCAGTCTGGCTTTTTATGTTTCTGTGTCAGCAGTGGGGTCCTCCTGGCTCTCCTGCCATAGCATTTCATTTCGTTCAGATGTCGACGGATAGTTTGAGCTGACACTGTTGCACCCTGAGTCTGCAGAACAGCTTGAATATGTTTTGAAGTTGATTGGGGCTGTTTATCCACCATTCGGACTATCCTTCATTGCAGTCTTTTATCAATTTTTCTCTTCCGTCCACGTCCAGGGAGATTAGCTACAGTGCCATGTGTTGTGAACTTCTTGATTATGTTGCGCACAGTGGACAAAGGAACATGAAGATCTCTGGAGGTGGACTTGTAGCCTTGAGATTGTTGATATTTTTCCCCAATTTTTGTTCTCAAGTCTTCAGACAATTCTCTGCTCTTCTTTCTGTTCTCCATGCTTAGTGTGGCACACTCAGACACACAACACAAAGGTTGAGTCAACTTTTCTCCATTTTAACTGGCCTCAGGTGTGATTTCTATATTGCCAGCACATGTTTCTTGCCAAAGGTGAGTTCAAACGAGCATCAAATGCTTGAAATAAAACGATTTACCCACAATTTAAAAAAGGTGCCAATAATTTTGTCCGGCCCATTTTTTGAGTTCTGTGTGACATGATGTCAGATTTGGCTTTTTTTTCTCTGTTTTTTTGTGTTGTTCCAATGCACATAAAGGAAATAAACATGTGTGTACCAAAACATTTGGAATTGCAACAATTTTCTGGGAGAAATGGTGCATTTTCTGGGAAAATTCCAGGGGTGCCAATAATTTCGGCCATGACTGTATATACTGTATATCTATATATCTACCTATATTAAATATAAACATATATCACTATTTTATATTTATACTATGGGGCACTGCCCCCTGCTCGCTTTGCTCACCAATCCGCTGGCAGGTGCTATGCACTCGCCACTTTGCAGTTCTGCCGCTCACGTATGGGGAAGAGGATGTACAATTTAAACAGATTGTAATTTTCATGGGAATTGTTACATATGCATAATAGAACTAACTATTTTACATTACAGTGAGTAATTAACCATAGTAAAAAATAGTAAAACATAATAAATTGAAAGAAAATTATGTTTCATGTTGCGTTAGAGGTATTCGTTGCGTTATAAGTTTTCATTGTGTTTGGCTTTGAAATTAACGCGCATAATACTTTTTAAACGTACACTTTTACTGTAAAACTTACAGTATTTGGAATTAACTTTTCATCAATATTGCATTGAATTTTGATTCCCTGTTTGGACTTGCATCATGACAACGCAACGTATAGCTGCCTGTGAGTGAATATCGTTTCCTTCTGTCTAATAAATAAACCGACTTTTTTCAATGTTTGTCCCTCTGATTTGTTAATTGTCATAGCAAAAGCTATTTTAACAGGAAACTAAACTTGTTAATACAAATGGCATATCAAGATCTCCGCTGGTGTCTAATGTTATCCCCTGAAGATGTACTAAATTACCTTTCCTGTCGCCTGTTAAAATTTTACACGTCAGAATTGTTCGAGCAATTTTGAATACAACTAATCTTGTTGTATTGCATAGCCCATCACTCAGACATAAATTACGCAATAACATTACGATACATCCTTCTTTCAACAGTAATTCAGCCGGTGGAAGACCAGACGGTGTTAACGGTTGTAGATATTCTTTGTGATATTGTAAGTTGGTCATTTCCTCTTCCACACCATCACCACCAACTGTTTCAGCAGAGTCTATTGATTCGCATTTAACCAATTTGCCGTGTAACTGATCGACAATTTTCGCGTTAATTCGTTTGACTTAATCGTTTCTCGGTGCTAGGATTGCCGTGTACTCATTTCTTCGGTTGATAACCCTTCGGGATGAAATTTTTCAATAAGATTTGGACATGATACGTCTTCTTTTATTGGGAACTTAACGTGAGGAAAACATTAAAATTTATAAGAGCTGAGAGTGCAGGAAGTGTGTCTGCCAAAAGCATTCACACGAATGAGAGGTGAGTGGATCGCGGGTGTGGGCCGTTAACCAGAAATGGTTGAGAGGAGGGCGGGACTTGAGAAAATCTCTTGGCAAAAGTCTCGTCTCAAGATTTTCTTTTATTATATACAGTACAGACAGACAGATAGAGAGAAAGACAGATAATTTGTGGTTCCAATATATCAAATCGATCTAAAGGAGTAATACTAGAAGCACTGTAAAACTGAAGCCTTCAACATTTTCAATACTCATTATATATGGAGTCAGTATATCAAGAAACAGTGGCTATAAAAAATTACAGTTGTTTCAATTCAAATAATTATTATACATAAGAGCTCTGTACACATTTAGAGATATCAAAAAGCAAGCACATACCATGCAACACATCACCTTGTAATACATACCAATAAATATAAATATGCACAGATTTTATGCTTAATAACTTACATTCCCAATGTGCCAATGCATTAATCATTAAATCAAAAAGTAGACACTAGATGACAAAGGAAAAGAGAAAAACAAAATTGCAACTTACACAGAATCACTCTACCTTTAACCAACTCATTTTAAACAAAATATTACAGGCTAGTTAAAAGTAAAATTCTACACATCCTTCTAAGTTATCTACTCCTACATTAAATACATTATAAATAGCCAGTTGCCTAAGACATGACCTCCACTGCATCAACACACAAGTGCAATCCAACGAATTGTTTTTAAAAATTACTGATGAAAGGACTCTGCAGGCAATAATAATAAACCCCCCAATAAAGACTCAAACCAAAAAAACAAAGGCCCAGTTCCTTATGAGGCTAACTCTGAATTACCAATTTTCTTCACACGTAAGTCTTTGGGGATGTTAGAGGCAAACCAAAATATCAACAGAAAAGCCCACCCAGACATGGGGAGAGTATGCAAACTACACACAGCCTTGGGATCAATAGCCAGAAGATTGGATCAGAAAGGCAGCATTCTGTGCCACAGTGAATACTTAATGAGTTAGTTATACTGTGTGTGCAAATGAACTATTGATAATTTAGAAAAAATGTATTTTGATATATTTTTGGAGATTAATAGATAAAAAAGCCCATTAATTGAAATTAAATTTCATAAATTAAAATCAATTATAACACAATTTTAAAGTTTAAATGGACAACACTTATAAAGCCAGTGAATGATAAAAGCTGTTAAAAATAATTTTACATATGAATATTAAAACATCCAAAACATTTAAACTGAAAGCACAGCATTTTATTTATTACGATTTTAACTTAAGTATAGATCATATGTAGTTCGTTTCAAGTAGAATTTAACTACAAAATGCAGAGCATATCACAAAGTCTCATTGCATAAAGGTAATCAGGAGATCAGTTGATAAAGAAAAGTGAAATGAAATGCTTAAAGCTGCCACCACAACTCAGTCCACAGAAATAAGAAAAAACTGTCTTGTCCCTTTAACTGGCCTTGGGATGGTTTTTACATTTTAAAGAGGTAACATAAACAGCTAGCATCACTACCCACCCTATGGCCCTGAGCAAACTAGAAACCTTGTTGTACCAGTATTCAAAAAATTTAGGACACTGTATATTAAAAAAAAGAAACAACATCTCTCTTGAGAAGACAAAGGAGCTTGATTGCTGGCAAACACATGCACTTCTTTGAGTCTTCGTAACACTTACAAAGCATAAGTAAACAGAATAGAATTGAATGGAATGGAATTTATTGTCATTGCACAGATGTACAATACAGTTTTCCAATCTCTGACCAACTAAGAAAGTGTCACTTTTGAGTGGTCTGAGGTGGCTTCACTGTGACACATTTCTCTTGATGTTCCATATTTAGTATAAGACCTATGAATCCTTCATATTATCGAGTAATTTTACCTTCATGTCAATGTGCCACACTGCATAGACATAGGTAACCCACCTTAAAGATGTTTTGTGGGTGTTATGAAGGCCAGAAGAGGCCTTTGTTAAGGTCTCGTCACTTAAGAGGAAATGAATAATAGTCCCCAAACTTAAAGTGTTGCCAGTTAGTAGTGTGGTGGGCAGCAGAACTTTAGGGGCATTGAAAAGTTGGCTTGATGTTGTTTTGGAGGAGTTACATAGAAGCTTTGTTGGGCTGAATGGCCTGTTCTTGTGTTTATCATTAGAACATTAGAATGGAAACTGACAAGTCTGATTGAGAGCTTTTCACTTTGTAAAAAAAAAAGTAGCGCTAAAATTCCTCGGTATTATTAAAAAAAAAGCAGCGTGGCAGTTAAATTATTAGTCATACAAAGAATATTGTCTCACATTTACTAAATTTCTAATTTGAAAGATTACAATTTTATGTATGATTTACATTATAAAATGTTACAAAAAAATAATTTTCAGAACACTTTTTTTAAAATGTGGAAATCGGAACTGTTTCTCAATAACACAACCAACATACATAATTTTAATCCTGAAGGTAAATACAGTGCCCTCCACTATTATTGGCACCCCTTGTAAGAAGCATTAGAAACAAATCCCCGTTTGCTGAAGAACCGTCATCTTGCACAGAAAAAATGTGAAACATCTGACTTTTACTTGAAACAAGTTCATTCAAAGAAAAACAAAGCCCTCGTCAAGAAGTAAATATTTTTAACAAAAACACACCTGTCACAATTGTTGGCACCCTTGGAAATGAATGTGAACCAATGTTATTAAAAATGCCTTTAAATTGGGCCTTGTTAGGTGGACTGGAGTGTATAGGAACTTTCCAGCTGAAATCAATGACTTCCTGACTAACTTGGATACAAATGTGAAGAGACACAGAACCAAATTTCCTGAGCCAACCATCATCATGGCAAAGAAAAGTGAACACTCAATCTAAATGAAGGAGAAGTGTGTTGCCCTTCATAACTCAGGGAATGGTTATAAAAAATAGCTACTCAACTGAAAACACCCAATTGTACAATTAGGACAATAATTATAAAGTGGTCATCAACTGGAACTGAGACAGACTTGACCAAGTTTATTTCCCCCACACATACAGTGAGAAGGAGAGGCAATAATATCTCCAAGGATCACTGATGGGAAATTGCAAGAAAAAGTGAAATCCTGGGGTTATCAAGTTCTCCAGAACCACCATCAGACGACATCTCCATGCCAACAGATTATTTGGAAGGTACGCCAGAAAGAAGCCTTTTCTGTCAGTTATCCACAAACGCAAGTGCTTGGAGTTTGTAAAACATTACTTCAACTTTGACTGGAACCATGTTCTATGGTTGGATGAAACAAAAACTGAACTTTTTGGCAATAAACATGCAAAGTGGGTTTGGTGTAAAAACAAGGTGGGCTATAATGAAAAGAACCTTGTCCCAACTGTGAAATATGGTAGAGATTCTGTGATGTTGCGGGGCTGTTTTTCCTTCAAAGGCCCTGGAAACATTGTTAGGGTACATGGCATGATGGATTCTGTGAAATATCAGGAGATTTTAATACAAAACCTGGCTGCCTCCACCAGGAAACTAAAGCTGGGTCATCATTGGATCTTCCAGCTGGATAATGATCGAAAACACATATCCTAATCAGCCCTGCAATGGTTAACTGACCACAAAATCAAAGCTGTCATGGCCATCTCAGTTCCCCGACCTGAATCCAATTGAAAACCTGTGGAGTGAGCTGAAGAGGAGAAGACACAGGAGAGGGCCGAGGACCCTGGATGATCTGGAGAGATTATAGAAAGAAGAATGGTCTTATAAAAGGTTACAAAATAAGACTCTGTGCTGTTATATTGGCAAAGGGAAAAGGTACAAAGTATTACATGCAGGGGTGCCAACAATTGTGGCATGTGTGTTTTGTTAAAAATATTTATTTCTTGACGAGGGCTTTGTTTTTCTTTGAATGAACTTGTTTCAATTAAAAGTCAGATGTTTCTCATTTTTTCAGTGTAACATGATGGTTCTTCAGCAAGCAGTGATTTTTTTCTCACCCCTTTTACTAATTTTCACAAGGGGTGCCGACAATAGCGGAGGGCACAGTATGTATCTGCTGCTTGTATGCTCATCTTCAGATTTTTTCCCCCAAACATTTCCTTATTTGTCGTATTCATCAGATGTGTGGAATAACAAAGCTTGATAAGATCAAGACTGAGAGGATTAGAGGTACAGTTAAAATTGAGGAAATCTTGAAGAAAAAACAGGAAAAAAGGTTAAATGGCACAGATATGTAAAGAGAAGAGAGGTAAAGAATGTAGGAAGAAAAATAATAGGTTGAGGAGAAGTGGATGGACTGTGTGAAGAGGGAACTATGGCAGGAAGGGCTATCACATGAGGAAGTGTACAACAGACGAGAATGGAGGAGGCTGGTCAAGTATAGCAACCCCACATAAAAGTTGAAAAGGTTTTGAAGATTAGATACACCATAAAAAAATCCTGACTAGGCTCACACTTATTGTTGATCCTGAATTGAATGGATGCACTCTGTATAATTAAATCATTCATTTTCAAATTTGTATTTCAATTTCAGTGTCACTGCAATACGGGATCAGTTACGCACACACCAAATCACATGGAGCCACCTCAGAACTGACCGTTAACCTACCCTGCATGTGTTTAGGGCATGGGAGGTCAAGACTGCCAACACCACGCAAGGTCGGGGAGCAGCACTGCTGATAAACTGTGCCACCCTGTTGTTGTATCAGTGATGCCAAAGGAAAAATATCACTGAATGCCGGCAATAAAAGAAAACAACTGAAATGTATTAACTTGCAAAGCAAATATTTTGCAAGTTTAAGGTATAATATAAAAAATATTCTCAAACCTGCTTAACCCAACTTGGGTTCGCAGGGCACATACGACTACCCCAGAAGCACCACATACAAGGCTGAAACCCTCAATTAAACCAACAAGTTCATCTTTGGGGATGTGGGAGGAAAACCAGAACGCATGTAGCAAAAGCCACACTGATACAGAAAGTGATGCCAAATTTTCACACACAACAAGCAGACATGGGGTTCATCAGGATAGAGCGCTGCACTCCACTACACCACCCAAAACCAGTTTACATTGGCATTCAAGGGTGGCAGCGTCAAACACCACTTTAATGAATGATTTCAAATAATAAGTAGATTAAACCAAACCATTTGTGAATGGGCAGATTGAAAGTAACCTCCTGCCAGTGCCTCTGAGCTTCATAGTCGCCAAACATCGGTGGTTTCCCGGCACCTGTGTGAGAAAGAGAGACCATGGGGTATGTACAGAAAAGTTAATTAGTAAAGGAACTTTATGTGCTTACAGTCATACGCGTTGCAATAATTCTAACAGAAAAGTCGCATAACGATTTATCCCTGTGCTGCAATCCATCATTCCTTAACTGCAGTGTTGGCTGGTAGTTCGTATTTAACGAATGCATGACCCATCGCCAGCTTATTTTCTGGATTCCAGCTTTTATATTAAAAATGCAACCCCTCCTACTTGCAAGCGACTTTCTTTTCTATCCCTAGGATTCACACCTGAATAAGAGCTGAGAGAAACGGCCCACCGCACAATAAGGCTCAGCAACCCCGACAACACTACGAAACTCCAGGTATCCATGTCTCTTTCATCGATGAGACGTCGGCAGCCGCGGCTTCTCACTACAGCATGTGGCAACACAACAGCGGAACTGTCACCGTGCTACTACACTTCCGGGATCTGTACGCGACGTCACGTCCAAAAGCCCGCCTCTTTGGCACTTCCGGGCGCTCAGTAGTCAATGGGCTGAGCTGAACCCGCCCACACGACGTTGTCACTTCGAGTTGACTGATTTTCGTTTCCCACGGCATGTATTTGTGCGATCTCATAGCCCAATATTCCACGACATTATTTTGAAGCTGAAAATAATAATACTTAGTCATTTTTTTCCTTTTGAAAGAAGGTAAACTTTGAATGCTAATCTTACCTTACAACCGCAGCCGGATTCATAGAGCAGCGCAGATTTCAGGCATTGATTAGTGAGGCAATTCTGCCTGAAACAGAAAAACCCATCGCACATCAGTTTGTCTCAAAATTTACTTCTAAACGTCTTAGGTTATTTTTTAACGTAAGTAGTGCGGTGATGTTTTAATGATAGTGATGTTAAGATTATTATTATTAGTCCATTTGAGTTAATGCCGTAATACAACATAATAACCGTGTCCATTATTTGTACTGTATATAGAAGTCTGTTTAATGGATAGTGCCTTTTTTAGGGCATGACATGTTCCAAGTACTGTGATCTTCTGTCATTCTTGTATTTTGATGTTACCCAGGATCTGTTGGATATATTTCTCCATTCCTTTCTTTAAAAGTCCAAGGGATCCTAACTTTATTGGTATTGTTTGTGACGTTCGTTCCCCACTTTGGTTCCATTTCGATTTCAAGGTCTTTATATATTTTCCGTTACTTTTACTGCTGTCTTTCTCTCAGTTGGGATGAACATATCAATAAGTAGAGAGCTTTTTTCTTTTTTGTTCTTAATGGTGATGTCTGGTCTGTTGGCCATCATCTCCTGCTCTGTCTGTATTGGCATGTCCCATAGGCTTGTGATGTTATCTTTTTGAGTTACTGTTTGGAACTCATGCTCATCCTTTTTTTCTTTAGGAGTGGTGCTGGATTCTTTGCAAATGTTCCAGTGCCGGTATGTGGTGGTCTTATTGTGTCTAGGAAGGTGGTCAGTTTTGTCCAGCTCAGGACATCCTGCCACATTATGGTCAATGGTTTCCTGGAGTTGACCACATAGCCTGCATGCTGGGTCAGTGCCATCCTTGAGGATTTTGCTCAGCAAGTAGTTGGTCTTGGGCAGCAATAATAAAGCCCTCTGTTTAGGATTTTAGCCCAGCTGTTTTCAGCCATTGGTATGTTGGTCTACGTCTTTCTCATCTACTCTTTTTGGGTATTGCCCATGCATTTGTTTCCCTTCCCATTTTTGTTTCATTTGTTCTTGGGTGTGATGCTTTGCTTTTTGTTTGACGTTTTGGCCTCGGATGGTTGGAGCTTCATTTACAGTTTGTGGTGTTTCAGGGAGGTTGAGTTCTCTTCTGAAGATTGCTGTTTGGCTAGCTACTAGGACACACAATGTTCAAATGCACACTCTATTTATTATTTTTCTTCTACACAGCACACAGTACACAAATTACCCACAAGGCTCAGTCCTTTTTATTTCTCTTCTTTTGTCTTCTCCCAAGTCTTGTGCCACCTCTACTCCTCCACTGGCAAGCTCCGTCCTCTTCCACCCGACTCCAGCTCCCTGAATGGAGTGAGGCAGCCCCTTTTATAATGCACCCGGATGTGCTTCAGGTGCTTCCTGATGAGCTTCCTTCAGCACTTCCTGGTCTGGCAGAAGTGCTGCATACCATGGCTTCTGAACCATCCAGGCACCAACACCCATCAGGGTGGCTGCCTTCTCGTGTTCCAGGGGAGATATTGCTCCTCTCCTGGTCTTTCCATCCTACAGGCGTCCCGACTGGGCATAAGCCCCAGCCGTCCACCACACTATGGAGTTCTTTTTCTTTTGCTTTTCATGTTCTGTAGCAATCATGAGGCAGCGTCATTTTTGGTGTTGAGGTAAGTATCCAGGCCTATTGTTATTGTTTTGTAGGTGGTTTTCAGTTGGATTAGGCCTTATTATTAAAAGAGGACACCTTCTCATAGTTGGTTCCTTCTTTAGCTGTTGATGCCAGGTGTGTGATGACAGTCCACAATCGTACAATACCACACTCACAGGTGACAAAGGTAAGAACAGATCAAAACGGGAACTCCTCTCTGTTTAAAGTGGCATGGTCTCACCCAGATGAGGTGGTTACTAACTCTTTACCCAGTTTAGGACATATTACTATGAGTCATGCTCTCCTAATATGGCACAGACAAGACACACAGATGGCAGGGTCTCTTTCAGGAATGTCGAAATTGCGCAACACTCTGACACTGTACCCATCTTCACTCCACCATAATTTCATTTAAAGAAGTCTGGTGTGTTTTGTGTTCATAAGAATTACTTACGAGCATCTTGAAATCACTTCAGGTTTTTCTCTGTCCAACGCCTGCCGACTCAGTGATAAGAGAAACCCCATATTTGATAAACCATTCGACTTGCCTTGATGTCTGGTTATACAAGACGTAAAGTTTTTGGGGTTCCCTTCTATTTTCAGCCCTCTATACCCTAAAAAAACTCCTCATTTTTAGGCCATTTTTGGAAGATATTTTGTGCAGGAAATTACACCCATATGACAAAAAGTAAACCAGCAAAAATGATCAGAAAGACTTGAAGCTGTGCATGCCACATCAACCGACTCCAGGGGTACACCCCCTAATGGGATATGATGGGTCACAATTATTCCTTTTCACAATACTTTGAAAAAACAGGGATGGGTAATATAGGCATGTGAAATATTTGTTACGCTATTTTGTGGGTGCTGATGTATGATTCTTTACCAGTGGTCCTAGCCCTCTAAGAGCCATTCCCAGAATGTTAAAATGGCAAATTTCAAACATGAGCATTTGGGATATCATTTTAGACTATTTCAGGGGCAGTGCATACAAATACGATGTCAGTTTTTGGTTTTTGATTCTATACTAGGGAACTAGGCCTCTATGGACCTCTATCAGAGGGTGAACAAAATAACAGATTTCTATTCCAATTGAACATATTTACATTGTAAACATTTAAAATGAAGCTCACATTTTAATATTACAATTATCTTCTTGTTTATTATGCACTTCTACCTCATGAAGTAAATCATTACAGCTCTTATGAACATCCTGAGTTAGGACAACTTGTGCTAATTCAGACTTTTTATTCCCTGAGACTATATTACAAGTATAGAATAGACCAGGGGTGTCAAACTCCAGGCCTGGTGGGCCGCAGTGGCTGCAGGTTTTCATTCTAACCCTTTTCCTAATCAGTGGCCAGTTTTCACTGCTAATGAACTCCTTTTCCCTTCATTTTAATGGCCCTGTTTTTAAGGATTCAGTTTTCTGAATTGATACGTTTCTTCATTAAATGGCAGCCAAACAGAAATGAGACGTGGAACGAGCCAACAGATGACGAGCTAAACTGGGGCTTCAAACTCCAACCAATTTCACACCAACCAGTTTCTTAATAAGCAGCCAATTCTTGCTGTTAATTAAAGCTGTTATTGAATATCATGACTTATTGCTGCTCTCGTTCTGCCACTGCTGTTGATTTTCTGTTTTTTTAAGACCACCGCCAAGATGTTTTGGTGACCCGAGCAGACCAACATGGCAAACACCTTCAACTTTATTTATTTTCAGGTGGCGGCTTATTTTGTGTCTCATTATTGTTTGGCTGCTCATTAAGGAAAAGGAAACAACTAAGGGGTCTAAAACTAAGGCAAAACAAGTTAATTAGCAGCAAAAACGGCTCACTAACTAAGAAGATGATTGGAATGAAAACCTGCAGCCACTGTGGCCCACCAGGACCGGGGTTGGACACCCCTGCAATAGACTGATGTCCCATACAGAGTTGGTTCCTGCCTGATTTTGCCAGGATAGCCTCTGACTGTCTGTTTTCCTGAATTGGATTATGCAGGATTGAGAATATTATGTCAGATTATTTTGCGTTACTGTATATTACAAGTATAATATAACTGTCTGTGGAACAATTACAGTCCCTAAGTATTCCATCCTATACACATAGGCTATACTGATCTCAACAGGAGCCAACCATACATTTTCTTAAGGCTGACATCTTCCTGACTGAGATTCTTACTTATTCTCCGTCAATCATCCTTTCTGTATACGGCAAAGACAAGTTGCACAGGAGGAAACGTCTGCTTTTGTCAAGTAAATATATCCACATGAGCAATGCGGAAAGGATTCAGCAACACTGTGATTAGGTTCCCATCTCCCATTTCTCCAAACTTCTTCTTCTTCTTTCGGCTGCTCCCATTAGGGGTCGCCACAGCGGATCATCTTCTTCCATATCTTTCTGTCCTTGTCATCTTGCCCTGTCACCCCATCACCTGCATGTCTTCTCTCACCACATCTATAAACCTTCTCTCAGGCCTTCCTCTTTTCCTCTTGCCTGGCAGCTCTATTATTAGCATCATTTTCCCATCATCATCATCTCTCCTCTGCACATGTCCAAACCAACACAATCTCGCCTCTCTGACTTTGTCTCCGAACCGTCCAACCTGAGCTGACCCTTCAATGATTTTGTTTATTTACAGTGCAGAATTTTTTATTTTCCGAGACAATGTTACACCCCATTGTTAAAGACTACTCATCCTAGTGACATTAACATTGAAGCAATGCTGACTTACTACATGTTTGTTGCCCTTCAATCATAGCCTGTTTGACTGCAACGTCTGACGTTAATGGTAAATTATCCAGCATAACATACTTTAAAGCTGAATTTATACATGTAGAGTCACCAATATGCACCTACTGAAAAAGGTCAGCGATACCACCCCAGACCGAGAGAAGGTGCTGTTGCTTTCTCTTCCACCTGCAGTACCGAGAGGAATCCCACCAACTGATCCCGTCGACAGAGCCTGGCGTAAACCCTGTCCCTTCCAGTCAGGACCAGATAAGATGAGGCCTGTCCTAAGAATGACGCCTCTCTCTGGACCCAGATTGCAAAGTGCAAGGAGCTCCCAATCTGCGTGAAGCCTGTTATCTATCTTCCATAAGGATTTGAGGCTGGATTTGCCAAGTTTTTGTTCTTTATATCTGAATCCCAACATTTTTCTTTGTTTTCATTAAGCAGGGTTTCCCAGTTGGCTTCCCAGCATTTATTGTGGGCTCCACGACTCTTCCTGGGTATAATAATACAGGTCAGAGAGCCTTATCCTTGGGTATGTGGGTCCCGGACCCCCCATGGATATACAAAAAACATAGATGCTCAGGACTTATATACAGTTGTACTTGAAAGTTTGTGAACCCTTTAGAATTTTCTGTATTTCTGCATAAATATGACCTAAAACATCATCAGATTTTCACTCAAGTCCTAAAAGTAGACAAAGAGAAACCAGTTAAACAAATGAGACAAAAATATTATACTTGCTCATTTATTTATTGAGGAAAATTATCGAATATTACATATTTGTGAGTGGAAAAAGTATGTGAACCTTTGCTTTCAGTATCTGGTGTGACGCCCCCCCCCTTGCAGCAATAACTGCAACTAAACGTTTCCGGTAACTTTCACAGGCTTTCAAGCACAATTGTAAAAGCATAAAGGTGATTGCAAGCGTAAAGAGAACACACAAGGGCCGATACAGCAGGACTGAGGGTTGGCTGGGCTTGGGTATGTTGAGCTTTCCAGCATCAACCTGCACATGTTATTTCTTGTGCATATTTAGTGGGCAGCAAAGCACACAGACATTTCAAATGTTCTTTTTCAAGAATATTCTGCATTTGTTTTTAATATTTTTGAACCACAGTTGGTCTAAACATCCATCCATCCATTATCCAACCCACTAGGGTTCAAGGGTTAATTCCAACCCTAACTACAGGGTCAATGGTCCCAGCCAACGCAGGGCGCAAGGCAGGAAACAAACCCCAGTCAGGTCGCCAGCCCACCACAGTGGTCTAAACAGTGAATGCCAAATCCATAAGGTGGGCCAACTGTGTATACTCTAATAGATGACATGGATTGGCTGGCATCATGGTTGGGATGGATGGTTCCTTACCTGGCTGGGAAGTCATTATAATGGATGAAGAGAGCAGACTGCTTCCCTGGGTCAGGTGCTCTCCAGTATACTGGATGGTGACATCCCTCACTTCTGCCCACAGGGCTGCATGGGAATTGTAGTCTTAGTGGGCAACCTTAGTGGGGTCCTTGGGTGCCAATAGGGGGAGTTGCTGGGGACAGGCTCTCTTGTCACAGGGGAGTTCCGCCTTACCCAGAAGTGCTTCCTAGATGCAAAGTACTCCCAGGTCTGGTATAAAGGAAGTTGCTACATTCCATGCAGACGGGTGGAAAAGGACAAAGCTCACCTGGGAGAAATGGAGGAAAAAGCATGAAGAGAGTTGTGCTTGTGTTGAAGTTATTATTATGAACAGCATTTTGTTAAGGTCATTTATTATAATAAACTTCTTATTTGAACCCGGTACTTGTGTCACTATGGTTGTGTTTGGGGTGCTGCATCGCCCTCTACTGGTCATAATATAAATATAGAATACCCAACTGTCTGAGGTAATGTGGACCGATGCTACCTTGGATAACTGAAAACATGGATAAAATAGATGGCCATGGCCATTTTAGATTAAAAATTACAGATATGAAAGGTTTTGCCAATTTATTTGGTACTTTTAATCCTATTTTCATACCTTAGTGAATTTAATGTTCCTTGCTTCTTTGCTATAATGTTCTGCAGTCAACACAGCATCAAAATGTCGGCAGGTGTAGTGTCCTCCTGCTGTTCAATATACAGAAGTGCTGTTTCTGTGGCATGTAGTCTGTCTAGATGGATCTTGTGGATTTTCTGTGCAGTCCTCATCATGGTATGAACACAGAAATCCTAAGTGAATGAAATTGTACAGCATGTGTACAGGGTCAATGCTATTAAAAGTATAGATTTACTCGCTCAGTACAGTATTCATAGCAAAGTTTTTGTGAATTATAAGTAAAACAGTGTATTACACTTTCATGTTTGCCTCAGATAATGTGGATACTCAGTTAAGCGGGGTGCAGATAATCAGGGCTCTGCTGTGAAAATATATACAGTACAGGCCAAAAGTTTGGACACACCTCCTCATTCAATGTGTGTGTCTTTATTTTCATGACCATTTACAGCACTCCATCACTCTCCTTCTTGGTCAAATAGCCCTTACACAGCCTGGAGGTGTGTTTGGGGTCATTGTCCTGTTGAAAAATAAATGATCGTCCAACTAACCTGACTTCTGCACAACACAACTGCTGGTCCCAACCCCATTGATAAAGCAAGAAATTCCACTAAATAACCCTGATAAGGCACACCTGTGAAGTGAAAACCATTTCAGGTGACTACCTGTTGAAGCTCATCGAGAGAATGCCAAGAGTGTGCAAAGCAGTAATCAGAGCAAAGGG
>JANRMT010062857.1:35094292-35112809 GCA_026402145.1 Polypterus bichir lapradei
TGACAGCAACACTCATCACTCACAACAGTGACAAAACAATTACATTGACAATCATGTTACGTTATTTTCAAAATGTTTCCTTTTCTTTTTCATTGCTTCTTTAACACACTACTTCTCCGCTGCGAAGCGCGGGTATTTTGCTAGTATATATATAGATAGATATGACAACAACACTCATATCAATGACAAAACAATTACATTAACAATCAAGTTACGTTATTTTTTAAATTTTTCCTTTTCTTTTTCATAACTTCTTTAACACACTACTTCTCCGCTGCGAAGCGTGGGTATTCTGCTAGTATATATATATAGTCATGTATGCACATCTGTGGATCATCCTCCAGGCTCTTCTGAGGTATCTACTTCTACCCCAGATCAAGAGGGAGCACTGGCGCTAACCTTATCCTCTGTTTCTCTCTCCACAGTTCTGAGAAGATGCTTAGCGAGGACAACTGACTCTGCCCCTTCCAGTTTCCCCACTACATATCCCCTGGTTCCTGGAAGGAGGTGTGACTCAATATGAGAATGTACTTCAGGATGGAGCTTCTTCCCGCCATGAGTTTACAAGGTTTGAAAGCTGAGAGAAATGTCCCATGTCAGAACACTGCTTTTGTTTGTTTATTTAGTGCCATCAAGTGCATGTTTTATTGGACTCTCATTTAGTAAATGGGGATGGCCGGGTTAGCACCCTACTATTTCCACTTCTGTGAACCTGCAGTTCTTCCAACATCTACTATATAAATGTGTACCCATGGGTCTGTCAAGGTAAGCAGTACCATCATGCGACGAGAGGGGCGCTGTCTCTAATGCTGGCTTCTTTCTCTCCTGCAGTTCTGACAGGCAGCCCCAGGATGATGTCTTGTGCCAATGGCAAAGCCCCTTCCGGTCTGAACACAATAAAAATGAGCTGTCACCGGAGGATGGCATCTCATTCTTGAACAAAACGGCAAAAGAGATGGAGCTCCCTTTTATAATGTGTGATTTATTCTCTTAATTTGGCCATCATTTTGCTGCTGCACGTGAGAGCTAAGACACTAAATGTGCTTTTTATATATTTTTCTGTGGCTCAAACGCTGATGAGCTGCACAGTCTGTGCCCCAACTATTCTTGCGGGCTCTCTCATGGTCTGTCCACTGATCACAATATGTATACACACACACTAAAACAAGATGATTAAGAGCTATGGCCCCTGGTGGGAATGCCCTTTTTGTTACGGACGGGAGTGCACCAGCAGTGACTTTTGCACCCACTTGTAGGAGTTTTAAAATGCGAGCGATGATTGGCTGTTTGGAGGTGCAGCTGTTAACGAGCAGGTGAACATAATAACGTGGCCACTTTGTGTACATGTCAGTGATAATCAAAGTTAGCCCTGCTGTGATGGCTTTCTAATAATGTAAAGCAAAATGAGTTCCAATTACAAATCAGTTTAGCTCAATGATATTTAATAGGTCAAAAAAGCTGTTGTGTATTCCATGTTCTAATGCAGTTAAGTTATGAAATATTTATAAATAATAATAACCTTGAACCGCTGCTGATTTGCCATGACACTTTCATTATAAGGAAAAGCCTATTAGTCACTCAGAGGTGTCCATTAGTTATTAATGTGCTGCATGCCGGCTGCAGTTTGCAACTCTATTGCTTTGTGTCGGCCTGTTTTAAATATTCAGTAACTGGCACATTAACGTGTGGCATCTCTTTTCCACCAGGTGGACCTCCTTGCTCCTCTGAATTTTAAGCCAGCAGAGGCCCAGATTATGTTTTCCTGCCGTCTGTCTGTTGTAGCCTTTTTGGCCCAGCATGGGGCTTTTCTTTGCTGTCACGTTTATTGATGGCGGGCCAGTGATGACACCTCTGAGCCATGACTTGGAATCACCAGAGTACCTGCAGCACAATTCCTTTAGCTCAAACTAATTTCTGGTGGCTTCCACGGGAGATCGATTACTACGGTGTGAACCTGCATTTCCTTTACAGCAGGCAGCTGTTGTGTATAGTTGGACCATCACGGCACAGTCTGAAAGTGAAGCCTGAGGTCTAAAGATAAATAATCCACATTAACGATTCTCCCTTGAACTTCTAGAAATCCAACTTCTGGTATTTTCACAGTTCTGCGGGACATGCAAACATTAAGGCATGTCCATGGTATAGTAGTGCTAGAGTGAGAAGGTACAAATGAGTCAAACTCCAGCCTAAACTGGCATCCTTGTCTTCTGCTTTGAAGCTATTTGAAAGTGTCATTGAATTAAATGACCTAATAATGGAAAAAGACTTCCACATTTTTAAACACAACATAACATTCTCAGATCATTTAATCTGCGGTGGGCTGGCGTCCTACCCGGAGTTTGTTTCCTGCCTTGCGCCCTGTGTTGGCTGGGATTGGCTCCAGCAGACCCCAGTGACCCTGTAGTTAGGATATAGCGGGTTGGATGATGGATGGATGGATGGGATGGATCATTTAATTGAATACCAGTTGGCGAGAGCTGGAGTCTCTCTTGGATGTATCGGCCAAAATGGCAGGAACCAGCCTTGGATGTGATGCCAGTGCATTGCTAGACCCAGTTTAGAATTGCTGGTTAATCTCACCACCCATGCAGGGGAAGAACGTGCTCACTCTGCAAGGACAACGACAAAGCACAGCTTTTGAACCAACAAGCCTGGAGCCATGAGGTATCTGCACTAACCTCTGTGCTACCCAATTCTTAATTGTTGACTTTCATTATTTAAAACCAGTAACGGCGCACTGCACGATAATGTGCAGTGAGTACACTTGACTTGAGCATTCCTACTTCTCCTCCTCTTTCTCTGTACGTTTATCATTCGTGTGCTCAGAGGTTGATTCGCTTGCCGCTTCCTGAGCAGCTCTTCTTTTCTCCACCCTAGTGGCACGCTTCTTCTCTTCTTTCGTCGGCATCTTTTCGTGTTAAAATTGATTAAGTCAGTGTTTGTGTTGCAATTACTTAGTACGTTTTCCTTAATTTTTCACTTAAGCTGGCTCTTCAATCTGCCTCGAGAATGATTTAAGATTTGGAAAAGTAGAGGAAGTGACGGCGAAGGTGGTAGGGATGAGAACGTGCCCGTACGAATGTGCCACATGGCCACCCTGCTGACTGCTGCCGAGAGTTGATTCTACAATAAAATAAAATAAAACGAGGAATAACCTTGGAGGTCAATCATCACAATGAAAGTGGACAGTAGACGTCACGTAGTATATGTATACCAAATTTCAGGTCAAACGGTTTGCGAGCGACAGGTGATTTAAAATCCTGGACAGACAAACGGACAGCCACGGTAGCGTATCTCTCTATTATAAAAGGAAATCCTGAGACGAGACTTTCTCGGAGATAATTACAACTTTCAGGTCCCGCAAGATGAGACTTTTTGCCAAGAGATTTTGACAAGTCCCGCCCTCCTCTCAAACATTTACGACCACGCCCACAGTCCAATCACTTCTCATTTGTGTGAATGCTATTGTCAGACACAGTTCCTATGCTCTCCTCTCCAAGCAGGGTCGGAAATAAAAGACAAAGAGTAGAGGACAAAGTAGAACGTCGTAAAGAATTCAAAAACGTCTGCGCGATACACATGCAGGGCAGGTTAGAGATTATGAAAGTACTAAAATTCGAAAGTCTCAAAAAACTAACAGTAAAGACTGCATTAGCGCTAACATGCGGAAATTATTGCTCGGCGAAATAACAGAACAGCGATAAGAGATCGAATGGACATAGGTGATATGACAGAAGTATGTAGATATTGTTTGGCTTTAAACGTTAAGTCAGAGACTTGTAGATCGTCTAATTCGTGTTGCCATCAGGGTAAAGTAGTGTTTCTTCCCTATGAAGAAGTGTATCCGCGAGAATGAAAAGATTGGTTGTTTGGTGAAAGTGAAATCCACATACACGAGCGGTAGAGATGCAAAGTGGCTGGTGTGCAACACAGACCGGGGGGCTGGCAAGCGAAGCGAGCAGGGGGCAAAGCCCCCTAGGTTTTTATATAAAGACAAGTGGTGCATATAGAATTATATTTTCCACACCTCCATATTTTCAACACTCAATCAGTTCAGTGTTGCGGGAGGCCGGTGCCTAACTCAGCAGAACTGGTAGCAAGGCAGGAACCATCTCTGTCTAGGGTGCTGTCACTCACACGGGCCCAGTTCAGGGTCTTCAAGTAACCTAATATGAACATCTTTGGGATGTGAATGAAAAATTGACACAAAGGCAGGGGGAAAATGTACAACATCTACACTGACAGGTTTTGAACCCAGGACTGTCTGTAAAGCTGTGTGGCAGCAGCACTGATGTGGCTTTGCCATCATTGCAATGTCATGGTGAAATCTTTCAGCCTATTTGTCACCGACTATACCAAATTAAAAAACAAGAAGTCCAAGCGTGAATGCAGAAAATAGATCTTTAGAGACACAGTGCACTTCATGGCTTTGTATGCTTGAAGTGTGTTGTCAACCAGTTGGACGTAGTCTGGTGTCCTGCAGCTGCCAAGAAAATTCTCAGTGACATCCTTGAGTGCCTTCCACGCAATTGCCCCATGAGCAGATCGTCATTGATGATGTGTCTGATTTGTGGAGCAACAAAAATGCCTTCCTTGACCTTGGCATCAGTAATTTGTGGAAACATCTGTCTCAAATATTGAAATCCTTCACCTTCCTTGTTCATTGTTTTTAGTTTCTCGTATACAAAGTACAGGGAAAGTATTGCAATCGTCCAAAGATTCAATGTTGAGATTTTGATGAATCTCAATGTTTTAGACCTCAGAGTCCAAAAATACCATTTTTGGAATTACTAGCCATCCTCCATGGTACTGCTATCTAAGTGGAGGCAAGGTCCGCTCCAACACGTGGCGACAGGTAGAGCGATTCGAACGGAGGCTGGCGTGTGAGTGAGGAGATCCCTGCCCGGCTCCCCACTCCTGACGTCAAGCTTCCTCCTCCCCTCGGCCTGCAGCCTCTGTCTCGGAGTCGTGCGAACAAATCACTCCTCCAAGCGAAGTATGATACTTAGTGCAATGAGAGAAGTCGCAAAATCAACCGGAATGTTCAAGCAAATTCTAGAAAAAAACTCAGTCTAAATCTGTTAAGTAGTTCTCTCATGAAAAGTGGACAGACATACAGACAGACAGATGTTGGATTTTATATATATATATATATATATAAAGAGAGAGAGAGAGAGAGAGAGATGTCTGTGTGTGTGTAAATACGATAACCTGAGTACGTTTTCAGTTACGTCAACCAAATTTTGCATATTTTAGGTACAAACCGTAGATTCCTATCAACTTTTGGGTTATTTCCGCTTACCAGAATTGGTTCTTTATCTTTTATTCGTGCAGCTGCAGAGTCCGAATTATTCAACTTTACTTTTATAATAATTGTTCAACATATTATTAATTTAATTTGATTTGTTGTTGATGGTTCATTAATGTATATATATATAAAAATATAATCCTTGTCTTGCGGTTTACTCCTCAAACATCCATCCCCATATCTGAGTACATGAGAGAGTTGAGGGGAGAGCACTCCTGATTTTTTTCATTTGAAGAGCAGGCAAAAATTCCTTTGTTGGGTCGACAAGCTGTTTATGTGTGCATTGCTGTGGACTCACACCGTGAAGCTTCTCAGTTCACAGATTTGCACTGTGGTCCTTAGGGCATGTTAAAGGCATCTGCTAAACAGTAATAATAATAACCCACCTTAATAACAGGATAAGTGACTGTGTGTCTGTCTGTGCGTCTGTCAGGTTGCGATATCTCTGTCATTCCAAAAGATGGCGCATTACAAACATTTGTAGCAATAAAATGCATTGAATTTGTCATTCCAACAGAGGGTGCAGCATAGTTGCAAGGTGCTCAGATTCTCACTTGTCTCTAAATGTAGATTTTATTTATTTTGATTCGTGGACACCTGGAATGCCAGGAATGGACCCTTGCCGGGCTGGGATGCCTCCACGCTGAGAAGACTGGGGGAGCAAGTGTGGCCAGAGCGTTACCTCCCCCGGGATGCTAGATGGCAACCCCCCTGGGTAGCAGCAGTGACTCAGACTCCCGCAGGGCTGCATGGGAGTTGGAGTTTGGTGCAGCCCTGTTGGGATCCGCAGGCATCACCAGGGGGTGCTGCAGCAGGAGCTGCTGAGCCCTTATGGGCAGTTCTTCTGCCACACCCGGGAAGTGCTGCCGGAAACGAGTAATCAAGCACCTGGAGCACTTCGGGATGCATTATAAAAGGAGCCAGCAGCCACTACTCGGGGAGCCAGAGTCGGGAGGAGGAGCGACAAAGCTTAACCTGAGGAGTGAAGATGGAGAAAGATAAGGAGAAGAGACGCATGGTATTGTGCTGTGCTTGTGTTGGGACTGTGTGTGAAACGGGGAAGGCGTTTCCCACAAGGGAAAAGGGAAAAAATAAAACTTGTGTGCCGTGAACTTGTGTCCCACGCGTGTCCGTGTCGGGTTCAGCTGGCAGTGCCAGCTTGGTGGTCAACACTCCACTCACACCCCCACAAACAGAGACATGCAAACAACAGTTTAACCAAAGTGATAAAGAATATATTAAATGAATAATAATAAATAATGAAGCAAATGCACTTAAACAAATAATGTGAAAGCAGTGTCTCACCCAAATAAACCCAATGGTAAGTAACACAGAACAAATGAAACCTGACAATACATAAAGTGCAAAATGATCAACAGTAAACACTCATGACAAAAGGCCAAAAACAGAATGCAGAATGCGGTGAATAATGAAGGAGACAAGCATTTGAACAGCTTCCTGAATGTTATGAAAAGTTTTGTCTTACCGTGATGCTGATGTAAATGAAGATTTTGAGTGACCAAGCGTGTGCCCCAGACACAGATGTTTTCTAACCAAGATGAAATCACACAGGCCAAGGGCATCAGTCCAGAGAATCTGTAATCCGAAAGGTAACAGTATTTCTAACCCAGCTATGGTGTGAAGTTTTGTAACAAAAAGACACCAAACAATCGTAAGCCCGCTGACTTCTTATGGCTCCCTTTTAAATTCTACACTATGCCTTGTGTCTCCCAGCAAACCCCCTCGTTTGCCCCAATGATGTAATACTCCCGGGGCTGCTGGGATTTGTAGTCCATTTAAAGCAAAACTGCTACAGACTTCTACCTGAGGCAAAGGAATTAACAGCCTTCCAAGATGCAAAGCATCTCTCAAATCATAGATGTTGTGGCAAGCCCAGCCGGGACACCCAGAAGGACCGGAGGAGGGATTATGTCTCCTCCGGGCCATGAAGGGATCACCGCCCTGGTGGCTTTGGGGACCACGGGAACAGAGCTTAGAAGCCCAGATGCCTGAGGAGCCCTGGCCCTCAGCACTTCCGCCACACCAGGAAGTGCTGGGGGGAAGAAGACCAGGGACACCCGGAGTGCACAGCCGGCACTTCCGCCACACCTGGGAGGGCTGGAGGAAGGTTATCGAGAGGCACCTGGAGCTCGTCCGGGTGGATATAAAAGGGGCCGCCTCCCTCCATTCGATGGCTGGAGTTGGGTGAGGAGAAGGACGGCGCTCAAAGGAGAGGAGTGGAGGCGGACCTGTGGAGAAACAGGCGAATTGTGTGAGGTCCGGGCTTTGGGGGAGTATTGGGTTGTGTGTACACTTTGTACATATGGACTTTGTAATTAAATGTGTGTTGGGAGCTTTAACGATGTCTACCTGTCTGTGTATGGATATAGCGTAACTGTTAATTCTGCAATTGTCAATCAAGTGCTACTCATACATCTAATAAAAAAGAAATAACAAATGACAGTATGTTTCATGTTGTTTTGCAGGGGGCAGTTGTAGGATACATGAATGGTGGTTCACCTCAAGGTTCCACTGGCCAGATTTGAGGATTCCAGGCCATTTTATTTTCTCATCTTCAAGTGGGTGTTTCAGTCTTTCATTTTCCTCCCACCTGCTGCACTCGAGTCCCAATCCATGTGGTTCGTCGTGTGCTGGGTGCAGCAACACATTGTAATCAGCACCTTCTCCCAACCTTCTCCTCCTCCTCCTGCCCAAAGACAAACATATCAGATTGAATGAGGATTCCAAAATGGTGTCAGTGTGGACGTGAACGTGATTGTGCCCTGTGATGGACTAATGTGTCCCGTCCAGGGTCATTCCCTGCCTGCTGTAATGTCTCCCTGTGGGCCTCGATTACATAAGCAGGTTATAAAAGGAATGGATGGACGCAGGATTCCTCAAGCCTGATCTTAATAGGCCACTGCGGCTGCCGGCTTTCACTTCATCCAATTTCTGCTGTGATATGCAAAACCCGCCATTATTTCCCACAACTTAGAATATGTCGGGACAAGCATGGAAAAAACAAATAAAAACAGACAGTCACTTGGACTTGAAATGCATCACAAACAGTATAAAGAGACGATATTCAATGTTTAGTCGAGTCATTTTTTTCATAAATATGTATCCATCCAAAAAAATGCTGGGATGGGGCAATTTAGGGTTATTAAAAAGAAAATAATGATATGAGTTAAAACAGATGATGTTCAACGGGTCATTTCAACCACACGTTGGTAGAAAAGCTGCATCCGGGAAAGCAAAGGAGCAAATGTGGGCCAAGGATCGCCAAATTTCCTACAAACGCACAAGGAAATCATTCATTCTAAAGTTTCTCAAAGATTTGTAAGGGATTAGGGCATCTCATCTTCAACGGCACATAATACAATTAAAAAGATGAAGGAATCTGGAGAGATTTCAGTGCGTAAAGAGCAGGGGCGCATGGCTAAGCTAAACACCCGTGATCTCTGATCCCTCACATCCTTCATCAAGAAGTGAGATAACCACATGGACTCAGGAAGAGTTTGGTAAACTTTAACCAATTAACACAAGACGTAGTTGACACGTCCACAATTGCTGGTCTCAGCTGTACTGTGTAAAAAAGTTAGCAGTGTCCAGAAGTGCCGTTGACTTCTCTGGGCGCAGAGGCATCATGGATGGACCGTCACACAGTGGAAACGTAGATTGTGGTCGGACAAATCAATATGTCAGGTCTTTCTTGGAGGGAATGTGCATCATGTCTTCAGGAGCAAAGAGAAGGACCATCCAGACTGTTACCACGTGCCAGTGTCTGTGATGATATGGGACTGTGTCAGCACCCTGGGCAGGGGCAACTTGTACTTTTGTGTAGGCACCAATAAAGTACAAAAAGATTTTGGAGCAACATGTGCTGCCCTTAAGACGACATCTTTTCCATGGACGCCATTGCATAATTCAGCAAGGCAATGCAAAGCCGCCATCTGTGCGCATTACAAAGGCATGGCTGCCCAGGCAGAGGGCGTGGGTGCTCGACTGGCCTGCCTGCAGTCTTGAGTGGTCCCCATTTGAGTAGGTGTGGCACACTTAGAAACGCAAAATGGAACAATGAAGACCCCATAGTGCTGCTGACCTTAGGACTCATTGACAAGAAGACCGGGATGAAATGACACCTGAAACACACAATGCATAGGGGTGTTCAGTACCGAAATGCTTATGAAGTGCTTTGAGGAAGAAAGCTAACGTCACAAAATGGTCAGGTCTTTACTGTCCAGACATTGTTTGGAACGTGTTACCAAATATGAGGTGTGAAGAAATAAATGTTGGAGTCGTAAAAGTCTGATATTGTGGTCAAAGATGAGTGAAACAGACATTTGACAATCAAAACAATGCTTCGCGATTCTTTCATGTATACATGGTGGGAAACGATTAACAAACCGGAAACAGAAATGAATCTTGATGGAAGTGATGTTGATGGTGAGACGGAAATGACATCATAATCTGGAGCCGGAAGTGACTTCTTTGGAAAGGGACCCGGAAGTGTATTTATCAGAGGGAGCTGAAATGGACTTTACCACGTGGGCTTTACATAAGGTATATTCTTTAAACTTCCGTTTTTCTGTTGAGGAAGGAGAAAAAGGCGTTAATACTCTGTTCCAATCCCCCATCTTTTGTTCTTTCGCGTTCAATCTGGCCCTTTGGATGCCCCCTACTTGTGTGTTTCACAATACAATCTTCTTCTTCTTTCGCCTGCTCCCATTAGGGGTTGCCACAATGGATTGTCCAAAATTGTCGTCCACATATTGATTTGACAAAATTTTACACCGGATGCCCTTCCTGACGTAACCCTCCCCATTGGGACCGGCACAAAGAAACACAGTGGATTGTGCATCCCCTGTGGCTGGGTTATTTCTGAACAAAACAATAAAATGAAATAATTATACCATCAAAGAATGGGCTGTTGTGTTGTTTTCAGGTCAAAGATCATTTGCTGTCATTTACGAAGTGCTGCTTTCTGTTTTGATTTGCATTTTCCATATCGTCACAGCTCTTTACGAGTTGACGTTGTACTTTTATTTTGCCAGTCAATAAATTCATAAGCATTTATTCATAGACGTTGGAGTGATGAATGAGCATGACCTCTTTGAAAAATAGTTCAGTTTCTTTAAACAAAAGCACATCCATTTCCTTTTCATTTACTCTGACCCTTAAGGAAAAATATCTTTTTTTTGTAAAAAGCTTTTCATCACTCAGTATATTTGAAAATGTTGTATACAGTACCTATGGTATATTTAACTTATACATTACCGGGTTTGGTTATCCAGATATACAATTTAAAAAGATTGTTATTTTCATGGGAATTGTTACAAACTTTTTTGATTCTATATTGCGTCACTTCTCCATGATCATAAATATACACCTGACCGAATTGTGGTTTCTTCGAAATTAAATTTGTCGTAGCTTTAATTGTTGCGGGACCTCAGATTCTCATAGCGTATGGTCCGTTATTGTGTAAATCTTCGTTTTGCACATTGAATGATGTGAACGTGAACAGATTATTGTAGACTCAGATATTTTGCCTGTAGTGTTTGTGGATTTCACTTTCACCAAACAACAGATCTTTTAATTCTCGCAGATACGCCCCTTCATTGGGGGGCAACACTACTTTTCCCTGATGGCAACACGACTTAGACGATCTACAAGTCTCCGACTTAAACTTTAAAGCCGAACAATACAGTATTTACATCCTTCTGACATATCACCTATGTCCATATATTCGATCTCTTTTTGCTGTTCCGTTATTTCACCGAGTAATAATTTCCGTTTGTTTGTGCTAATGCCATCTTTACTTTCTTTATTGTTGATACTTTCGAATATTACTACTTTCATATTCTGTAATTTGCTCTGCATGCGTATCGCGCCTACGATTTTTGAGCCTTTTGAATTTCACTGCTTTCATAATCTCTAACTTGCTCTGCATGTGTATCGCACCAATGTTTTTGAACATCTTTTTAAAGTCTTTTATTTCTGACCCTAATTGGACCTGCGAGGTTTTCAATACCACTTGGTCCGAGCTGATTATTACATTCCTGCACATAGCTGCTCTTCTTCGCTTAGTCGTTGACGTGCCATCTAGATCGTATAACATTTTTAAGAGCTGGGAGCACATGAAGTGTGTCTGCCAAAAGCATTTCAACAACTGAAAGTTTAGATGTCCGTGATCTTGTTTTAAATTGTTTGTAAGTAGGGCTTCTCATGGGTCTTGCTTACAAAGGTTGTAAAGTCTAGTCTCGCAGGACGTCAAAGTGTCTTTCCGAGAAGATCACGTCTCGACCCGGGATTTTCTTATTATAATAGAGAGATATGGCGTAACTGACATGGATTTAAACAATTTGAAACTGATAGCCATACACATGTATGCACACTTTTTTATACAGTGGTGTGAAAAACTATTTTCTCCTTTCCTGATTTCTTATTCTTTTGCATGTTTGTCACACAAAATGTTTCTGATCATCAAACACATGTAACCATTAGTCAAATATAACACAAGTAAACACAAAATGCAGTTTTTAAATGATGGTTTTTATTATTTAGGGAGAAAAAAAAATCCAAACCTACATGGCCCTGTGTGAAAAAGTAATTGCCCCCTGAACCTAATAACTGGTTGGGCCACCCTTAGCAGCAATAACTGCAATCAAGCGTTTGCGATAACTTGCAGTGAGTCTTTTACAGCGCTCTGGAGGAATTTTGGCCCACTCATCTTTGCAGAATTGTTGTAATTCAGCTTTATTTGAGGGTTTTCTAGCATGAACCGCCTTTTTAAGGTCATGCCATAGCATCTCAATTGGATTCAGGTCAGGACTTTGACTAGGCCACTCCAAAGTCTTCATTTTGTTTTTCTTCAGCCATTCAGAGGTGGATTTGCTGGTGTGTTTTGGGTCATTGTCCTGTTGCAGCACCCAAGATCGCTTCAGCTTGAGTTGACGAACAGATGGCTGGACATTCTCCTTCAGGATTTTTTGGTAGACAGTAGAATTCATGGTTCCATCTATCACAGTAAGCCTTCCAGGTCCTGAAGCAGCAAAACAACCCCAGACCATCACACTACCACCACCATATTTTACTGTTGGTATGATGTTCTTTTTCTGAAATGCTGTGTTCCTTTTACGCCAGATGTAACGGGACATTTGCCTTCCAAAAAGTTCAACTTTTGTCTCATCAGTCCACAAGGTATTTTCCCAAAAGTCTTGGCAATCATTGAGATGTTTCTTAGCAAAATTGAGACGAGCCCTAATGTTCTTTTTGCTTAACAGTGGTTTGCGTCTTGGAAATCTGCCATGCAGGCCGTTTTTGCCCAGTCTCTTTCTTATGGTGGAGTCGTGAACACTGACCTTAATTGAGGCAAGTGAGGCCTGCAGTTCTTTAGACGTTGTCCTGGGGACTTTTGTGACCTCTCGGATGAGTCGTCTCTGCGCTCTTGGGGTAATTTTGGTCGGCCGGCCACTCCTGGGAAGGTTCACCACTGTGCCATGTTTTTGCCATTTGTGGATAATGGCTCTCACTGTGGTTCGCTGGAGTCCCAAAGCTTTAGAAATGGCTTTATAACCTTTACCAGACTGATAGATCTCAATTACTTCTGTTCTCATTTGTTCCTGAATTTCTTTGGATCTTGGCATGATGTCTAGCTTTTGAGGTGCTTTTGGTCTACTTCTCTGTGTCAGGCAGCTCCTATTGAAGTGATTTCTTGATTGAAACAGGTGTGGCAGTAATCAGGCCTGGGGGTGGCTACGGAAATTGAACTCAGGTGTGATACAACACAGTTAGGTTATTTTTTAACAAGGGGGCAATTACTTTTTCACACAGGGCCATGTAGGTTTGGATTTTTTTTTCTCCTTAAATAATAAAAACCATCATTTAAAAACTGCATTTTGTGTTTACTTGTGTTATATTTGACTAATGGTTAAATGTGTTTGATGATCAGAAACATTTTGTGTGACAAACATGCAAAAGAATAAGAAATCAGGAAGGGGGCAAATAGTTTTTCACACCACTGTATACTGTATAGTATTTAAACCAGGGGTCCCCAGCTCCGGTCCTGGAGGGCACCAGTGGCTGCAGGTTTTCATTCTAACCCTTTTCTTATTTAGTGACCTACACACACATTTACATACTGCTCCAACAAGGGTTGGGGTCCCACCAGGTAAACTGCGTTTAATTCTAAAATGAATAGAAAACAAGTAAAGCAAACAAGCGGTAATCACCGTGGTTCAGGTGTTCTTTCTTTGGCTGTAGGATGTGAGGTCTGTCTGTCTCAGTAGGTGGTCTCATAATGAGGCGCCACTTCCTGTGAACTCTCTGTATACGTGTATAGCGCTGAAAGTCAGGGCAGGCATCTTCCCCTCAGAGTAGCAGATGGAAAACAAGAGGCAGTTGGTGGCAGCGCCCTCTGTCATCCCAGGGTGGGAGTGCTTACCTTACAGGAGCCTTGCGGGTGTCCCCTAAGTGCAACATGTCACTGTATATGCACAAATTAATACAGGTCAGGTCGGGTCAGTTTGGGTTGCATGCACTGTTACAGCGCATTGCCGCACCCACCACACGACGAAACAGGTCAGGATCCCATTTGGCAACCTCCTTAGCAGACACGCAGTCCAGTCCCACCTCCCGAAAATTAAAAATTACCCTCTATTTGCTGGAGCCAGGTGTTAAGTGGGCATCCCCTTGGCCTGGTCCATCCGTGCGGCTCCTCAACAATGAGGGTCCTGTGAGCCAGATCACCCTCAAGGAATCGCGCCACATGGTCGTAGTGCTGTAACTGACGCTCCCTTACAATGCAGGTCATGTGCCTCATTTGGGACTCCATGAGCAACACAAAGACAAACCAGAAGTACCCAAGGATTATCATAGAGACACAGTACCGAAGGAGTCCAGTCTTCATCTCAGGTCACTGGATAGCGTCCATGTCTCACAACCATAGAGCAAGACAGGAAGCACCAGGACTCTAAAGACTTGGACCTTTGTCCTTTTGCAGAGATATCAGGAGCACCACAAGCCTGTTTACAGCGACCTCATGACCCCCCCATGACTTCATAGGAAGGGTCACCAGTTACATGAATGTCACTCCCAAGGTAAGTAAACCTCTCAATGAAGTCGACACTCTCTCTGCCAATGACTGTGCCCAAGATGTCATTAAAGGCCTGGATGTTGGTTTTCATCAGGACACTCACAAGCCCAGACACTCAGACTCCTCGCCACGATCAGAGCCTCCATTGACTAAGTAAAGATCACAGCATCGTCAGCAAATGTCAAGATCAGTGAATCTCTCTTCACCAACAGATGCCCCACAGCCGTTGGACCCCACCACCCTTCCCAACACCCAGCAAGCATTGAACAGAGTAGGAGCAAAAACACACCCCTGACAAACCCCAGAATCAACTGGGAAAAACGCAGAGGGTCTGCCTCCACTCTGCAGTATTCACAGTACCATTAATTAATACATACACGCATATTTACATCCAGTATTTACCATACGTCTTTTTACTGCTTATGTACACACTTACACACACGCATATATACACTGTGTATGCATACATTAATATACACACACATACTGTATTTACATCCAGTATATACCATACATACATGTACTACATGTGCACACACATACGCACAAGCACATACACATACCCTATATATATGCAGACTTATACTGCATATGCACAAATTAATATAATATATATACTGTACATACATGGCCTAAATATGTACTCACATATATATATATATATATATATATATATATATACACACACACACATACATATACTGTGTATGCACACATGTATTCCAAACATACAGGTAAAGCATACAGGCATATACACATACATATACTGTATATGCACAAATATATACTGTTCATACATGTCCTACATATGCACACACTCACATATATACTATATAGATTGTGGTATATGGCCGGCCGTTTATCCAGGCCAACACTCCCAGGCTGCCAGATGGAGCCCTCCCTGCAGCATGGAGGTGCCCCGAATTCCAGCAGGGAATCATGGACAATGGAGACTTTATTCACAGCCCTGCTGGATACCATGGTAGCCGCCAGAGGATGCAGCAGGGAGGCTCAAGGAATATTTTCCCTACAGCCCAGAAGTACGTCCCAGTCACGGGGACAGAAGAGATGACGAACTTCTGGGTTGAAGAGAAAGGAGTTTTCCCCTGACCCGGAAGTGTTGCAAAGTCACATGGACAGAGAGACAGAAACACTTCCGGGTCAAAGACTTTAAAAGGACTGTGGGAGATCCCAGCAGTGAGCCGAGTTGGGAGGAAGGGTGACTGAGCTGCTGGGAGGTGTGGGGGATTGTGTATTGTTGTATTTGAGAATTATTATTGTGATTATTGATTTATTATTGAGTATAGTGGAGGTGGAGGTGCTTTGTGCACGTTATTGTCTTGGACTTTTACCTGGTGTCTGGCATCTGGTCTGAGGGTTCAAGGGGACAACAGTGCCCCCTGTCACAATATACACACACAAACATATACTGTGTATGCACACATTCACATACAGCATATTCTACACATACAGGTACACGTATATACACATACATACTGTATATGCACAAATTAATATACAAATATATATACTGTACATACATGGCCTATATATGTACACACTCACATATACATATATATACATAGATATATATACAATATATACATATATATATATATATATATATACACATACATACAGTATATTGTGTATGCACACATTTATTCCATACATACAGGTACTGCATACACGCATATACACATACATATACAGTATATCCACAAATTAATATACAGATATATATACTGTACATACATGTCCTCTATATGCACACACATACAGTACACACACATGAACTTTCACGTTTATAGGCACACATATACTGTATATCTTACATGTCCTCCATTTAATGAAATAGATCAAATTCTCTAGTAAGAAAAAAAAATGTGCTAAATAGTTTTGTCCGAGTCCCCAGTGGGGGGATTTAAAGACCAAGAGCTGGTCGCTGCATGGACTTGGTGTGACAGCTGTCTTCCCATGCCATTTGCTGCTTCAGCATGTGACCGAGCTTACAGAGAGACCAACCCAACAATTTCCAGTGAGGATGGCTAAGACAGCTGACCTGACACACTTCCAAAGGGGGAGGGGTGGGGTGGGGGGGGCTCGTATAACTGTTTGAAAAAACGGCAGGTGCTCTTCTGTCACAGACTGCTCCCGATTTTCCACTCTTGAAAATAATCTGCTTTTAGGTGATGTGAGTGTAGAGTGGCCCAGAGCTGGGAAGGAGCCAGACAGGAGAGGTTAGGACAAGGGAGAGGAGGAGGAGAAGAAGGGCCACTCAAGCCAGTGCAGCCCCTCAGATTGCTTATTTATTTGCGGTTGGCTTTACTGAATTGTTGCATTCTGAATCCTTCCATGCGCACAACTACTTCTGTGGTACCGACAGGTTAGGATACTCACTCAGGCTAAGAGACAAGAACAGCAATGTGGACTACTTCTTATGGTTTGATGTTGTGTCAACTTCATAATGCGTACCATGTAAGGTGATTTACAGGTACACGACCACTGCTTCCACATTCCTGGAGTGAGAACGGAACCTGGAAATGTGCGAATTGATAGACGCTGAACTTATTCCCATTCTTCTACATTTGCTGCCAAGTTATGTGACTCACTCTGGGTCACACTCGGCGAGAGAGTGTTGCAGATTGAACCTGTGTCCATTTGAATTTGTTTAGTGCCTTTTTTTAACTAAAATCATGCAATGATGTTAAAAAGTGTAGTGTAACAGTTTCCATGTTTAGACAGCTGGAGAAGTTGTAATATAATAGAGCACCACTGATTGGGGGATTCACATCCCAGATCCTCCTTGTGTGAAGTTTGCATGGGAGGCTCCAGTATCCTCCCACAGTCCAAAGACATGCAGGTTAAATGTACTGGCGGTCCTAAACTGGCCCATGTGTGTCTGCCCTGTGATGGACTGGCACCCTGTCCACGGTTTGTTCCTGTCTTGCACCCTATGCTTGCCGGGATAGGCTCCAGCAGACCCCTGTGACCCTGTTCAGGACTAAGCAGGTTAGACAAGGACTGACTGACCATTGATTGTGAAGACCACCCCATGGCCTTTAACGCTCCTGTGCATATTTTCCATGTTTGCACAGTTGGACTGCTGACAGGTGTGGACTGAACCTGAGATGTTTTAGAAATAAATGTATGGCATATATCTCTATTATATAAAAAAATCTTTTGATGTGACAAGACTTTTTCGGAGATGAGACGTGACCTTTTGGAAAAGAGTTTCTCAAGTCCCGTGAGACGAGAATACTGCCATGAGATTTTTAAAAGTCACGCCCTCCTCTCAAACATTTTCAAACAAGACCACGGTCCTCTCAGTCGTGTGAATGTTTTTGTCAGACACAGTTCCTACGCTCACAGCTCTTAGAAATTTTAACGTTTTCCTCACTTCAAGCTCCCAATTATAGAAGACGTATTATGTCCAAATCTTATTGAAGAATTTTATCATGAAGGGTTATCAACAGAAGAAATGAGTACTAGCCCAGAGAAACGATGAAGTCAAACAAATTTACGCCAAAAATGTTGATCGGTTACACAGCAAATTGGTTAAATGCGTATCAATAGACTCTGCTGAAACAGTTGGTGGTGATGGTGCGGAAGATGAAAACATCGACTTACAATATGCTGAAGAATATCTACAACCACTAACACCGTCCGGTCTTCCACCGCCAGAATTACTGTTAAAAGAAGGATGTATCCAAGAAAGGTAATGTAGTACGTCTTCAGGGGATAACATGAGACACCAAAGGAGATCTTGATATGCCATTCGTATTAAAAGGTTTACAGTTTTCCGTTAGAGTAGCTGTTGCTATGACAATTAACTAATCACAGAGCCGAACATTCATTTTATTTAATAGAGAGAAAGAAATGAAATGCAGTCACTGGCAGTTAGTTATACGTCGCGTGGATGCAAATGTAACAATTCACAAGTAAATTAAAATCTGTTTAAATTGTACATCGGCATCTGTATAAGAGCGGCAGAACCGCAAAGAGGCTAGCGTGTAGCACTGGCCAGGGGGTTGGCGAGTGAAGCGAGCAGAGGGCAAAGCTCCCGAGTATATATATATATACTCAGCAAAAAAAGAAACGTCCTCTGACTTTCA
>JANRMT010062857.1:35127809-35144206 GCA_026402145.1 Polypterus bichir lapradei
GATTATAAAATTATATTTAATAGATAGATATATTTTAAAAACAGTACATGGATAGACAGACAGACAGGCCTTCTTCACTTTTATAATCAAGCCTGGCAAATTATTGGATGTCTGGTTGCCCTCCCTTTGTTCCCTTCAATTTACTTCTCATTTTTCTAAATTACCATCTGTGGAGGCCCCCAGGTAAGTATGACTGTTAGAGTCAGTTTCCTTCCTTACGAACCACTCTAAGAGGGCTCAGAGGCTATCCCAGCAATGTTAGGCAGGAGTCAGGTACATACTCTGGGTGGGACGGCACACCGATGGAGGGCACACTCAAAAACCCACCCACACCGAGCCATTTGGGCTAAGGACACACTTCATTAGGATGTGGAAGAAAAATTGAAGTGCGTCGAGAGCACCAAAACAAGAAAACATGGAAACTGAACAGAGACCGTGGCCAGGCTAAAATTTGAACCCAAGTCTTCTGGAGCATTGAATCGTCAGCAGCACTAAACAATGTACCACCATAAAACATCTGCACTGAAATTTTAAAATGTTTGTAGTCATGTGGTGTCTTTTTTTTCCCTCCAAGATAAAATAGACAGCCTAATGACACCAAAGATCATTCCGACTTTTCCTTCCTCCTGATGTTCTTTTCTCCACTGGCAGACAAAAGTTCAAGCAGTTAAACAGGGAGCAGCAGGAGGGACAATGATTTAAGTATGTCTGACCTCAAATGCTGTGCCGGGCAACTTGAAATTCATGAGTGAAATATGTGTCATCGAGACTTTGATGAGTTCAGGGTGTCCAGTCAATTTTTAGGGTCAAACGCCTCTCATCTTTTATTATAAGGTAGCCGCCTGCTGTGACCCTTAAGGTCCCCAGAACAGCCAAGCATCCTGTCTTGTTATACACTCATCATGCAGTGATTTCATTTGCACCATTCATCTTCTGCTTATCTCCAACGCATTTAACTATGAGCTGGAAACTGTGCGGCCTGAAAAATATGAGCTGGGCAGGTTTATCAAAAGGTAGCAGGTCGCTGCATACGTGATCGTGGGTAAGAGTGGTGCCCAAATGTGCCCAGGGGGCAGGGTGGCTAAATCAGAGTATTCATCCATTCATTTTCTTAAGCTGCTTTTCAATTCTACAATTTTAAGGAGCTTGGCCTTTACTTCAATGAGGCAGAAATAAGCAATGCCAGTTCAACTGAGAGCACATAAACACAACAGGCCAATGCAGCCAACACTGCCGTGTGGTAGGAATTTAGAGTCGCCAGAGAAAACCCACACAAATATAATATAAGGAGGACATGCCAATTTCATACAGAAAGCAAATGGAACTGTAGAACTTTAGAACTGTAATTTGACTTTGAGTCATAACTGACTTTTGAGCCCCCAGAAGTTAATTTTCTGCACTAACTGTGCTACCCCGCTTATACTTGTTGAAATCTAAGTAATCAATGAAGACCTCAGCCTTCACGCTTGCAGTGCACCGTACAATGCATGTGTCTCTGTTAAATGCCATTTGGTATGGGACTCGTAAAGGCAGTGTTAATGTTTGCAATGCGCCATCTGTTGGAACAGCGGACAACTTTCCTCCTACCTGACTCAAAGTGGTCCTAGTATGAGGACAAGATTTCTTTCTTTACTGTATCTCCAAATTTAATTCCTGCCTGTGAACTTGTTCCAATGATCTGACACTGCACTCAGTGAAGAGTGCTTTATAAATTAGCTAAGAATTATAATGAATAAATAACTAAGAGAAATAAATAATACACACTTACATATGAGAGATATATAATGAATAAAGAAGTAGAGCCCTACATACTACATGTAGGAAGTAAAAACGTGAGGTTTGAATACACAGTGGGAGGTCGGAAAATCAAAAACTCCGCCTTATGAGAAGAATTGAGGAGTCGCAGTGGACTTGACACTACCAACTGCCAGACAGTGATCAGAAGCCATTAAGAAGGCTAACAGAATGCCAGGTTATATAGCGCCTTGATGTCAAGATCAAGGTTACTTTATTGTCATCAGGAACTGTGTGCACATACATAGTGAGATGAGGCAGCAAATCTCCATGAGCCACCGTGTAACATATAGCAACATACAGCAAAGTGGAAGTTGTGAAAGAAGCAATACAATAAATAGACAAATAGACAATAAATACAATAAACAGACCAATAGGCGATACAACAACGGAACAGTGTCGTGAGAAATGTGAGGTTTGAATGCACAAAGTTGGGGGGGGGATCTTAAAATCGAGAGTCCACCTTAAGAGAAGGATTTAGAAGTCGTAGTGGACTCGTCACTATCAACTGCCAGACAGAAGCTATTAGGAAGGCTAACAGCATGTCAGGTTACGTATATAGCGCCTTGATGTCAAGGTCAAGGTTGCTTTATTGTCATCGTGGCACCACAATCTGGACTAACCCCTATTTTCTCTGCTGTTTTTTTTCTGGTTTTCTGTGGTGGCAATCTGCACCTGATCAGGGCCCTGTGCTGTCCCTACGTTGATGGATCGAAGGCCAGAGGTCATCATGACCGTCATCATCAAGTTCTTCCACGTGAAGCCTGAATACAATGAGGACTGATTGTGAGATCACTGATGTTAGGTAGAATGCCAAGAGGGGGCTGGGTGGTCTCGTGGCCTCAGAACCCCTGCAGATTTTGTTTTTTCTCTAGCCTTCTGGAGTTTTTTTTTTTGTTTTTTCTGTCCTCCATGGCCATCAGACCTAACTTTTATTCTCTGTTAATTAGTATTGCCTAATTTTATTCTTATATTTTGTCTTTTTTTCTCTTTCTTCATCATGTAAAGCACTTTGCACTCCATCACTTGTATGAAAATGTGCAATAGAAATAAATGTTGTTGTTGTTGTGTCAGCATCTGTGTGCACATACGTAGGGAGATGAGGCAGAAAATCTCCCTGAGCCACGGTGTAACATATAGCAACATACAACAAAGTACAAGTCGAGACAGAAGCAATAAAATAAACAGACAATAAATAAAATAAACAATATTATAAACAATACAATTTATCGTATTATACAAATAGACAATGCAACAATGTAGTGTGAAATCACCTTAGAACAGTTGGTAGGCAGTGGCACCTGCACACAGCAGGCAGTGTGGCACGGTGGTTAAGACTTTGGATGTCAAACCCTAAGGCTGTGGGTTCAAGTCCCACCACTGACATGCTGTGACCCCGAGCTGGTCACTTCACCTGCCTGGGCTCCAATCGGAAAAAGAAAATAAATGGGACCATCTGTATGTTAAATGTTGTTAAGTCGCTTTGGATAAAGGTGTCAGCCAAATAAATAAATGTTTTCCTAACTCACTGCTGAGGATGCAAGTTTTAATTCCAACCAGATTCACAATCCGTAAGAATAACTGATCTTATTTAGTTAGCTGGTCTTTTTTTTTTTTCTCTTATTCTACATTCAGAACAGCACCGCAGTATTATTTTTATATTATATGACAGTTAGAAATATTTCTATTTTTTGCTATAGCTTTAATGTTTAATTCTTTTTTTCCCTTATTCTCTACTAGAGGGCTTTGCCACCTGCTCGCTTCGCTTGCCAACCAACACCCACCCTCCCCCCCCCCCCACCGGCAGGCACTACGCACCATCCACTTCATGTCTCTGCCGCTCATGTTGTGAAGAAGGGGGCTTTTTGAACGGTACTGCTGCCATGCCATGTGATCTGCATCTCGCACGGCACACTTCTGTCATATCACCTATGTCCATATATTCAATCTTTTTTTGCTTTTACCTTTTCGTCAATATCGCATTGCATTTTGATTCCGCATTTGGGCTTGCATCGTGACAACGCAACGTATAACTGCCCGTGAGTGAATATCATTTCTTTCTCTCTACAAGAAATGTGTCTGACAATAGCATTCTGGCTCCAGGGTTTTGATTTTTGGATTTCCATTTGAGGTTGTTTGCCCTAAATTGCCATTTTTAGCTACAGTATATCAATTTGCCTCATTTTGGCCCTTCTTGTCTTGTTTGGCCATTTTTCTTTTGTTCTTCTTGGTTTAATTATATAGTGAGAAGTCAAGCAAAATGACACCTTTTATTGGCTAACTAAAAAGACTTTTAGTCTTTGACTTCTCCCTACATCCATAATGCTAACACAGTACAACACCTTGGTTCAATTATTAAATTCTTTCAATTTAAAGAACATTATTTGTGTGCACCCTTTAAGCCAGTAGGTTTACAGTCATCCACTCCCTTCAATGGCTTTGAGGAATTTTTTTTTTAACTGTTTAAAGCAAGTTCCCCTTTTTTTGGGGAAAGGGGCTGGTTGAGTTTGGGGCCTGACTGCCTGTGGTGAGACCAATATCTACACCTATTAGCTCAATGGGATTTAGATACATCAGAGTATTATGAAGACCCTGTCACACACGTACGCATGAGAGGCAGCTAAATTGTCCGAATAGTGACTATTCCATACCTGACCAAGGGATGGCAAAGTGCAGTGACTTTTTCTCTCAATCCTCTGCAGACCATTCACGGGAAATCCCACAGGGTTCCGGCTCCCGTGATGACATCACTTTCTGTCTCGATGATGTCACTTTCTTCTGGCACCCGTGATGATGCCACTTCCGGTTTCTGTGGCCAGTGATGATGTCACTTCCGGTACCATATAATCCATCTCTTTTCACTTTTACCTTTTCGTCAATATCGCATTGAATTTTGCTTCTGTGTTTGGAATTACATCGTGACAACGCAACGTATAACTGCCCATGAGTGAATATCGCTTCTTTCTCTCTACAAGAAATGTGTCTGACAATAGCATTCATGCAAATGAGAAATGATTTCTCTCGCGGGATTTCACTTTCACCAAACAACAAATCTTTTAATTCTCGCAGATACGCCTCTTCATTGGGAAGAAACACTACTTTTCCCTGATGGCAACATGAATTAGATGATCTACAAGTCTCAGACTTAAAGTTTAAATCCAAACAATATATTCGATCTCTTTTCGCTGTTATTTCACCGAGTAATAATTTCCATTTGTTTGCACTAATGCGATCTTTACTATCATTTTTGCTGAGAGTTTCGAATTTTCATACTTTCATCATCTCTAACCCGCTCTGCATGTGTATCGCGCCAATGTTTTTGAATTCTTTACGACATTCTACTTTGTCATCTACTCTTTGTATTTTATTTCCGGCCCCGGGCCTGGTGAAATCTCTTGGCACAAAGTCTCGTCTCGTGGGACATGAAAGTGTCTCTCTGAAAAAGTCATGTTTCGTCTCCTTCCAACCTTCCAAGATTTTTTTATAATAGAGAGATAATCCACTCCCTTCACTGTATCCTAATAGTGACAATTAAAAAACAAGCAAACACACAACTGGGTGAACAACACTAAATGATGAAAGGCTACAACTGCCTCAGCGTCAGACCTACAAATTTGCCAACAATGCAAAGGCAGAATGGAAATCAGGATAAACACAAATAAAAAGTAAAAAAAAACACTATCCACATATAACTGCTTAATTTTCAATAAAATGTGTTAACACACTTACTTTTGTAATGTCTTCATTGATCCCAAAACTGGGAAATAAGAGAGAAAACAACAAGATGGGAAGCCAGACAGTCAAGAAGGAAATACAGGCTACGTTTGATAGGCCCCTTATCCGAATCAGGGATATGAAGCAAATGTTTATGCCGAATTTAAAGGGTAGTGCTGATGACATGAAAGCACCACTCCATTGGCAGCCGGGAGTAGCGTGTCGGCAACGGGAACCACAGCATGGCCAAATAGAATGAAGCCGTGGCACCTGTAATCAGAATATATATATCACTGTGCTCTGTATAAAAATCCTTATATATAATTTGATACTATCCGTATGTATGGTGTTCGCGTCAATACCCGGTATGTATGGTGTTCGCGTCAATACCCCGTATGTATGGTGTTCACGTCATGTATGGTGTTCGCGTCAATACCTCGTATGTATGGTGTTCGCATCAATACCCCGTATGTATGGTGTTCGCATCAATACCTCGTATGTATGGTGTTCGCGTCAATACCCCGTATGTATGGTGTTCGCATCAATACCCCGTATCTATGGTGTTCGCGTCAATACCCCGTATGTATGGTGTTCGCATCAATACCTCGTATGTATGGTGTTTGCATCAATACCCGGTATGTATGGTGTTCGCGTCAATACCCGGTATGTATGGTGTTCGCGTCAATACCCGGTATGTATGGTGTTCGCGTCAATACCCGGTATGTATGGTGTTCGCGTCATGTATGGTGTTCGTGTCAATACCTCGTATGTATGGTGTTCGCATCAATACTCCGTATGTATGGTGTTCGAGTCAATACCTTGTATGTACGGTGTTCGCATCAATACCTCGTATGTACGGTGTTCGCGTCAATACCTCGTATGTACGGTGTTCGCGTCAATACCTCGTATGTACGGTGTTCGCGTCAATACCTTGTATGTATGGTGTTTGCATCAATACCCCGTATGTATGGTGTTCGCATCAATACCCGGTATGTATGGTGTTTGCATCAATACCCCGTATGTATGGTGTTCGCATCAATACCTCGTATGTATGGTGTTCGCATCAATACCTCGTATGTATGGTGTTCGCATCAATACCTCGTATGTATGGTGTTCGCATCAATACCCGGTATGTATGGTGTTTGCATCAATACCCCGTATGTATGGTGTTCGCATCAATACCCCGTATGTATGGTGTTCGCATCAATACCTCGTATGTATGGTGTTCGCATCAATACCTCGTATGTATGGTGTTCGCATCAATACCCGGTATGTATGGTGTTCGCGTCAATACCCCGTATGTATGATGTTCGAGTCAATACCCCGTATGTATGGTGTTCGCGTCAATACCCCGACTCAATACAAGTTAGAACCATGCAATGGGACTCTGCCTCTGTAGTTAGAACATAACACGGCAAACGTGGACGCAGTGTTGCATGATTGGCTAAGAATGTTCGAATGCTTCAGTGACTCCACTGGACAGCCGAGTATAGTAAGTCAGTGTTGGTTCGAGCAGATCACAGAAAGTTCGGTGGGTTTTTGGAATGTTGGTTTGGTGGAGCGTACTTTCCAGGACTAACATCATTGACTGACTTAAACCCTTCGACAGCTCCGGAACCGTAAGTAATTTGCTTGGTACGTCGAAATCTATCTTTGGGCAGTTCGGTTTTGGCATCCGTCCTTCTGACATCTATTGGCAAACTAATTAATGATGGTTGGGTATTAACAACGGTCTTTGTTTAAATTTTAGCCGATCTCAGATCTAAAATGACCACGCCAACATAATTATTACTCTGACTCTGATTAGAGTCGTAAAATACGGTTTGTTTTGAAAATTTGTTTTGAGGTGGAGGTGAACGAAGAGCTGAGTTCACATCTCGCAGCCCCGTTTAAACAGGAAGCTCTTCATTACATCGGCCGATAAGGTCTATTTTAAGCACAAATCAGTGCCATGATAACAAAATCATTTCAAGGACTTAAAAAAACAAATAATTCTTTGCAGAGAAAGTATGGATTTCACAAACGTAGAATTTGTAGCCCGATTCGATCGGGTTCCCAGTCGCTACTTATTTTACAAATCCACTCACATGTAAAGGCCAGATTAGCACACAGAGGGGCTCTCAGTATTTAGAACTGCTAGGCAAGCATTTGAAGAGAGAAGGGGACAACTACGAAAATGGGCATTGTACTATTTCTGTATGTTAGAGATGAAATCAAATCCTCTCCTTGCCTTGTTTGGAACCTAAGTAAGGGCCTGCACATGGAGAAGCCAGAATAAAAGACTGTTAATGAAATGAACAAGAGGAGCACTAGAGGGGCAACAATGAGACGACCCCCAAAACAGGAATGAATGCTTTAACAGGTGAAGGGAGGCCACTGACATTTTTCCCTCCTCATCTGTTTTTTCACTAGTTTTCATTTGGCTATGGTCAGATAGATAGATAGATAGATAGATAGACAGATAGATAGATAGACAGATAGATAGATAGATATTGTGACGGACAGCCGGGTCTCATGCCCGGCCGGGACGCCTCTGCTGCATACGTCCCGGGGGAGCCATCATGGACATTGCAGTACCTTCCCCGGGGCGCTTGGGGGCAGTCTCCCTGGCCGTGGATCCCTCCTCAATCTCCCCCGTGGCTCCATGGGACATGGAGTCCACCACAGCAGCCCGGTTGGGAGATGGGGTGGCCACTAGGGGGTGCTGCAGAGAACCAGCCACCACACTGGACGGTTTATCAGCCCCACCCGGAGGTGCAATTAAGACCAGCTGGTCAGGCACCTGGAACACTTCCGGGTGGGGTATAAAAGGTCCTGCCTCCCAGCAATCAGGGCCAGAATCGGGAGGAAGAGGACGAGGTTGCCTGGGAGGAGTGGTGGAGGAAGGAAGTGTTTGGTTTGTGTGGGTTTTTGTGCTTGGACTGTGTTGGGCCTGTGGGACACGGGGAAGACGTGTGCCCACGGCTGAAGAAATAAAATAAAAACCCTTGAGTGTGAACACGTGCCTCTGCGTGGTCTGTGCCGGGTCGGGCGCTATATAGCGCCTTATTCACAATAGATAGATACTTTATTAATCCTAAGGGGAAATTCACATACTCCAGCAGCAGCATACTGATAAAAATAAACAATATTAAATTAAAGAGTGATAACAATGCAGGTATAACAGACAATAACTTTATATAATGTTAACGTTTACCCCCCCGGGTGGAATTGAAGCGTCGCATAGTGTGGGGTCTCCTCAGTCTGTCAGTGGAGCAGGACGGTGACAGCAGTCTGTCACTGAAGCTACTCCTGTGCCTGGAGATGATCCTGTTCAGTGGATGCAATGGATTCTCCATGATTGACAGGAGCCTGCTCAGCGCCCGTCGCTCTGCCGCGGATGACAAACTGTCCAGCTCCATGCCTACAATAAAGCCTGCCAGTGTCAGTGTCACTACTGGTAGTATGAGGCAATACCTGGACCCTACAGTGGTGGCGCAGGTTGTCCAACTCCTCCAGGATGGCACATCAATATGTGGCATTGCCAGAAGGTTTTCTGCGTCTCCCAGCACAGTCTCAGTGGCATGGAGGAGATTTCAGGAGATAGGCAGTTACTCTAGCAGAGCTGAAAAGGGTCATAGAAGGTCCTTAACCCATCATCAGGACTGATATCTGCTCCTTTGGGCAAGAAGGAACAGGATGAGCACTGCCAGAGCCTACAAAATGACCTCCAGCAGGCAGGCCACTGGTGTGAATGTCTCTGACCAAACAATCAGAAACAGACTTCATGAGGGTGGGCTGAGAGCCTGACATCCTCTAGTGGGCCCTGTGCTCACTGCCCACCTGGCACCATTGAGCTTGTTTGGCATTTTCCATAGAATACCAGAATTGGCAGGTCCACCACTGGTAGGCGCACTGTGCTTTTCACAGATGAGAGCAGGTTCACCCTGAGCACATGTGACAGACGTGAAAGGGTCTGGAGAAGCCGTGGAGAACGTTAAGCTGCCTGTGACATCACTCAGCATGACCGGTTTGGTGGGGGGTCAGTGATGGTCTGGGGAGGCATATCCATGGAGGGATGCACAGCCCTCTACAGGCTAGACAATGGCACCTTGACTGCCATTAGGCATCGGGATGAAATTCTTGGACCCATTGTCAGACCCTATGCTGGTGCAGTGGCTCCTGGGTTCCTCCTGGTGCACAACAATGCCCGGCTTCATGTGGCAAGCGGATGAAGGAATTGATGCCGTTGACTGCCCCCCATGCTCACCTGACCTCAATCCAATAGAACACCTCTGGGTGGGACATTATGTTTCAGTCCATCCGACGTCGCCAGGTTGCACCTCAGACTGTCCAGGAGCTCAGTGATGCCCTGGTCCAGATCTGGGAGGAGATCACCCAGGACACCATCCGTCGTTGACGTTGTCACGCATGTATACAGGCATGTGGGGGCCATACAAACTGCTGGGTACCATTTGGAGTTACTGCAATAAAATTTCAGCAAAATGGGCTCGCCTGCCTGCCTGATCGTTTTTACACTTTGATTTTTGGAGTGTCTTTGAATTCAGTCCTCTGTAGGTTTATTATTTTCATTTCCATCAAACAACGTGCCATCCTTTCGTTCCTAACACATCACCATATCAGTCCATATCAGTAGAGATAGCCAGCAGGATTTTTTTCCCATTAAGATCAGATGTGTTTTCAAAGTGTTCCTTTAATTTTTTGAGCAGCTTATTAATTTTGCCATTTAGGAAAAATGAAGTAGATACACTCTTAAAAATAAAGGTGTCTGAGAGGTTCTTCAGAGCGATGCCACAGAGGAACCATTTTTGATTCCCAAAAGACTCACCCACATGAAGCTTCCAAGAAGAGCCTTTTAAGTATTTAGATTTGTAAAAGACTCCATACAACAAATCACCATGGATAGATGGGAACAAATCTGTGAAATACCAATGGGACCTAATTTTAAAAGGACCCTCACTGCATGTGATAACACCGACTCAATTCAGGTTTTCTGCTGGTGTCCTGCTAGACAGCCTACCAGGCATTAAAGATGTCTGTTTTTTTTTTTCTACATATTAGGAAGTTTTTTAAAGCACAAAGAACCAACTTCATATGCAGAGAGCCCATCCCAGAATTAAATGGTGCTGTGCCAAGCAACAGTTCTACAAGGAACCACTCAACCCAGTAAAGAGCCATAAAGTGTCATTGAGGAGCCAGCATGTTCAAGAGTGCACCCTGACTGATTTAACATTGGGGACGTATGGTGACAGGGGACACGTGGCGCTGTGAACCACTGAACTGCAAGGTCTGAGGTGGATGGAAACTTCTGGCTTCAGCAGTACACTATAATTATTAATACAATACAATACAATACAATTTATTTTTGTATGGCCCACAATCACCCAAGGAGGGCCTCAGTGGGCTTTAACAGCCCCCCAGTCTTGACTCTAAAAAGTCAAGTCAAGTTGGAGAGCATGCACTGGTACAGCGCGTTGCCGCACCCACTACACGGCAAAACAACTCGGGATCCCGGTTGGCAACCCCCCAGGCAGACACTCGGTCCAGTCCTACCCTCTGGAAATGACCCTCTATCTGCTGCAGCCAGGTGTTACGTGAGCGACCCCTTGGCCTGGTCCAGCCACTCGGGTCCCCAACAATGAGGATCTTACGAGCTGGATCACCCTCAGGGTATTGCGCCACATGGCCGTACTGCCGTAACTGACACTCCCTCACAGTGCAGGTCATGTGCCTCATTCGGGACTCCATGAGCAACACAAAGTCAAACCGGCAGTACCCAAGGATTTTCCGGAGAGACGCACAGTACTGAAGGAGTCCAGTCTTCATCTAAGGTCACTGGATAGCATCCATGTCTCGCAACCATATAACAAGACAGAAAGCACCAGGACTCTAAAGACTTGGACCTTCGTCCTTTTTCATAGATATCGGGGGCACCACACACCCCTTTCCAGTGATCTCATGACCCCGCCATGCTCTCCCAATCCGTCTACTGACTTCATAGGAAGAGTCACCAGAGTCACATGAATGTCACTGCCGAGGTAAGTAAACCTCTCGACGAGGTCGACACTCTCTCCGCAGACAGACACACTGCTGATTGCCGAGCCCAAGAGGTCATTAAAGGCCTCGATTTTGGTTTTTATCAGGACACTCGCAAGCCCAGACCCTCAGACTCCTCACTCAGTCTCTCGAGTCTGATCAGAGCCTCCATTGACTCCGTGAAGATCACAGCATCATCAGCAAAGTCAAGATCCGTGAATCTTTCTTCACCAACAGATGCCCCACAGTCGCTTGATCCCACCACCTTGCCCAACACCCAGTCCATACAAGCACTGAACAGAGTAGGAGCAGACCACACCGCTGATGAACCCCAGAATCAACTGGGAAAAACGCAGAAGTCCTGCCTCCACTCTGCACAGCACTCACAGTACCAGTGTACAGGCCGGCCATGATATCCAGCCACCTCGAGGGGATCCCACTTAACCTCAGGATGTCCCACAGGGAAGTTCGATCAACTGAGTCGAACGCTTTGCGAAAATCGACAAAGGCTGCAAAGAAACTCTGCTGATAGTCGTGTTTGCGCTCTATGAGAACCCTCAGTGCCAGGATGTGGTCGATGGTAGACTTCTTCGGCATAAAACCAGACTGTTCCGGTCGCTGGTAGGTGAGCAAGTGACTCTAAAAAGACATGGAAAAATTCCCAATAAAACCTAGAAGGGAAGAAAATGGAAGAAACTTTGGGAAAGGCAGTTCAAAGAGAGACCCCCCTTTCCAGGTAGGTTGAGCGTACAGTGGGTATCAAAAAGAAGGGGGTCAACACAACACAATGCACAGAACAGAACAGAAGTAATCCTCAATACAATATAATTGTAAAATAAAAATATTACAAGTACAAAGCAGAACTAAACAGTAGATGATGTCACATCATAGGATTTGGATTTGTTTAGTTATTGTTTCGTTATTAAGCGGACTTCACATCATTACTTAAATGTGGTGTTGATGAAGAAGACACTCTTAAATTCATTTGTCATTAACCTCTTCGGCTCTGTCTTGATAGATGACTTGCAGGGCCCTCCATAATGTTTAACACTAAGACACATTTGGCCTCGATCTCCCTCTCTGCTCCACAGTTTAAAATTACAAATCAAACAATCCAGATGCTGTGAATAAAGTGCACATTGCAGATTAAAATTTAAGGGGATTTGCAGACATTCACACAGCACTTTTCTACGCGGTCCCCCCATTTCAGGTCACCATAATGTTTGTCACACACCAATGGCAGGTCTGTTAAGGCTGCTGTCATATTTGGTTCTTTGTTGCATATCCCTGACATGCAATGACTTCTTGAACTCTGTGATTCAAACATTAGCAGGTACTGAGGATCTTCTCTCCTCTAATGCAGCCATCTTCAGCTCCTGCTTGTTTCGGGGGGCCTGTCTCCTCAAGTTTTCTTTTCAGTTGGACTGAAATCGGGTGACTGGCTTGGCCATTCCAGACTTTTCCATTTTTTAGCTTTGATAAACTCCTGTGTGGCCGGCCCCAGCAGTGTGTTTGGCTCATTGTCTTCTTGTAGGATGAAACGCAGTCCAGTGAGTTTAGGGGCATCTACTGGAACTCGAGCAGATCAGAGGTTTCTCTAGACACCTCAGAATTCATTGTATGTCTGCTTTCAGCAGTTCCATCATCTATGAAGAGAAGTGTGCCTGGACCGGTCGCAGCCATGCATGCCCAAGACATAACACGTCCACCACTGCCACGTTGAACAGATGAGGTGGTCTGCTTTGGATCTTGAGCAGTTCCTCGTCATCTCCACACTTTGCTCTCACCATCACTCTGTTCAGGTTCATCTTTGTCTCGTCTGTCCACAAGACCTTTTCCCAGAATTCTGCAGGCTCTTTGAAGTCCTTTTTCACAAACTGTAATGTGGCCATTCTGTTTTTGTGGTCTCCATCTTGCAGTGTGTGCTCCTCTGTGTTTCTGTTCATGAAGTCTTCTGCTGATCGTCGTCTCTGACACACACACACACATCAGCCTCCTGATTACTGTCTATGATCTGTCAGACAGGCGTTTGGGGGCTTTTTCTTAACCATAGTGAGGATTCTTCTGTCCTCAGCAGTGGAGGTCTTCCTTGGCCTACCAGTCCCTTTGTGATCACTGAGCCCACCAGTGTGTTCTTTCTTCTTCTTGATATTCCAGACAGTTGATTTTGGTCATTCTAAGGTTTGACGAATGTCTTTAATTGTTTTATTCTTGTTTTTCAACCTCAAGATGGCTTCTTTGACTTTCATTGGCACAGCTCTTGTCCAAATATTGAACTACAGATTCCAAAGGGTAGAAGCAAGCTGAGGTACAGTATGTTATAAAGCAATGAAACCCACCTGAGAAATCACAAACCCCTGTAATGCCAATTGTTCCAAACATTATGGTGCCCTGTGTGTGTGTGTGGGGGGGGGTGTATTAAAAGTGTTGTCATTTCTACATGGTGTGACAGAAATGTATCCAGCTACCCTTGAGTGAAGGTCTGCAATGTGCGCACTCATCACATCTGAACTGTCTGATTTTTAATTTGAAATTGTGTAGCAGAGGGGGAAATCATCAAAAAATGGGTCTTTGTCCCACCAAACATTATGGAGGGCCCCAATGGTGAAATTGTATGGTTTATACCTGGAAACGTGTGTAGCGCTTTGAGCCTGCCCGTACTTGGTGAAGAGTGTGCTATACACAAACTTGCTCAATTATGTGTTAACAACCTGAATGATTTTAATACACAGAACGTGAATAAAAATTGAAAAAACGTTCAGTTTGGGAGGTTAGGGGTATGAAATGTCCCTGCGCGCTGAAGATCCATTTTTGTTTGTTTTTTTTATCCCACTGAATGTATACTGAGGGTGGCGCGGTGGGTAGCGCCGCTGCCTCGCAGTTAGGAGACATGGGTTCACTTCCCGGGTCCTCCCTGCGTAGAGTTTGCATGTTCTCTGGTTTCCTCCCACAATCCAAAGACATGCAGGTTAGGTGCATTGGTGATCCTAAATTGTTCCTGGTGTTTGTGTATGGGATGGCGCCCTGCCTGGGATTTGTTCCTGCCTTGCGCCCTTTGTTGGCTGGGATTGGCACCAGCAGACCCCCGTGACCCTGTGTTAGGACCTAGCGGGTTGGAAACTGACTGAATGTATACTGTTTAGTTTATACGTTTTTCTTTGCTTATTCAGAGTCCTCGCTGATCTAAACGTTAATTGTTTTACATTCTTCACGAAATAACAAAGGGTCAGTAGCTGCCCCCATTCTGGCCCGTTATCTCCTACAGCTGTAGTTCGAATGCCCGCCTCGAGCTCGGCGAAGTTATGACTTGACGTCAGTCACACAGACACACGAAAAAAAAGCGGACATCTCGGGTAACCTTGCACTTGCCGAAGAGTCAACTCTTTCCCATCTTCCACCCTTAAAATAGAACCTTCAACAAAGCCCATTGCATCTAAACAATTTCACAGTATCCTTGGTCCAAAATAAAGAAGATATACCACACGGAGTCCGCACGTCATTTGTGGATGTTGTCTTCGTGTGCTACACGTCCTAAAGCTGCCTGGTCTAAGGGGAAGTGAAATTTTCTTTTTTTTTTTATAATTATTTATTCATCTGATTATTGGTATTATTATTACTATTTAGCTTTTGTAAAGATTTGTGCCTTTTTGAAGTGTGCGTGAGGTCGTGATTCATTGACCTGGACGGGGTTGTGTGACCGGCGCCATCTAGCGCTGATTTTTGGTATTTTGCCGGTCGAAGCCTGAAAGGTAAGAGGGGCGGCCGGGCGGGCGCTGGAGTCCGCTACGAGCGCATGTCTAGGCATTTGTGAGATTGCGCTTCTTTAATAAAGAGCTCGGCTTTATTACGATATTTCATATCACTGCCGTGCAGTTGGAAGCAAGAATAATAGTTATTCGATTAGACTGGTTCAAAGGGCGTTTTTAGATTTTCAGATTATGCTCCGACCTCAGCCTGAGAGATACTGTTAGGTGATATTGAGTTTGCCACTCGATGAACACATCTGTGACAAATGTGCAGCTGCGTACAAATACAGATACACCACCCGGCTTTGGCGGCATTACTCGCCGACATAACTCTTCTATTATATTAAGGCTCGGATAAGGTATGCCGCGATGAACAGAAGGACGTTCAAGATAAACCGTTATGGACAAGACAATGAACAATATTTAATAATTTGAAATAGAATAGAGTCAGGGCTTATGGGGCCTTACAGGCACGAAGGACTCTCAAGTTTTTAATGTGTGTCTTACCTGATGTCGCCACACAAAATGTATGAAGCTAATCGAATTTGTAAAACTTAAAAAAATGAATCCGCCCAATACATGTTAGGCACACCCGCTTAGTAAAGAAGAACATTCTAGAAAGGACAAAACTCTGAATTCTCCATGTTGTATTTTAACGGACTTAAAATAATATTAAAAATGAAATGAAAACACAAATATAGAATAGCGAATAATTTTACAAGAATTCGCCTTTCAGACATTGTGAATTTTGCACTTTAAAGATATTTGTGATGGGTATAGAAATTCAGCCGCGTTCTTAGAGGCAAACCCAGTTAATGCCATGACGAACACGACTCTTAAAAAGATTCGCGTTCTGAATGAATACACACGAGGATATATTGTAGTAATAGTACCGCTTATTGCACACCTCGAAATAATATTTCTAATACACAAATCCGTATTCTGACTTTATGGTGTAGTGTTCGTTCATTCATTCAGATACTCAGACCCCCGGTTCATTTATAGTGCGGGGGGCTGGAGATCAGTGCCAGAGTGCGCAAGTTAGCAACCAAAATAGCTGTATTATATTATATTATATTATATTATATTATATTATATTATATTATA
>JANRMT010062857.1:35149087-35161321 GCA_026402145.1 Polypterus bichir lapradei
ATAGATAGATAGATAGATAGATAGATAGATAGATAGATAGATAGATAAAGACTCTTGACGACCGAGTTTACTTGCCGTAAAAAAAGAAAAGAAAAAAAGAAAAAACTCAGCCAGCCAGCCAGACAGACAGATAAAGTAAAACGCACTATAAAAAAGATAGATCAATAAATAAGAGTAGCTTTGATTTTAAAATTACGTAGCATATGCACATTTCTGTATGGTGTGATATTAAAGTTGCACATACATAAATGTAACAAAAAGAAAAAAGCATAATTCATAAAAAAAACTAATTTTAAAATAAAGCAATTGATTTGGTTGCCTTGATTTAGTATTTTGGACATGTAAGAAAATATTAAATGAGATCTACGCAGTGTCATCAATCGGCGACATTTCAGTGGGTTCACATTAGCCATTGTAACTATTTCACATTTTATTGCTCGCGCCGAAGTAAATTTAGCTTTCGATATAAAGAACTGGAAAAATTAGGTCATTTTCAAAATTTATTAACAAAGTTTATCCAGTGTACAACACAATAGAGCTACATTTGGAATACATATATTTCATTTTATATAAACAGATGTCTGTAATCATAATAGATTTTTTTTTAATTTTATAAAACAAAACAAATTGGTATTTAAATTGCAGTTCTTAGTGATAATGGTGAGTCGTAAAACTAAACAAAAGACGGGGCCTCCAGGGACAACTGTTAAACAGTTCAAAAATATATAAATGATAATAGTGATATAAATTTCAGAAAAGTAAATCGGTTCATTTGTACAAATATTTACAAATATTACCTGTACAGAAAGCATTCCTTTTTATTTAACTTTAATGACATTGGCTACCTTAACGCAGTCAAAGTCCAGTGCTTTTTTTTTTGCTCTCACTTTTGAACGACATCAGCGCGGTGTCATTGGGACGGCCACTTAGCGACCGCTGCCGTGGAAGCAGAGGGCAGAAACTGTCCAGAGATGATATTGGTCGGGACGCTGATGATGGGGGCAATGGCCGCAGAGGTCCGGCTTAATGACAGCGGCTGTGCACTTAGCAGGGCGGACTGAACAGTCACTGGGGGTCGCAGAAAAGTTTGTGCGCTAGACGATGTGCTGGCCACTCCAATGATGTTCTCTATACTGAACGAATGTCTGCTGGACGGCTCCGATTTGATTAGCGACGAGGTGCTCAGGCTGTTGAGCTGCAGCTGAAGGCCGGGGCTCAGCTGGGAGTTAAAAGCCTTTCTGTTGAGCTCCGCCGATGGCAATAGTGGGACCGCAGGAGGGAGCATAGGGCCGACCGGGGGGATGTAGGGATACTGCAAGGCTGCCGGGTGGGTGTAAGCCGCCGGGTGAATGCCGTAGTGACGCCCATACGGGCTTCCCAGGCTGTAAGCCCCGAAACTCTGCATCATCAGCGCAGTCTGGTCTCGCAGTACGTCCTGCTGGGGGTGCCGCTTGAACCTTTTTCTCCGCCGAAGAAAGCTGCCGTTGTCAAACATATCTTCGGACTGGGGGTCCAGGGTCCAGTAATTGCCCTTCCCAGGATTGCCGGGTTCCCGGGGGATCTTTACGAAGCAGTCATTCAGGGACAGGTTGTGCCTGATGGAGTTTTGCCAGGCGGGGAACTTCTCTCTGTAATAAGGAAAGCGGTTGCTGATGAACTCGCAGATGCCACTAAGGGTCAGTTTTTTCTGGGGACTTTGCAGGATGGCCATGGTGATGAGAGCTATATAAGAGTAAGGCGGTTTTACCAGGCTGTTCTTAGGTTTGTTTTGCAGGGGCCCCGAAGTGCCGTCCTGGTGCCCATCTGCTTTGGAGTCTCCTTCAATGCCGCTGCCCTCACAGGAAGGGCTCCCTGCCAGCTCTTTAATCGCCACCTCCTCCACCTCGTCGCCGCGATCGTGGCTTTCACAGTCGCTGTCTCGGTCCAAGGCTTCATCTCCTTCTCCCACCACATCGATGTCCACATCTTCGGCGGTAAGGACCGTCTGACCGGACATGTCGGCGCTGCTACTGCTACTGCTGCTGCTGCCAGAGAGGGTCATCACAGCCGTTTTTACTGAGGCACAACCAAAGGTGAGTAAGTAAACGCGTCCAGTTCCAGGCAGAGGTGGACACACCACCAGCTCTATTTTAGCGGTTTAGCGCAGCCAGCGATGAAAACTTCCCTTCAACTTTAACGCTGTTAATTAATACTTCTTTTGTGGCGCTATACTCTCATGCCAAAAAGCCCAAAACAAACATACATTCCAAATATTTTAGAGCGTGGAGTAGGGGCGAAAAAAAAAGTTGTCGCCGCCGTTGGAAAGCCGCTTTTAAGGACTGCCTGATAGATTACTTTTTCAGTTAAAGATATACTACCACGCGTGTCACGTGACGGCGTGACGTCAGCTCCCCCGCTGTCAAACCGTGAACACTCGAGTTATCCGAGAGGTTTGTCAACAAAAGGGACAACAGCAAAAACTACTCGCTGCCTACATCCGCGCATAATTCATCCGTCCCGGGACCTCCAGGGGTGCAGCGACAGGGAGAACCAGCTAGGGAGACCGGGCTGCCAAGCAAAGCATGCAAAGGCGTTTTAAGATCTCCGTTTCCGCGAAATAACGGCGTCTTTAATCTGAATAGCGGCACTGTTCAATTTTAGACAGGCAAAAAAAAAAAAAAAAAATATATATATATATAATGTCTAAACAGCGGGTAATGCAGCGCTACTTGGGAGATACGCAATTGACACGAATTCGAAGTGTTTTAGTTCGAAATTGCTTTGCGTATGTCTGTATATATAATATTCATATATATTCATAGATACAGTATAGCACTTATAGAGTAGACACTGTATATATATTCATAAACCAGCATCATTTGTTATAAATATGCAAATTAGCCTTTTACATTGTTTTACTGCTGAATTCTTTTTTGCTACTAGTAATTCCTAATCCGTACAGAATGACGCATGCCTAATCAGCCTATATAAACATATAAAATGTTTGATATATATTTATATTTATTCATATTCACATATTGTATATATGCAAATATAAAATGTGCGTATACGTGACAAATGCGTATAATAACCAAAAAGAGCAGAATTTAAGTAGGAAACATTCGGCAAAAAAAATAACACTTATACCATTGTATGTTCTTCCACAAAAAAAAAGATACACCATGTGTATCTGTAACACAAGGCGGAAGAATTTTATGAAATAATATTCGACTCATGAATGACTAAAATACATTCACAATTTAAAATGATTACAGAATATTTACTATGTAATGTAATTTAACTGCAGTTTTAATTTAAATGTAAAGTTAGAAACAACCGATAGTACTGAAAAATAAAATACAACTTTCAACCAATTTAAACGAATAAATGAAAATCAAAGCAAATGAAAATGCACTGGAACATTAATAAGACAATAATCGTGACATGTAATTTTGCTGGAATATACAGATGTAATGCACCTTTTAATATTAAAGGCTCGTATCAAGCAAAGATCAAATAACACGGATACGCATAGATAAGCAAATGCTAGTTGATATGATTTGGGTTGAATTGAGTAGTCTTAGTAAAAACAATATTATTAAAGTGGTTAGTGTATGTACACGTTTATTGGCGTCAGCGTTTTGTGTACTGTAATGAAATTCTGTAAATTGTGCGTGAGTGATGAACCACAAATACACAGGTATTTATCCTGTGAATGAATTCCGCGTCTCTTTTTAGCTGTAAAAAAACAAAGGTTTGCAGTTGTTAAAGAATTAGTAAAAATCAGAATCTGTCGGTGATCCGTGTTTTCACACACACACACACAAACACACACACAAAACACACTCTCACATACACACTGACTTGCTAAAACACGCAATTCAATAATCTGTTAGATTTAGAGAAGACAGATAGAAGGCGCGAGATGACAATAAGAGCCCGTAAAAGAAGCGCTAGTGTGATGCGCGGAAGTGCTAACGACCTCATCATCGGCGGCTTTAGCATATGAAAAAGTAGGAAATGAGAGTTGCGGACGCATGTAAAGAAGCGATTCACGGCGAAAAAGGTAAGCCCCGTATTCCGACACGTTCCCACGAAGGGGATCGTGCACCCTACACCTTTTTTTTTGTTCTGAGCTGCTTAGAGATCTCCAGCTAAAACTTCGCTTTACCTGTGCTATTCGCGTCTAAACATATTACAACCCTGGGGTCCCACTGGCTGTTTATTTTTGCACAAAAAGGTACAGGATTGACATCTGCTCAAATGTACTTGGGATCACCTTCGGTCTTGTTTATTTTTTCTGCGCTGTCATTATACATATCCGTCTTTAAAGGTTTAAAGTTGTAAAGACAATCAGAGCAGGGAAGCAAGCCGCGATCGCTGTCGATGTTATAGTTTAGCTTACATTTTTTTTAACGGAATCCTCCAGCCTGAATGAGAACTGATAGCTTTAAATTCGTTATTTAAGTGTCAGGCTAAATTTCCTATCGATTTTGTGTGTAAGTCACAGCCAATTGTAATGAATACATCTTTAATTGACAAGAGAATCAATTATTGTTCCCATCCTCTATTAGCGCTAACAAAAATGTGTGACTGACTTTACGGTGAGGAGAGAGGCGCAGTTAACCCTATAGGCTATTTAATTCAAGTCAATTTATTTTCTTAATGAACTAGGGAACATAATTGAAAAACGGGGGAATCGGCACATCTCATTTAGTAAACGATATTTACACGTTTATTTGGGAATTTCAGAATCAAAGACAACACACTATATCTATGCCTTTCATCTTTTTATTTAGCGCAATTCATGTCAGTCAATCTATTTATCTTATATAGTGCATTTCTTATAAATCTATTATTTAATACATTTTACAATATTTATTATATAGTGCCTTTCACTCTATCCTTTTAGATAATGTAGTTATTATAGTTAGTGCCTATCTGCCTTTCTATCTATTTTATATAGTGCCTTTCTTATCAATCCATCTATTATTTAATACATTTTCATTATTTATTATATAGTGTATTTCACTCTCTATCTATCTAAATCGTTAGTGTTATATTAATTCTTATATATTTAAACTAAAATCTAAAAATGTATATGGGAGCATTGTTTTCATATATACTGTACACTCTCCAAATGTTAACACCGACAATTTTGCCGTATCTATTAGACAGTGCATTTCATATCTGCACATTTCCTTTTCCTATCTATCTATCTATCTATCTATCTATCTATCTGTAATTACCGGTGTTGTAATACATCTTTTAAACCCTACATCTTTTATTAAATTATCACTGTCGATTTTTTCCCATTAAACAAAATCCAATATTAAACCTGCTCAGATGTAAGTAATCAGAAAAGACACTTTAGAAAAGTGACATAAGACATCATAGTACCAGGGATGGCTAACCCTTGTGGTTCTGTCATGAGGACGCTGCTCTCTAAATAGGTGAACGTATATTATTAGTAAGCAAGGCAGAGGGAGTACCCCGTCCGAGTCGATAACGCTGATCGCTTTAAATGCCTTTGCTTTGTATGTAAATGCATTCAAAGAACTGTCTCCTAAACGGGATCTAATGCATATTGATAATACGGCACTATATTAAAGTGCTTAGTCGTCCTCTGTAAAATAATCTTCTGCTAAGTGATCTTCAGTTTTCAAGTAACGCGCCTATGCCTGATTCCCACAAAACACAATGGGAGCGAAGGAGTTATTTTTCATTTATTTATTTGAAAAGCTGTATTTAATTTACCGCACAGTACGTTAAATTGATACATGAAATGGGTGTTCCTATGCAAGGGTTAATTTAACTGTATAACGGCTCATTTTTTCAGCGTCTTACTTGCTACTATTTCCTTTTTTCGGTAAACGTCTTTAAATAAAATCCGAATCTTTTCTCAATTTGTTCGCCAACACGTTTTTCAGTCGTGACGACGCATTTGTCTTTACCTTTATAAGTGAATAACAACACGAGGGTTCGATAATATTTTGACATCGCCAGTAAAGAAACCTGCCCCTGTTTTCGCAGCACTCTTCTCGTGTTGTATCACAGACCATCATTTTAATTCTCAAAGGAGAAGCAAAGAAAGGGGCAGCTACACGACACGGCTAGTCCTCGCACGCGTTGTCTTTCCTTCTTCTTTTTTTCCTGCAGTACAATAAAAGTCACATTAATTAAATCATATCCTTAATGACGGTGCTTAGCGTGAAAAGAAACGTTTCCCCCCGATTAGGTAGCTTTGTGCTAATCTGCCGCTCAGTCAGGACACCATCTGATCTATGAAATCGCTCTTTTATCAGTCGGCCTACTGGCTATTAGTCGATGAATTCAGAGAGGCTACATGTGACATTTCGCCTTCATCTGTTTATTTAGGTAATTGTGCTTTTCGTGACAATTTGAGCTCTGCACAATTTGTACTACAAATGCTATTATTATTATTCATTCAGCTACACGGCGACGTGCTGCTCGTGTTTTAAAGGGGGGCTACAAGTGGAACTTTCCACGGAAAATCGTTCTGGAGCCTTCTCTCTCTCTCTTACACACGTAATATATAAAATAGTTACAAATATCTAGGCAAACTCTTTACACACGCATACAGTACATACTAAGGTGGTTATTTTTTTTTATGCGTACACAAAAAAACACAATGACTACATTCTAGAAATACCCCGCAGTCAATCCCACTTAATCCAATGCGTTGCTGCACTGTTCTGAATATGATATTTAATAGAGTTTTAGAATCAGTGAACGTGCAGGTCGTAATTGCCCGAGGAGTGTTAAACCACCCATTTATTTCGGTTTTGCACGTTTTTACACGCGCGTGCACGGAGAATTTTAAGTAATCGAACGATCGAATGTTATTAAATTATTTTCTCATTTCCTACCAGCATCAGGGATTGGGGTTCAAATTCCTGTGTGACCGAGAGCAAGTCACTTCACCTGCATGTACTCCAAGTGAAGGTTAGGGACGAAATGTAACCAATGGTCTGTCAAATGTTCCAGGCGCTTTGAGCACGGGAAAGGCGCTATACAAATCAAATGTATTATTATTATTATTAAACAGACGAATAATAATAGATATGGAAGGCACTATATAATAGAGAGAAATAGAGATACGGGTACTATATGATAGATTGATTTAAAAGACGTTATACAATTATGATGCTAGACGGATTTGACAGGTTAAACACAATGGGATACTCTATACCACTAAAGTTTATTTGTACTCCGAGGGAAATTTGGTAATAATAATAATTATCATAATAATAGCATCTCACTCTTGTATAGTTCGCAGTTTGACTTTAAATGTTAAGGCGGAAAGGGAGTTTGAAGGATTCGTACACATTCATTTTGTATTTATGAGGATAAGTGTACCCCGTCAACATGTGCCATCCCGTCTAGGATCGGTGATTGTCTTGTGCCTATAGGTTGATAGGACACTACAATAAATAAACAAATAAATAAATAAACTAACTGCGGGGTGGAGACAGAGTTAGTGCAGATCAGCGGATGAAAGGCGCATCATTCGTTAATTGGGTGCCCAGAATGAACGCCTCTTTTTGGCTAATTAGACCTCGGCGTGTAATTTACCGACCTATTTTTAAGCGTACGTCATATTGCGTTTAACGCTGGAGTCGGCCTGAACGCGGAGTGTTAAGCGCAGCATTTTCGGCACCAGGCCCTTAAAATTAACGTGAAAGGAGGCCACGTTGGGAACGCTTACCGGGTTCAAAGAACACCAAATCTGGTCTCTTCCATTGATCTTTGGAAGCTGCATAAATCCTGTTTTATAGTCCCACGGTTTGTTAATGAAATGTACATTTAAGCACATATGCGCGGCTTAGCCAGACAAAAACCTTTCAGAGTAATAAGCTAAACCTTTCGGGTTGGGGAGTGCAGCCAAGATCGTAAAAAAAAAAAAAAAATGAAAACGGGGTGGCAACCGAGAGATGTAAGCGACCTGAAAGATGAACCCTCACCCAAAAGACAACAAGCTCGGGGAGATTAAACAAACCAAAAAAAAAAAAAAAAAAGAAGGAGTCTGGGAGGGGGGAGAGAGAGAGAGAGAGAGACAGAAAGAGAGAGAGATAGAGAGAGAGAGAAGACCCCTCATGCAGTCCGGCTGTAACACGCGCTGGCTTGCCGAGGCCGAGGCGTACGGACAGCAGCTTAGCGCTTCCACCGCGAGCACCTGCTGGAGATATCGATGGAGCTGACAGAAAGACGATGGCCTGCCAGATCCTGATTTGAGTCCCAAATCGCTTTAAAGGAAGTGCTCAAATCAAAGAGACTGCTTTTTCTATCTGTTTAATTCCGTGTGCTTTCACAAAGTTAAGTACGGAGTGACCCGTGCCGGATTAGTTAAGCTTTTGTGATTAAGGATGAGGCTTCTTCTTTCTTGCTTGCTTTCTTTTCTCTCTTTCTGTCTTTGCCATGTACAACCAAGAACACATCGATTGGGAAAAAAGATGACAAGGACAGCCGCACTCCGCCTCCGTTTCACTAATAATTTGTAAATAAAGCAAATCATTATAGAGGTAATTTTATATTGATTTGGGACACTCTGCAGCCTTGGTCAATTGGTTTTAATTCCGGTGATCTTTTAAACAAGACGCCTTACTTGTTAGCTGTCCTTTTTGCTAGGATTAGAGGAGACAGGTAATATCTGAGAGAGAGAGAGGGAGAGAATGAAAAAAAGACCCCCGAATAACAATGAAACACACTCACACCATGGGAATATCACACTCACTTGACTCGATTCCAACAAGAACATGAAAACTCAGACGAGAACGTTTTTATAAATGTGCCATTTTGTGTATGCGCAAGCACATTGCGTGTTGTTGCAACTCGCCCGTTAATAAAAACGAACGCAAGTAAATTAAAATCAAATATCAAATAGTACGTCATATTAAAGGAATCAAGTGTTTTATGAAAGGCAACTCATTTAATTAACGATGGGAGAGCAGTTGGGGGCAGAAAGCTAGTAAAATTGTGTGATGAATTAATGGCATTGTTAGCGCGCTTTTAATTACGGCTATTATGTTAATTATTTTACATCAACGCGGAATTATCAGCATGTCACGTTTAATCAAAACGAACCTTTCTCTTGGAAATTGTTCCTTTCATTTCTGATGGGAAAAGTTCGAGTCATATTTGGGGGGGGGGGATAAAAGAAGATTTTTCATTGAAATGCCATCTTTCACCGGCTTTTCGGTTTGCTCCGCGGAAGCCCCTCATTTCTTCCTTTCAGGAATTCACCATTTTCTCCCCCTTTACAGAAGCCACTCTATCACTGCGCGACTTTCTGTCAAACAATATGATGTTCCTCATTTTTAACTGTCCCTTTTTACAAACCCGTATTCAGGCTTTTCAGCATCACAACGGAGAAAGCAAACTGGACACACTAGGGCCGACCTGTTTAGGCGAATAACGGTAGAAGTACACACCGAAGGACCGCAAGAAGACAAAAAGGGGGCAGCGAACAGTCGGGATTTATAGTTCACGGTCCAGAATTTTCAAACGGGGAGATGGTCAACCGCAAAAAAAAAAAAAGGGGCACAACAAAACGATAACCGCGAACAATGAAATCAATGAAACCGGAGATATGACCGGCGCTGCATGTCCTCCAGCTCTTTGTCCCGTTCGGGCCGTTAACGCGACATTATTTGAGCGTTTATTTATGCCACTTTATTTTGGTACCCATTTGTTGGTTGATTTTTTTTTCGTTCTTTTGTGTACAGGAAGAAGAGTCGATTGTGTAAGAGACTGAGCGTTTTTGTTCTCGCGCTCCAGGGGGAATTTAACTTTATTACTTTAAATAAATCGATTGCGTTTCTAGATCATAGCAATAAATACCTTAAAAATGAAAATAAGCAGGGGAAAATATAATGATCACTGTAGCTATCAGCAATCCTTTTATTAGCTTAATCATTTGGTGTTTCCTCTTATTTTGTTTTGGGTGCAATGTATCTTAATTTTATCCTTTTTTTCCTGGACACTAGAGTGCTAATATCTGCGACTAACTACATGCACTATGCCATTCGATGTCCCATTCAAAATGTATATTATTGAATAATGTGAGATAGAGTATGTCGCGAATTCCGTAACAAAAACGTAAATCTAACCCGGGTATTAGACCCCCTCTAACTTAACGTTGCTGCTTAGAAATAACGGTTATTGCCTTTATATGCCCACATATGGAATATATATTTACATTTACATTTATTTGCTTATTAGATATTTTTTATCCAAAGCGATTTATAAAAGAGCTCATATAATCTAGGGAACATCAGTCAGTCGTGATAGTTTAAAATATTTAGTTAGGAAAAGGAGATCGTTCTTCTTAGGCGACCATGAGAATGTATTTATTAAAAGGATCCCAAAGCGTACCAACGATGATTTTAAGTTCATAGTATATAATTTAACTTACTTAGGTGGAATTTGAGTACTTTACGAAAAGGTACTGAAACAACGTCCTTGTGTTTATGTGACGGTGACTGCTCTTTTTATCCTGAGCCAAGTCAGAAGTTCTCTTTCTTTTTTTGGGGTAATTCTCTTGTGCATTTGTTTCCTTTATTTATTCATTTGGTTCCTGTAAAAAGGCTACACACACCCCTTGTGACAAAGAAACTATTTGTTAATCTATCTCTTATATGGATATTTTGGATATAGATATTTTCATAACTATCTATATATCTATCTCTCTCATTAAAGCGGTACAATAAATTGGTAAGCTAAAGGGAATGAAAACAACTCCACAATTAAAGCCAAAAAAATAAAACAATCAAAGATTGTGTCAAAGAATGTATTTGAAATTGAAAGTCTAGTCTGCCTTACTGAGTAGACGCTAAAAGCTGGCCCGTTCTGCGTGCAGATGGCACGTATTGGTGGCGCGTTTGTCGCCTTCTTACCGCGAACCTCAGAGAGACGCGACTCCGGTAATTAGAAGGACAGCACCAGGCCTCCGCTCGACCTGACCCGACACGAAACGAGCGTGTGCAATCCAGTGCTTCTTGGAGATTATCATCGTATTAACTTCAAAATGAAGTACTAAACGTAATCAAATTCATATACAGTATTGAATAACATAACAGCTTCGAAAAAAACATTGCAAATTTAAGTATAATACGTAATTATCAAGAGCGGCGTTTGGGGTTGGCAAGTGGGGCGACCGCTCCAGGCCCAGCGTCTAAGTGGGCCCCGCTTTTGAGGTCTGCGTGTCGCGTTCCAACGGATTTGGATCTCCTCCAGTTATATTTTTATAAATTCCGCGTGTTATTTAAAAAAAATAGCTGAATACTGTAATGAGAAAATCAGGTGTATGTTCACAATATTTTTACTAAATTCGCACGCAGGTTTATACAGTCCACACATACAGGTAACACCATTTGACGTAACCGGCCCCGTGTGGAGATGGTCAGCCCTAGGCCCTTCACACCCATAAGGCCGCCTCTGGTAGTTATTGTGTAAAAACTAATGACCTTTCCCTAACTCATATTCTTCATTAAAGTGAACTTTTCCTTTATAGCGGCTTTAAACATATTTTAAAAAATATAATGAACTAACCTTTAAAGAGAAAGTCTCTTAAAAAATACACATCCAGGTGTTTGGCACTTCTTGAGACGAATTCTAAAACTCAAGTCACACATATGAATTGTCTGAAAGTCCCCTCCTTCAAAAGTACAAATCACAACCATAACATTTGCAAACAAATAAACGAAACGACTAACAAATAAATAAATGGTGTGCTAAAAGTAAGGCATATAGTTGGTAAGGTTTTGGACCCAAAGGTCCAAATCTTAAAGACCCCTTAACCATGAAGTTAAATCTTGCTACGCTGTGTGACCCTGCGCAATTCACTTCACCTGCCATGGGGGCCAATTAGAAAATTCAAATTGTAACAAATTAAGGCGTCTGCCAAATATAACATAAACGAATTACGCAAAGCCTCCGCAAATGACGTCTAACGACGGAAATACAAATTACCGTAATAATAATAATAATAATAATAATAATAATAATAATAATAAATTTTATGCCTACAACTCACCTTGCATTTTAGTTTTGGAGCAAAAATGTGTAAATGTTAAAATGGCACTTGTGAGTACAGACTGTCTTAAAAGTAAAGGTGCCACAGGTTCTTTCAGAAGCATACACCAGATCCGTAATAGATAGATAGATAGATAGATAGATAGATAGATAGATAGATAGATAGATAGGAAAGACACTATATAATAGATAGATAGATAG
>JANRMT010062857.1:35250931-35261031 GCA_026402145.1 Polypterus bichir lapradei
ATAGATAGATAGATAGATAGATAGATAGATAGATAGATAGATAGATAGATATGTATAGGCTCTGTAATAGACAGTCTTAGAATGTTTAATGTCAATGCTCAAATGCACGTGAGTGATTGCTTAATTTGTTTAGAAGGTGATTTTCTCAGAACTACATCGATAGTGTATGATTCTGTTTAACCCCTAAAGCTAAATTGTAATGGAACTTCCTTAATGCTCCACTTTATCTGACCTCCTGTCATAGAATTTTCGTCAGTTAGCTAGAAACATAACTGTTTGACTTGACTTGTTTTTCAGTGGAGTGACAACAGCATACAGTTTTCTGGCCGTTCATGTGTCATGTCTGCAAGTCTGATGTATGAACATAGACACAAGATACGCGTGCCTTAGACATAGGGCATAGGTATTTGTGGCACAATCTTCGTATTCCACCACCTGGTCCAGCACATGCCCAGTGTCTCCACTGTTCTGTCCACAGATCAACTGTCCTATGTTTATGTCACTTTAGGGGAGCTGCACCTTTCCATTTAATTAATTAGTTCAAACGCTGTTTATGGTTTTGTCGTGTCTAATCCTTACAGTGACAATCTGCATGTAATAATAGTTTAGTCAATTTATTCTTATATACAGTATGCTTACATAATTTCTTTCCTCTTCCATTCATTTCTAGAAAAGTGACCTTTTTATGGTTATCTTACCTAAAGCAGCAGGAGAAGGGTGCTGCCCTATTAGCAGCTTGGGCACACACCCTTCCTGGTGTCTAACTCAAGGTAAAATTGAAACAGTAAACTAATTTGTAGTTGAAGTCGCTCAGAATGTCTCTCCGTTTTAAGATAGACAAGATTCGCCAGGGCTTTTTAATGGCAAATTTGAAATGTAAAAACTTTGGTTAGTGTGATTGGTTGGAGATAACTCAACAAACATTAAGCATTCTTGACAAATTTCCCAGAAGAACAAGTGTGCAAAATTTCAACAAAATTGGTCGACTGGTGTCTGAGTTGTTTCCTGTGGACAGACAGACGGACATGGCTATCGCAATGGGTGCTTCTCACATTATACGCAAACACACCTACTAACAGATTTCTCTTTGCATTCTCAAATTTTCATAAATGGTTGCTTGTAATTCAAGGAAAGCCAGTAAATACAAACAATAAGGAATTACTTGAATCCAGACTTAAATTTAAAATAAAACAGATTGGGTAATATTATTTAAACTTTCATGTTAACGATTTCCTTGAATTCAGCAATAGAGGAATTTACAGGTTGAAAGGGTCATTGTTGTCATGTTTTTAAAAGACATGTAAATGTCCAAGGATTATTGTGAGAAAACAAAAAGTCAACGAGATGGTATCAAAGTAAGAAAAGAAAAAGTGGGTCAGAACTGGGATATCAAAACATAACCAGGAATCACAGGAAAAGATGTTACTCAGGATGCATGGGCTAAAAACGAGAGCCGAATAGCCAAAAACAAACCTACTGCTATGGCCTGCTTGGAAAATAAGCTAACGATTCTACACAAAGTGAGACATTGTTATCCAATGAGAGAGATTACGCAGATTGACACCAACGCAAATTTAAAACGTTATGATCATGACGTCACAAACGCGTAGGCAAGTCAGCAGCATCACGTAAACAAATCAAATTAAACTTTTCCGAAATTAATCAAAATGAAATTAGTTTTATGGTTCAGCCAGGGTTATTGCTCTGGCTTGTTTATTTTTAGTATGTTTAAGGTTTTTCTTGTTATTTAAGTTTCAATGTCTCATTGTTTCTTTTACGTAAACTCTTTTTTTAGGTTGTCTTCTATTATATAATGTATAACCATTATGTTTATATGTGCAATATTTTCTTTTAAGTCCTTTGTATTTTGTGGGTGGATCCCGAGGAGGCGGGGCCACCCTGACATCACCACTCCTGAGCCCGCCCTGAGGCTGTTTAAGTCAGAGCAGAGGATGCTCAGGTCAGTGGCGCATTCGAGTTGTATAGGAGTGTTGTAAGTAATGTTTCTGATTTTTTTTTTTTTTTTTTATTTTTTTCCAATTACTTACTAGTGCTTGTCTGTTTAGGTCACTTTTTTGTGCTCTTTTGTGTTTTTTTCCTCTTTCATTTTTTTTTAATTAAAGGGTTTGTCTCTCCAAGCCAAAGGTTTTTGTGATTTTCTTTCCCTTGGGAGATATCATCAATATCATAGATAAATTAAAGGCATTTTTAAACAATAAAAGCAGTTTCTCTGTTCTTAGCCCTGGCAGGTTGCAACCTCCAGTAGTATTGTGGAGCGTTGTCTGGATTGGGGTGACGTTAGTTTGGACACGCCAGTGGAGATCCTGCCCTGCTCTGCTGCATTCTTGAAGGCATCGCCCCATTCTAGCTATGGTTCTGACTTCATTTCAAAACAGTTAGTCATCAAACACAGAATCTGCGTGCCATAAAACTATAAAATAAATGAAAATACGCACATAAAATGTGGCCATTATTGCACATGCGTACAGAATACAGTTTCTTGCATGTGCTAGTCAACATGTAGCTCAACCGCCATGATTACTGTCTTTAACTACTTTACCTCAAAACATCTGTCTTTTGTACCTGAAAACTCTCAAAACACATTTGTCATAACCTAACAGCAATAAATTATGTACCAATGTGCCAATGTGTTCCATTACTTCTGCCCCTTTAATAATGGTGATTATTATAATGGATCAATTTAGAATGGCTAATGAACCTAAGACGCGTATTATTAGGATATTAGTAGGAATTGGTGTATCCAGGGAAAACACACTGACACTGGGATAAAGTGAAGAACTCCAAACTGTTGTGCTTATTGTTTTTTTTTTTTTTTTGTTTCTTTACCTTTTTTTTAGTGTTTACATGTCACGTGACCGCAAAATGCAAACAACTGTGGTCAAGCTGTCACATGATGTATTTCGCATCTATTGGTTTCACTGCCGCTTCGGGGTACCACACGTCCCGACTGGTTAGGATTATCATGACCGCCTGTCAACTAATGAGTCAAACGAATTACCTCTGGGTTAAATATGCTAGTATCACCGATGTTCACTATCGCTCAGTGGATTACATTAGAACACTCTAGACGAGAACAGGCCATTCAGCCCAACAAAGCTCACCAGTCCTGTCCACTTATTTCTTCTAAAACAACATCAAGTCGAGTTTTGAAAGTCCCTCAAGTCCTCCTGTCTACCACTCCACTTGGTCTCTTATTCCAAGTGTCTATCGTTCTTTGTGTAAAGAGAAACTTCCTAATGTTTGTGCGAAATTTACTCTTAACAAGTCTCCAACTGTGTCCCCGTGTTCTTGATGAACTCATTTTAAAATAACAGTCTCGATCCACTGGACTAATTCCTATCATAAATTTAAACACTTCACTCACGTCTCCTCTTAATCTTCTTTTGTTTAAACTGTAAAGGCTCAGCTCTTGTAATCTTTCCTCATCACTCACCCCCTGTAGCCCTGAATCAGCCTAGTCGCTCTCCTCTGGACCTTTTCTTGTGCTGTTATGTCCTTTTTGTAGCCTGGAGATTAAAACTGCACACAGGACTCCAGATGAGGCCTCACCAGTGCATTATGAAGGTTGAGCAGAACCTCCTGTGAATTGTACTCCACACATCAAGGCGCTATATAACCTGACAGTCTGTTAACCTTCTGAATGGCTTCTGAACACTGTCGGGGATTCGATAGCTTAGAGTCCACTATCACTCCTAAATCCTTCTCATAAGGTGGACTCTCGATTTTCAGACCGCCCATTGTGTATTCAAACCTCACATTTTTACTTTCTATGTGTAATTCTTTACATTTACTGATATTAAACTTCATCTGCCACAAGTCTGCCCAAGCCTGTATGCTATCCAAATCCTTCTGTGATTATATAACGGATTCCAAATTATCTTCTAATCCACCTATCTTGGTATCATCTGCAAACTTAACCAGCCTGTTACTTCTATTCCTATCTAAATCATTTATATAAATAAAAATAACAGTGTCCCCCACACTGCCCCCTGCTGGTCACCACTCTTAACATCGGCCAATTCTGATGAGGTTCCTCACACCATCACCCTCTGCTTCCTGTGTCTGAGCCAATTCTGCACCCATCTAAAAACATCACCCTGAACTCCCACTTCTTTTAATTTGATGCCCAACCTCTAATGTGGCACCTTATCAAATGTTTTCTAAAAGTCAAGATAAATAATATCATATGCTCCATTTTGATCGTATCCTTTTGTTGCCTCCTCATAGAATTCCATACTCATTCAAATTCAAAACTATTCTTTGAGAATTAGTTCGAGGGCGACGGTGGTCAAAAAATAGGTAGTGAGGTGTTGTCTCAGTACTTTTCGTTTGGTTCTTTTGTTTTCTCTTTTTGTTTGTCAGCATCACATTCTCATCTCCCAGACTTTCAATAATCATGTGGGACTTCCCTGTTATCTCACGGAGGCAACGGTAAAACCATAAATTCAACCCAGAGTGCCCGAGTCTGTGAGTCAGAAGCAGCGCTTCTACACTTTGTTGTTTGGAGTTTTCTACACATACTAGCAGGGTTAGATGCCACCCAGCACTTTTAGTATCCATTACCGCTGATTCCCACAATCTTCCCAGTCACCAGGCCTAAAATTCATCCATCTCCCAGCTCCCTTACCCCGGAGTACCATTTCTTGTATTTTTTCACTTTAACATCACAAGTCATAATAAAGAAGCCAATATACTGTGCACTCAATTGTAGTAATATTAAGATTAATTTAATTAAACAGCACTTATAAAATCTCGCACAGTGACACATAGTGAAATTGTAGACTGCCTATGGTGAAATTACACTGACCCACCAAAGAGGAGTTAAAGGAGTGTAAGATATGAAATAATGCAAATGCAACAAATAGAAAACTGATGAAGTGTTGGAGATCCAAACGAGAGGTCCCCGTTTTCTGTCGAAGGATTCACTTGGCGCTTCCAGCATTGTGAAAGGCACAATACTCTTAGTCAAATGATCTTCAACTTTGGGTTAGAACAGACACTTTTTGATCCTGGCGGATGACCTTTTAAAAGATAGTGGAGTGGGAGAAGCAAAGGACTGAGAGGTTGGTGCAGCTGGCAGAGGGCCAAAGATCTTCTTCTTGGTCAGCAACTTCAGGGCTGTGGAGGAAGCAGCAGACAAATACATGAGTTCTCTGGGGTCATTTGCAACCCACTGCTGTGACTGCCTTTGCTTAGTCTTGATAGGCACATGTAAACAGAACAGCACACTGGCAGTTTTAGGCATGGGTGACATCGACATGGTGCTGTCGTGGGTACAGCCTGAGCTGGTCAGTCCATTGAAGCAGCGTTTATGTAAGTTAAGACATGCAGACTCCAGACAACAAGTGGCACACGCTCTGTTAGTTCTGCAGTGTGTACACAGAGGGGCGCCGTTCGTGTAACTGAAGGGGCACACACTTCAGGCACCAAGGGGGACGGGTCGTCAAAGTCTATTATACTGACTACGTGCTATGGACAACAAGCATGTCCAGAGAGGAGAAACTAGGCTGATCACAGGACTGCAAGGGATGAGTTATGAAGAAAGATTAAAGAGCTGAGCCTTTACAGAAGATGAAGAGGGGACCTGACTGAAGTGTTTAAAATTATGAAGTGAATTAGTCCAGTGGATCGAGACGGTGACTTTAAAATGAGTTCATCAAGAACACGGTGACACAGTTGGAGACTTGTTAAGGGTAAATATCATTAGGAAGGTTTTTATTTACACAGAGAACCACAGGCACTTGGAATGAAAGAGCATGTAGTGTGGTAGACAGGAGGACTTTAGGGACTTTCAACACTCGACTTGATGTTATTTTGGAGGAATGATGTGGACAGGACTGGAGAGCTTTGTTGGGCTGAATGGCCTGTTCTCGTCTAGAGTGTTCTAATGCTGGAAATCTATCTATCTATCATATAGTCCCTTTAATGTCTATCTATCTATCTATCTCTTACAGTAGGCCATCCACAAAAACGGAAGAAAACGAGTTAGAGAATCCACCAAGAGACCTCTGAAGTAGTCACAAGCTACAGTGGCTCATGTTGGCAAGACTGAGCAGACAACAACTGTGCCCGGGCGCTTCACCACCCAAAGCTTTATGGGAGAGTGGGAAAGGGAAAAAAACATAGAGGACATCTTGACAGAAGGCACATGGGGAACTCTAAAGTCAGCTGGATGAAGGTTCGGTGGTCCGATAAGACCAAAATTGAGTTTTTGGGCCGTCCGACTCAACACCATATTTAAACACTGTGCTTTATCAAAAACATAACATCCCCACCGTGAAGCACACTCTTAAAAATACTGGTTCTTTAATGGCACTACATGGTTCTTTACTGGGTTGTGTGGTTTCTTGTACAGCCTTTGTTTGATGAAGGACTGTTTCATTCCACAAAGGGATCTTTGCATATGAAACTTCCTAATATGAAGAAGAAATGAATCTGAGTAGGTTACCTAGCAGGACGATGAGATTAAGAAAACCCGAGTCACTGTATGTATGCAACAAGAGCCCCTTCAAAATCTTGACCCTCTGGTATTTCACAAATCTGTTACCGTCTGTTCATGGTTATTTACCATAGGAAGCCTGTTACAGATATATATAAACATTCTTTCTGGAACTTTCATGTGGATGGATGGTTTTGGGCACCAAACGTGGTTCCCCTATGGCATCACTCTGAAGAACCACTTTGGCACCTTTATTGTTAAGGATGATGGAGGTGGCAGCATAATGCCATGAGGATGCCTCTCTGCTGCAGACACCAGAAAGCTTGTGAGGGTATAAAATAAACGCAGTGCAGAAGAAAATGGTGGAAATGCTGGAGGAAAACCTAATTGGGTCTGCAGCAAACCTTGGGAGAAAACCAGCAAGCTACACAGCAGGGGCTTCAAAACAACAATGTGAATGTCCCAGAGTGGCCCAGTCAGAGTCCAGATCTCATCTAATGGAGAATTTGTGGCTGCACTTGATAAAGGCTGTTCACTCAGGACCACCAGGACACCGGACAGAGCTAAGCAGTGGGAGAAATGGCAGAGCTGAGAGAGACCTGAGCACCCAGACTCAAGGCTGGCATGGTTGACATCATCTAAATCCTGACTTAAGAGGTCAGTACTTATGAAATCCATTATTTCCTATGTTACATTTAGCCCGCTTTGCAGAGATCTGTTTTCATGTTGACACGTTGAGTGAATTGCTGTCGATCAGTGTCAGAAAAGTCAAATTAAAGCCACGGTGATAGCAATAAAATGTGAATACTTTTTATAGGTGCTGTGAATGAACGAATAACTTTATTCGTTTAGACATTTAGAGCAACGTCCATTTCACAACATTAACATTAAATTCATTTTAAAACACGGGCGCGTTCACGACGGGCTAAGCCTCGAGTGCGCGCTGCCCAGGGTTGGTTCTTGTCTTGCGCTCGATGCCTCCTGGTTCGGCTCCAGCACCCCACGATCCGGTAATTTAAAGAAAGGGGGCTTCAGAGAGAATAAGGAGATTCATAGATGGATGAGTGTCGCTCGTCATGCACTAAAGCATAATTGATGCGCGAGTGATGAACAAGCCACGCAGACTGAGCCTCGGAGCCTCCCTGAGGCTAATTGGCTATCGGGGAGGCTGACGCGGGTGAATAATTAGATTGTAACAAGATTCTTGGAAGACCCCGACTCCTCGCAATAGGTGCCCCCTCCCGGGCAAACAGTACACAGGACGCAATTATAAATCACGATTTTATTTTTTTCTGACAGGGTCATCAATATCCCACGCCCAAAACGGATCTCATGTTAGTAATTTCCTTTAATCCGAACGTAGCCCCACTCAGCTAACTGGATACGTGCAGAACAAAAGTATTTATGACGTAATAAACAAATCATTATCTCTTTGGGTACAGACAATTCGAACTGAAGTACTGAGATGACGCGGATAGTTAAAACTTTCAGAGTAACGCGTAAAGGTTCGTGAATATTTGTCATTAACGTAAGATTTCCAGAGACATGTCTTTACTTTTTACCGCCCCAAATCCACCATTAGATGTCGATTCCAACCTGGCCAGTCCTCTAATTGTGCAGGAGTGGGCTCTATGATACGCTGATGTCCCGTTTAGGGTTGCCCCCCGGTCCGTTAATATTGGATTAGCGGAATTCAGTAAATGAATGGAGGAGACCGCAAGCCATTTTCGAGTAATTTGCCTAATTATTTCAGCCTCATACAACGTGTCTTCAGTTCCTTTAATAGGCCAGAAGAATGCCGCCTTTTATCAAAGACAATCGTGTTAATTGAGTGGTTAGAGTCGAACCAATGTGAAGACCCCCTAGGTCTTTGAGAAGTTGGTTGTCTGCTGATATACTACAAAATAAAATAAATCGATTAACCGTATATGTATTTAATCATATAACATTTTAAAATGTTTTTAAACAAATAAACGCGTGTATACTTTATTTGCGCAGTGTTTTGTCAATTCGGTTACGATGTGCAAGAATATTTTAGGGATGTATGTATCGCCGCAGATTCACGTATTGATCAAAAACGGAATGCTTGTAAATATATATATATATATATATATATATATATATATATATATATATATTTAATACGTTTTCGGTAAAAATTCTGATCCGCCTCATTCCACAAATAAGTGGAAAACACTGTAAATTATGATTCTTATTTTGTTCATTGTATTAAAATTTACTGATAAAACAATTAATCTTTTTTGTCGGTGAAATGATTGTCAGCCAGTTATTTAACTGTTAAAATATAGTACGCAGCAACACATTTTAAAAAATCGTTTGCTTTTATAAAATGTCCGCCTTCTCTGTACCTCTGTACCTTTATATAGTGTCTTTTATGAGCTGCGCTTTCCAGGCGCATTAGATGAACATCACTCCAACAAACCAACAACACAAATCACACCCACTCATTCATTATATAATAAAGGACCCTGCTACACACTGACCGTCCTCGAGCCGCTCCAAAAGGGGCTCACTGTAGGCTGAGCAAAGAAAGCGGAAACCCCCGGCAACATGCCGCTCTCGGAGTCTAAGCGCTCTGAGACAGCACCGCCCATGCCGCCTTTCAAATTAACTCAAATTTAATTAACACTTGCTGGAATCTATATAGTGCCTGGAGGGCCGAGAAATTCAGAAGACCCTGCCGATTTCAGGAAGCTTGGTGTGATGTATCTGCTGCTGCAAATTCAGAACTAAAGAAAAAAAAAGTCAGGAATGTTTTAACATACAACACGGATAAAAACATTTCATATAGTGCCTTTCATTGGCACTGCTGCTGCTTCTCCTTCCTTATGCAGTGTTTGAGGCTATTAGAACAATTCTGCGTACCCGTGTGCATGTTGAAGAATTCATTTGAAGAGAACAGCTAACATCCATTGGACTAACTCACTTTTTGCCATTAACACTCACAGCAACATTGCTAGTGTTAAACTGAAGTGTACAGTATATGTTGTACAGTATAACTGCCCACTCAGACAATTTGAAGGGGCACTTTAACACAACAGGAGTTCATCTCACTCTGGTGATTCAGTGTCATCTGCATATGTAATCAGCTGCTCATTTACACAGGGGGATTCCTAAAACAGGGGTGGCACAGAAAGTTTCTATGTCAGAGGTATTAAGGCACTGATAGATAGATAGATAGATAGATAGATAGATAGATAGATAGGAAAGGCACTATATGATAGATAGATAGATAGATAGGAAAGGCACTATATGATAGATAGATAGATAGATAGATAGATAGATAGATAGATAGATAGAAAAGGCACCATATGATAGATAGATAGATAGATAGGAAAGGTACTATATGATAGATAGATAGATAGATAGATAGATAGATAGATAGATAGATAGATAGATAGATAGATAGAAAAGGCACTATATGATAGATAGATAGATAGATAGATAGATAGAAAAGGAACTATCCATCGTAATAGGAAAGGCACTATATGATAGATAGATAGAAAGATAGATAGAAAAGGCACCATATGATAGATAGATAGATAGATAGATAGGAAAGGTACTATATGATAGATAGATAGATAGATAGATAGATAGATAGATAGATAGATAGATAGAT
>JANRMT010062857.1:35310013-35334350 GCA_026402145.1 Polypterus bichir lapradei
ATATTTACCCTTAACAAGTCTCCAACTGTGTCCCCGTGTTCTTGATGAACTCATTTTAAAGTCACCGTCTCGATCCACTGGACTAATTCACTTCATAATTTTAAACACTTCAGTCAGGTCCCCTCTTCATCTTCTGTAAAGGCTCAGCTCTTAAATCTTTCTTCATAACTCATCCCTTGCAGTCCTGTGATCAGCCTAGTTTCTCCTCTCTGGACATGCTTGTTGTCCATAGCGCGTAGTCAGTATAATAGACTTTGACGACCCGTCCCCCTTGGTGCCTGGAGTGTGTGCCCCTTCAGTTACACGAACGGCGCCCCTCTGTGTACACACTGCAGAACTAACAGAGCGCGTGCCACTTGTTGTCTGGAGTCTGCATGTGGAATGCAATGGACCGACCGGCTCAGGCTGTACCCACGACAGCACCTTGTCGATGTCACCCATGCCTAAATCTGCCACTGTGCTTTTCTATTTACATGTGCCTATCAAGACTAAGCAGTGGGTTGCAAATAACACCAGAGAACTCCTTCATCAGTTTCCGTGAACAGCCCGCTCTAGCAAATTTCCACCTCTGCCCTACTTGATTAATTGAACTGGATATTCAGCGTCTTGGAGATTTTTTGGTCTCCATCCTCTGACTTGTGCTTCTCATGGAGTAGCATGGAGTGTTGTTTTGTTTTCATTGTGTAAGTTAGCCCACCATACTCGACTCACAACAAATTGGCTCCTCCGCAATTCAGGTGCACTTAGCAAACAATCTACCAAAACCCCAGACAGGTGGTCCATTTTTCCTCTTGCATCACCATTATGTCAAATGTCGGCACCCAACCTGCCCCAAATACAGTGAGCTCAAAAGTCCAGGGTTGGTTCTCACCTGACACCCTAGGGACGCCCCATCACCTGGGACTGAACTAAATGGGCTTCATGTATGTATGAATAGACGTTACCTCGCTGTTCTCAAATGAGCTGAGCCCTGGTGCCCATCCCCAGTGCCAGCCCGGGGATGTGGAAATTGTACCTGGCTAGAATACTCCAGGTATGTTTTCAGCCATGCTAGGTGTTCCCAGTATGGATGATCAATGTTTGTCCTTGAAGGGCAGGGCGGAGGTTGAATCAAATCCATCTATTTATTTATTCACTAATCATGGCATCGGCGTGTGGCGATGTGGTGTGTGTCGATTAGCACACGCAAGTGAGAATTTCACACGGTGCACATGACAGTAAGGACCCCTCAAGCCCACATCTATCTGCGATGTGGACGGCGTGCGCTTGCGCATTGACAAAGGCAAAGAATAGCGCTGACTTTGTGTCTCTCCGGTGAGCGCTGACACATCCGTCTGCAGAGGCTGCAGCTCTGGGCCCGCCAGTCAACTTTGTCTCAATATTATAACATAAATATGACGGAGGAGAAAGATCCAATTGACAAACAAGTCAGCCTCCGTCTCCCCTGGCGCACAGCCTCGCTGAAGATGTCAGGAGCCAAAATGTTTGTCAAAATGACCTTGTTTCCTTCAGCCTTCTCCGCTGTCAACACTTTGATCGGCTATTTTTTATCGTCGGAAGGTCTTTGCTGTCAGCTCCGTGCCGGCTCTGAGAGTGACAGGTGTGAAAAGCGGGTCTGGGTTAAAAAATAAATAAATAAAGGCACCGACGTTCAGTGAAAGACAATTGACTTCCCTTTAACTTAGGGAACAAAATGAAGGATTAACGCCAGCGCCCTGCCAGTGCCGCAGAGGTCACGTCACTCTGAAGCTGTCACCTGGTCGTTGGAGGGTCCGGTACTTTAGAACGCATGGACACGGTGGAAGATAACCCCATATTTTATAACCCAGATGATCATTAGGTGGGGACAGGGATGGAAGGGCGTAAAGTAGAGTGAGGAACTCTGCGCTTGGCAGTTAGTTTTGGGATTGGGAAAAATGGATACGGCATCCTGGGCCGAGTCCTCCATTTGCTGTGTAGAGCTTGCATGTTCTCCCCGAGTCCCTTGACATTCCCATTCACGCACTGTTTTACAATCGTACGTTTGCCCCCGTGTGGGCCCCGCGATAGATCGACTCCTGCCTTTGGCACAATGCTGCCCGGAGAGGTTCCAGCATGCACCACCTCCCCAAAATGGATTAAGCGGGCTTGAGATTATTGAATTAATCTTGCTCAATAGTCTTTATTATTGTTACTGTTGTGCAGTGCTTCTTTTTTAATATTCTGGTTATTGTTATTGTCTCAGTACATTAAAATGCTCGTATACAGGGGTGGGCAAAATTAGGTTTACAGTTGTGAACACACGAAACACAGAGTTTGTTCTTGTAATCAATGCTACTGTAATAATCATAACCCGCAGGTCTTTCTCTATACAAACAACTGTAAACCATCTTTTGCCCACCCCTGTACGTAAAAAAAGGAAAATGTGCTACAATAATAAAAGGACATAATGAAGTGCTTTGGACTAAAATACAGAAACCAGGCCTGCATTAAATGGCAGCCCATTATACAGTGGATTCAGAAAGTTTCTAGACCCCCTTCACTTTCTGCACACTTTATTGTGTTGTAGTTGTCATTTAAATTGGATAAATTTGCCACTTCTGCCCATCGACCTACACTTAATAACCCCTAATGACAGAACTCAAAACGTGTTTTCAGAAAGGTTTGCAAATTTATTAAAAATCACAAAGTGAAATCTTTCATTTCGTAGAAGTATTCAGACCCTTCATTCAGTAACTCTGTAGAAGCCCCTTTGGCAGCGTTGAGTCTTCTTGGTGAGTCTCTGCCAGCTTTGCACACCTGGATTTGGGCAGCTTGTCTCGTCCTTCCTGGCAGATCCTCTTAAGTTCCATTAGATTGGGCGGGAAGTGTCAGTGAACTGCCATCTTCAGGGTCTCTCCACACGCGTTCTGATGCTTTTGGCTGGGTCATGGGACAATCGGGGGCTTGTCCCAAAGCCACTGCAGTGTTGTCTTGGTCAAACATTCACATTCAGGAGTCAAGAACTTCATCTACATCTTAAATCAACTGAAACCGCTATGGACTGTTTTATGGGCTTTTGTATCTTTTCATTAACTTTAACAACATCAAACTGTTTCTACTAAATGGGTTGTCTAGGTGAAATGTAGAAACATACTGTAAGTATATTTATTTGTATATATATTAATTAGAACTGGTTGTTCCATTGTCAACAGGTCAGGTCAGGTTGGGAAGCCTGCACTGGTACAGCACGTTGCCACACCCACCACACGACGAAACAGTTTGGGATCCTTGTTGGCAACTCAGTCCAGTCCCACCCTCCAGAAATGAGGGCCACTTAGGCCCTCAAGGATGAGAATCCTACTAGCTGGACCACCCTCAGGGTATCGCTCCACATGGTCGTAGTGCTGTAACTGACGCTCCCTTGCAATGCAGGTAATGTGCCTCATTTGGGACTCCATGAGCAACACAAAGTCAAACCAGCGGTACCCAAGGATTTTCCAGAGAGACACACAGTACTGAAGGAGTCCAGTCTTCATCTCAGGTCACTGGATAGCGTCCATGTCTCACAATCACATAGCAAAATGAGAAGCACCAGGACTCTAAAGACTTGGACCATCGTCCTTTTGCACAGATATCGGGAGCTCCACACACCCCTGTCCAGCGACCTCGTGACCCCCCAATGCTCTCCCAGTCCATCTACTGACTTCATAGGAAGAGTCACCAGAGAGTCGAATGTCACTGCCAAGGTAAGTAAACCTCTCAACGTGGTTGACACTCTCTCCGCAGACAGACACACTGCTGATGACCATGCCCAAGAGGTCATTAAAGGCCTGGATCTTGGGTTTTTATCAGGACCCTCGCAAGCTCAGACACTCAGACTCCTCTCTCAGTCTCTTGAGACCTCTGATCAGAGCTTCCATTGAATCTGCGAAGATCACAGCTTCATTAGCAATGTCAAGATCAGTGAATCTTTCTTTGCCAACTGATGCCCCGCAGCCAATGGACCCCACCACCTTGCCCAACACCCAGTCCATGCAAGCATTGAATAGAGTAGGAGCAAAAACACACCGCTGATGAACCCCAGAATCAACTGGGAAAAACGCAGAGGTTCTGCCTCCACTCTGCACAACACTCACAGTACCAGTCTACAGGATGGCCATGATATCCAGCAACCTCGGAGGGATTCCGCAATCTCAGAATGTCCCACAGGGAAGCTCGCTCAACTGAGTCGAACGCTTTATGAAAATCGACAAAGGCTGCAAAGAAACTCTGCCAATACTCGCGTTTGCACTCCATGAGAACCCTCAGTGCCATGAAACGGTCGATAGTAGATTTCTTAGGCGTAAAACCAGACTGTTCCGATCGTTGGTTGGTGAGCAAGTGATCACGGATCCTATTGAGGATCACCCTAGCAAAGACCTCTCTGCTCTTGGTGCCGGGTAAGGTCCCATTGTCAACCTTCTTATACATAAATGTCTACACGTGGAAGTGTGTGTGTTTGTCTGTCTGGCCCGGAGGTGAGAGGTGGAGTCCGGGTAAGGGCTTCACCTCCGAGGACACAGAAAACTCACTTAGCCGCTAATAACACAAGCGAGGCCTGCATGTCAGCAAAACGAAACCTCAGAAGAAAGACAAAGTCACTTAGCCGCAAACATCGGCAAAACTGTATCACTTTTACTTTTCCTCCCACCGCTAAAATAGAAGTGAGGTGAGCACATCGGCAAAACGAATCCTCCTAAGAGACACCCAGAGTAGTTCCTTTCAATTACCTGACGTCTCTAAATTTCAATTTTTTTCTGACGATTTCAATAGTTTCTAGGACACCGCGCTTTTTACGGCACGGCTTACACAGCTAGTAATGTATCATTGTATAAATCTGTTAATTAGAAAACCATTTTTCTGATAAGAGTGAAGGTTTGTTTTGTACTTTCATGGTTACATTTTGCTTAACAATACCTGGTTGGTTTTGTATTTAGTATACTTACATTTATTGGAAACTATCATAGTACAGTAATACCTCGGTATACGTCCGCTTTGGAATAAGTCCAACTTAGTATACGTCCTGTTTGGACACGAAAAATTTTGCTTGGTATACGACCTTTGTTTGGAATACGACTCGCGTGCTACCCTTGTTTACCTCTCTCGAGACAAAGCCACGACTGCCCACGAGCGTCAGTGCGCCAGTTGCTAGCATTCAGTGAACAGCTATAACTCTCTGTGAATTTTCACGTGTGTGGTATAGCGGGTCTACAGCTCCTGTCAAAGGCCAGTTTTAAAATAAATAATCACCGCTTTTGCGGCTTGGTGAGGGGGCATGGTGGCTCTGCAAGTGGATAGTATTGGGCTGAAGCGGTTCTCAGGGCGATTCGCGATGTGGGCGTTTCTCACCTAAGTGCACAGGTGACAGACCATCCGCATTCGTGTTTGTTCCTGGGGCTGCTGATTTCAGCTGCCATGCCCTCTTGATAAACATAAGCGCGAGTCGGCTAGAAGGGGAGGAAAAAGAAAGAAAGAACGGATGGACAGATGGGAGGTTGCAGGAGAAAGAAGGAAGCAGGAGAGAGAGTGAGAGAGAGAACGCGAGCGCGAGCGCGAGTGCAGAGGCAGGCTTGCTTGCGTTGCAGCTGAACAGGGAGCCTGGGTGTTGGGCTGACACCCTGGGAATAGTAGTAGTGGTGACTCCCGCTGAGTGATCATGGAGCGGGATTGACTGGAAGGAGGTTGCTGTGGATCCCAAGACACTGTCAGGAGGAGCCTACCGGAGCCAGGGATCGGAGAGGTGAACTGAACAGCTGAAGTTGGCAGAGTGAAGGTCAGCTGCAGGTAGGGCGACTTCCCTGTTGAGAAGCCCAGAGGGGGGAAGCAGGGGGGCCGCCACGTAAAAAGGCACCGGGCTTCTTGTTGTGTTTGTTTTTCTTTTTTTTTTTAAAAAAAAGAATGCTTCCTGCTGTATTTTAACCTCGTTTTTAAGAAGACTTTTTTCTATTGTTTTTAACCTCCACGTTTCACTTCTGATTTTATGGATTTATTGGAACTTTGGACACTGTACTTTAATTTGAACACCTTGTTTTGTTGATTGTTTTAATAAAAGCACTTTGCACTTTTTCATCATCCCGTGCTTTGTTGTGCCTCACTGCTAAGTTCATCGGTAACATTACTGACGGTGTAGGGTTCAAGGGCTCCCGGACAGCAGATGGGAGCATACAGCAAACCCGCATCGTCACAATGTGATTTTTGTGTTTTTTCACGTAAATTTGAATTGACTGTTGAAAAGTGTGAAGGTGGCATGTGTATCCGGGACATGGCTGCTGCATACCGTATGCCGAGAACGACGGTATCTACGATTGTGAAAAACAAAGACATTTTTAAAAAGTAAAGTGACGTTAAATTTTCATTTATTTCATCTAATTGCTTTTGTATTTCTATATTAAGCAGTGTTTAAATTTTATACAATCCCATCAATGTATAATATGCCAATATCAATAGGATTTTTTTTTTCATGGGAACGGATTAATCATTTTTCCATTATTTCTTATGGGAAAAATTTGTTTGGTATGCGTCCTGTTTGGTATAAGTCCAAGGACCTGGAATGGATTAAGGACGTATACCGAGGTACCTCTGTATTAATTAATGATAATAATCCAAGTAAATGTGGTATGTCTTTGTTTTTGTTGATTAATCTGTGGAAAGCACCTTGAGTTGTGTGTAAATGTATGATAAGGTGCCATTTTAATACAATTATTAAACTATTTTATTTAACTTGACTGTGTCTGTTTGTTTGTCTGGGTCAAATCTTGCAACTGATTTGAAACCCACTTTTGGTGAAGCGAATTTCTTCAAATTTTTCATACGTGTTCGGAATCGATGACAATACAATAATTCATCAAAGCCAATGCAATTGCGTAACAAATTTCGCCGTAATCAATGGTTATGCGATTCCAATTAACGCACACACAACAATGACGGAGACAGATTAGAGTTCGATATAGGAGCGCACAACTGAGAGACGCATCGGATTGCCCCCACTTGCCTCTTCCAGTGAGTGGAGTGGATGAATACGTGGGCTGACTTTACTTCTTTACTCTTGCGAAGGAGTAGCCTTGATGAACATGGTGAGGATGTATTGGTGTACAATTGCCCTTCTGTCGTCGATAGTTTTTTTTCCCAGCGACCGAGTGCTAATCCCATAAGAGCCTGAACTGAAAAATAGAAAGAACAAAATAGAATTCTTTTTAGTATTCAAATAATTCTGCAAAGAAGATATATTATGTAAAACTTTTAAAGAAGCATCCCATTCATGAAAAATGATAAAAGAAAAATAATTTGCAAAATACTCAAAAATAAAATATACAAAAAAACCCTTTTAAGTAAAACAATTTTATTTACTTTAGCACTAAAATGCAAAAAATACATTTTTCTTTAACCACAATTTTCATGGTTATATGCGGCTAAATAAAATCGTGGGATGAACATAAATTACTTAATTCAGTCAATTAATAAAATAGCTACTTTCATCGTAAAATATAAAAAAACAACAACATTGTAATTCCCCAGTATGCTAAACAAGTTTCAAAAATTGTTTGAATCAATTAATTTTATTTACCGTATATACTCACGTATAAGTCGGGTCTTGAAACCCGAAAAAATGAATCATAAAATCAGACCCCGACTTATACGCCCGTTCAAAAATACAACACTTCATTTTTTTTTTATATCTTCTTTTCTCCTCCAATCTTTCACCAGTTTCTCACACTCATCAAAGTTTGTTGCAGCAGCACAGTCACCAATTTCTTTTGCCATTTCAATTACTTTTAATTTATAACCAGCTTCATATTTTCTTCTGATCAAACACTCCATCGTAGATAAGGGATGCTCTTACGATAAAGGTGTATGAGGGTGTGAGATACAAAAAACGCAAAACAGTGCAAATGTCGCTTTGGAATAGTTTGGGTATTACCGTGTGGTCACATAGGCACAATAGAGAGATAGAGAGGTCAGGAGCACACGCTGATACAATGCATTGCTGCACCCACATAGAAAATAAAGGCCGTGTGCTCCGTGGTTACTCTCTGTGGTGGGCGTTAGCATACTATAATCTCTTGGACCAATAGCGTGAGTCTTCCGCATTTGACTCGATATTATAAAATACCAGAATTTATACAATAAAATCAAGTCCCGACTTATCCGCGGGAGAAGTTATCCGCGAGTATATACGGTACTCACGTATAACCACGAAAATTTTGGTTAAAGAAAAATTTATTTTTTACTTTTTAGTGCATTTATAACTAAAGTAAATAAAATTGTTTTACTTAAATTTTTTTTTTATATATTTTATTTTTATTGTCTTAGCTGTATGCTTTGGGTCACTGTCATACTGAAAGGTGAACCATCAGTGATGTCATGTGCCCTCAGTAGCAGTTGTCCTTCAAGTACTGTAAATCTCTGTAATTGGCGCCATTCATCCTTCCTTCAATTCTGACCGATCTCCTTGTCCCTGATGCCGAGATGCACCCGATGGCATGATGCTGCCCCACCTTAGGGATGGCATTAGGCAGGTGATGAACGATTAGCTAACCCTAACACTAACCGTGGTCTTTGTCAGACATAGCACTTGGAGATCTTTGTGTCCTCAAACCAGAGATTCATTTTCCTACTGCTCTCAGAGGCTTTTAAATGCTTCTGAGATGGTTGTCCTTCCTTCAGGTTCTTCCATCTAAGCAGAGGACGTCTGAAGCTCTGCTAGAGTAAACATTGGGTTCATTGTCAACAAGGCTCTTTTGACCCAGTTACTGAGTTTGGCCGAATGGCCAACTCTTAGAAGAGTCCTGGTGGTTCCAAAGTTCTTCCACTTCACAATATTTGAGGTCACAGTGATTCTGAGAACATTTAAAGCTTTACAAATGGTTTTGTCTCTTTGTCCTATTCTGTGCCTCAGCACAATCCGATCGCAGAGGTCTCCAGAGAGTTCCTTGGACTTAATTGTTGGGTTTTTGTCCTGACATGCAGTGTGACTTATAGGACCTCCTCTATACAAGGACCCATGTGTGTCTCTCTAAATGATGTCCACTCAATTCAGTTTGCCAAAGGTGGACTCTGGTCAAGTTCTAGAAACATCTCAAGGAGACTTTAAAGCAAATAGGAGGCACCTGAGCACAACTTGGAATGCCACAGCAAATGGTCTGAATACTCGAAGGAATGAGAGATTACAATTTTGGATTTTTAATAAATCTGTAAACAGCCTTGCAAACTTGGTCAGTAGGAGTCTTTGAGATTTAGATTGATGAGCAAAAATGAAAAAATGTATCCAGTTAAAGTTAAATCTACAACACAATAAAGCACAGAAATGGATCCTTGTCTTGCGGTTTACTCCTCAGATATCCATCCCCATATCTGAGTATACGAGAAAGTCCAGGGGAGACCACTCCTGATTTTTTTTTCTGCAAAGCATAATTTCAGGTATATTGGGTGGAACCCTAAAACCTTTTCATGTCTCTCTTTTCTTCTCTTTTATAACGCATTAGAACATTAGAACACTCTAGACTAGAACAGGCCATTCAGCCCAACAAAGCTCGCCAGTCCTCTCCACTTATTTCTACCAAAAAAACATCAAGTCGAGTTTTGAAAGTCCCTAGAGTCTTACTGTCTACCACACTACTTGGTAGCTTATTCCACTTTAGGGATGGCATTAGGCAGGTGATGAAGGATTAGCTAACCCTAATCTATCGTTCTTTGTATAAAGTTTGTTGCAAACTACATGGTTTTGGTGATGTAAGGAGAAAGACGGAGTACCCAACATGAACACAAGGAGAACATGTGAACACCAAGCAGAAGAGCAGGGCTGTGAAGTCAGTACACAAAAACCTCGATTCCCACTCCTCAAGTTCTGGTACCACCAACTCTGACTCCTCCATTTGTAATTAGACTCATACATTTACTCCATTGATTGAAGCAGACCATACTCAAGGCACTTCATCACATGAATCATCAGGCTGCATATGGTTTACAAAGCCTTAAATAATCTCGCTCCGTCCGATAATTTGGAATACCTGTCACCTTACACTCCAAATCGCAACCTTAGATCTTCAAATGAGTGTCTGCTTATAATTCTAAAAGCTAAACCTAAACGAAGTGGTGAGGTAGCCTTCTGCTGTTATGCACCTAAAATCTGGACTAGCTGAATGATAGAAATTTGCCAGGCTAATACAGTGGAGCACTTTAAAAAAATCTGCTAAAAACTCATTACTTTAACATGGCTTCCTCATAGCATCATTTTAGTGTAACCCTGTTAAGCCATATGTGCATTGAGTTATCATTTTTATAATGTCTCCTCAATCCATACTAACCTCCACGATTCTCTGCTGTTCTTTTTCCGTTTTTCTGTGGTGGTGATCTGCGCCACCACCACCTGATCAGGGCACCATGCAGTCCCTACATTGATGGACTGAAGGCCAGATGTCCACTTGACCGTCATTATTATCTAATTCTTCCATTTGAGACCTGAAAGTCGTAAGGACAGATTGAGATCATTTATGTTAGGTAGGATGCCCAGGGAGGGCTTGGTGGTCTCGTGGCCTCGGAACCCCTGCAGATTTTGTTTTTTTTTTCTCCAGCCCTCCGAAGTTGTTTTTTGTTTGTTTTTACTTAGTATCACGTAATCTTATTTTTGTTTCATATAAACTTTCTCTTTCTTCATCTTGCAAAACACTTTGAGCTACACCATTTGTAAATAAATGCTGTTGCACTTTTAAGCACTCTAACCTGTTAAAGTTTGGGTTTAAAGGCTGTAGCGATGTTGTTGTGGTACACTAAATATAAGGCCAAAATTACAAAATAAAAAAAAAGCTATATTTGAATCAAAATTCTAGAAGAAAAAATAGTTTAATTGAATCAGTATGCGTGAAATTAAAAATTTTAAAACATTTTATAACAATTTACAATTAGTCAGAGTCTGTACATTTTTACCAACTCTGACTCCGGTAACCCAATAATTGCTTCTGACTTTGACTCCGACTCCACAGCCCTAATCACTCCCAACACACTCTTTAATCTCGTTGTTTTAAAAGCTGAGGGGGACTCTGCTTGAAACTCCCCGCTGCTCCAAACCCACACACCATCTACAATATGTCTAGCTTGGGCGTTCTAAAATCAGTCCTGTGAGGCAGCAGCTCGAAATACTGTGCACCGTGCTGTATATAAAATAGCAGCTAAAGAAACTAAAACTACATTGATAATAAATGAAAATGTAAATGGACGGAATAAAGGTATATTTACAGTTATAAAATAAAACAAAGTTGAATCTATAGGGTGGTCCAGATCTAATTATGCAATTTTCATTACACTATAACTTATTAAGTTTATTACATAGAAAATCACTGGAAAAATCCCGGACCATCGAGAAGTGTGCGAACTGACGACATGAAGAATCGTCTTCGTGCCGAACTGGAATCGTCCCCACATAAATCAAAGCCATCCAGACGATCTGGATCTGCATAATTAGATCTGGGCCACCCTTTACAGTTCCGTTTAGCACAGTTGTTTGTAGTCTCATGAAGAGCAGACCCCGTCATACTGCTAGCTGGGCATTTCTGCACTCCTTTACGTGAGCAACCTGCCTGAATGGGGTGCTGCATACAAAGTGTCCTGTGGGGGGGGCAGGGGGGGAGTTTCAAGAAGGAGAAATAGAGGGGGCGAGTCAGGTGGGGTCAGGTCGAAGGAGGGCGCATGATGAAGGAGAGAAGAAGTGAAGGCAGTAAGCAGGAGTGAAAGGGTAGAAGACGAATGAATAAAACCCGATTGAATCTGAAAAAACGGGTACGAGCGAGTCAGTGAAGCGGCACATCCAAATAGGAAGTTGGTGTAACGGTTGCCTGCCTGACATCAGAATGAAAAGGTTAGTGGTGTTGTTATTATTATTCTCACATCTCTGTGGAGCTCAATTAGGACTATTGACCTTTTCTGTAACTCATATGCATAATGTATGCCATTGATGGTGGTCATTGTTAATTTGGATTTAATTTAATTTTACATGGTACTCCTTTAGTTTTTTGCACCAGGGCCCATCAGTATAGTGTTGTTTTAGAGAATATATGGTAATAACGCCTAGGTACATTAGAGTTAGCCAGATCATTAGTGAGTAATTGTGCAGGTACACTGCAGTCACAGACACCTGATGTGTACTAATGTATACTGTGATTTCAGTACAGAGTAATGCCTTTTTACATTGTGATTAGTGAGTAACTATAGTGTGTACTAATATATACCGTGACTTGAGTTACGCTGTGAGTATATGGCAATAACGCTTAGTTACATTGTCATTAGGCTGGTAATTAGTGAGTGATTATAGTGTAAGCACATACCTAATAAATAGCTGTCTGTAGTGTAACGTGTTATACACTGTGCACTTATGGCAGTAACACCTTGTCACACTGTAGTGAAGCAGATAATTAGTGAGTAATTATAGTGTAGGTACACTACAGTAAGAGATACTTATTATGTATATACAGCATATGGTATTAACACCTTACTACTGTGGAGTTCAGCTGGTAATTAAAGTGAGGTAAAAGATACTTAATGTATACTGCAATGGAGATAAACTTGAAGTACAAAGTAACACCTTCTTACACTGTAATTAGGTAGGTAATAATAAGTAACTATAGTGTAGGTACACTGTAGTAAGGGGCACTTAATGTGTACTAATATATACTGTGACTTGAGAGAAACTGGGAGAATATGGCAGTAACGCCCGCCTACCTACATTGGAGTTGGCTAGGTAATAATGAGTAACTACAGTGTAAGTACACTGTAGTAAGAGACACTTAAGGTGTACTCATGTATACTGTGACTTGAGACATCCTTTATAAGTTGTCGTTTATGATAGTAACCCCTTGTCACATTGTAGTTAAGCAGGTGATTAGTGAGTAATTATAGTGACAGTACACTACAGTAAGAGATACTTAATATGTACAAGTTGTACGTAAGCATATTACTAGTTAAGCATATGGAAATAACGCCTTGCTACACTGGAGTACAGATGGTAATTGCAAAGTAGTGATGTTTATTTCTATATACTACAAAATGAGATCATCTATACTGTAAAGTGTAGCGCCTCTTGACATTAGGCAGGTAATCAGTGAGTACGCAGAGCGTCGGCACACTGTAGTGAGCGACACGTGATGTTTACTTGTGTACTGTAACTTGAGACACGCTGTGAGTACAACACTGATAATGAATGCCTTGTCACAGTGGAGTCCTTTCAGTGTAACTACGCAGCACAAGGAGACAATTCACATAAACCGTCGTCTTAAGCACCACAAACATTTGTATTGGTTAGGAACTCAGCAAAAATGAGCAAGGAATTAAAATCTTCAAAAATTTATCAACTAGTACTAGGGTGTTGTACCGTGTTAGCCATTATGGATGTAGTGAGAAGTCAAGCAAAATAACACCTTTGATCGGCTAACTGGAAAGATTACAGTATGCAAGTCTTTGAGGGTATAGTGACCAAAAGAACGAGATCGCGAATACAAGCAGCTGAAATGAGTATCCTCCGCAGGGTGTCTGGGCTCTCCGTTAAAGGTAGGGTGAGAAGCTCGGTCAACCAGGAGGAGCTCAGAGTAGAGCCGCTGCTCCTCCACATCGAGAGAAGTCAGATGAGGTGGCTCGGGCATCTGATCAGGATGCCTCCTGGATGCTTTCCTGGCGAGGTGTTCCGGGCACGTCCAACCGGTAGGAGGCCCCGGGGAATATCCAGGACACGCTGGAGGGACTATGTCTCCCGGCTGGCTTGGGAACACCTTGGGATTCTCCCGGCAGAGCTAGAAGAAGTGGCCTGGGAGAGGGAAGTCTGGGTATCTCTGCTCAAGCTGCTGCCCCCGCGACCCGACCTCGGATAAGCGGAAGAGGATGGATGGATGGAAGTTTTTGAGGGGCAGCTCGGGCCCCTTCTTCAGGCAATTTGTAATCTTTTAAGTCAGCCGATCAAAGGTGTCATTTTGCTTGACTTCTTACTACAGAAATGAATCAATAAATAACAAAGTCACTGAAAACTTCCTAAGTTATAAATAAGCAAATGAAAAAGTGTGCATTCTTGAAAATAAAAAGTAAGACTGATCAAGCAATTACATGAAAACAAAAATCAATTAGAAACTTCTGCTGATGAATAAACCAGTAACTGTAAATGGAGAAAAATGATAAATAAACCAAAAGAATCTATTCTCTGAAAAAAAAAAAGTCAATATGAAATGAATAATGAAGTAAAAGTATGAAAATCAAAGGATACATCAATGAATTGAAAATATATAAAATATTTGCAACTGATAAAAATCCAGCCCTTCATCCCTTCTCACACTTGCTAATCCGTTACAAGACCCAGCAGGCGGCAGCTTCTTCCAGAAATGTGGGCGCCTAACAGGAGCGAACCCTGGGTGGGAGGCCGTTGTGTTTCAGGTTTTCAATAAGGTAAATTCAAAAATGTAGTGATAAGATTAGTAAAGGACCCTGAATGGACGCTTATTAAGTGCCGTGCTGTGGGTGCGTGTTTGATTGCCCATCACACGGATTGAACTGATTTCTTGTCAGCTGCTGCTCCGTTTCTTCTTCATACCCCGGCCCGGTCGTCTCTGTCAGTGTGGGCTTTGCCTGTGTAAATTTTACTCCAACATAGCCAACCGCTGAGTCTGAATTGGCACTATGAGTATGCCCTGAAGTGGACTGGCACCCCATCCTGATTTGGATGCACCTGATTCTGCTGTGATGGCCCCCAGACCCCATGACCCCTAAGTGTGTTAGGCAGATTTCAATATGCTTGGCTAGATGCCTGCTTTATTCTTCCTGTTTTTCCTTGTCTTCTTAGAGAGTCAAGGCTGAGGGGCTGTCAAAAGGCAGGGCCTGTTAAAGCCCATTGCGGCACTTCTTGTTTGATTTTGGGCTATACAAAAATAAATTGTATTGTATTGTATTTCCCTCCCCCTTTTTTGACACCCACTGTATGGCCAGCCTACCTGGAAAGGGGTCTCTCCTCGAATTGCTTTTCCCGAGATTTCTTCTATTTTTTTCCCTACAAGGGTTTTTTTGGGAGTTTTTTTCTTGTCTTCTTAGAGAGTCAAGGCTGGGGGGGGGGGGCTGTCAAAAGACGTGGCTTGTTAAAACCCATTGCGGCAATCCTTGGGTGATTTTGGGCTACACAAGAAATAAACTGTATTGTATTGTATTGTATTGTAAAGTGCCGGACTGAATCCATGAGGCTACTGGTTCAGTCACCCCTATGCAGCCCAAGTTGGCCTTCTTCACCTTGTAGAATTGTGGGAACCAAAGATTTGGAAGTCACCTTGGATTAAAGTCAGATAAATGTGAGTGTTAGTGACTGTGGTGACAAGGCACCTTACAAAATATCAGCTCCAGCAGGGGTCGGCATGACATTTCATTAGGTGAGCCAGGGGGTTCCCAATCCACCGAGGCCTGGGGGCCGGGCAATGAAAAAGAGAAAAACAAGTGGGGGGATATGAAAAAAAAAATGAAAATGAGACCGAGGGAGCGGGAAGAAGAGCAAGTGAAGCTGTCGGCCTTGACGGAATGGCGGGCCAGCAGAATAAAAGCCTCTCAAAGACAACAGTTCATAAAGTCTTTTGTTCTCGTAAAAGAGTCTTTAATTTTTAACATAAACTTGCACTTAGGTATGCATGAACTTTAGTAAAATCCACGGACATGTGTATAATAGGCTGTAATGGATTATCATCATGCATTTTCTAATGGTGTCAGGTTCTGCGGGCTCTGATGGAGTAGCACTTCATGTAAATTTAATTTGGAGTGATGTATGGACGGCTCGAGGTGCCGCTGAACTAAGCCGGTGGAGGGGCCCTCACTCCCCCCCTCCCCTCCCGTCTCTGCCTCCCGGCCCAGTGGCCCACCCACTGGGTAATGACTGGCATCTGAAAGGTGGGCCGCCATCACTGTGAACAGGAGGGCCGGGGGATCCTCCTGAGCAACAGGACTGGAGCGGCCAGTCACAGGTACATCGGCAACTGAGGATGGCGCGCTTCTTTCTAAGGACAAAGTCGGTTAACGTGAAGTCCTTTGGTTGTTTAATTTATTTAAATTAAGTTATAATAACTGACAATAGAAACGTTGGAATGTATTGGGAGTTTGAAGACTACAGAAGTAACTGGAAATATCCTGAATAACCAGCAACAACAAGACTTAATAAATACATGGACTGGTCAATTAGTTTTGTTCTTCCTGTTTTTAATTAATTAGAAGTTGAGACTCTGTGACGACCCGCTACACCACAGACTCCTTGAAGAGGGAGCACTTAAAAACACTGGGAGCTGGGAGGACAAATAAAAAGTGGGCAACCTTATGAGATGACAGAACTAAGTCAGAAAAAAATGATATGCCTTGATCTGAAGCAGCGATTCTTAACCTTTTTTGAGTCACGGACCCCTTTGAGAATCTGATGAAAGCTATGGACCCCCTACTCCAGGAATATTCACATAAACACAACTTTGCATGCAATGAATACAATGTACTCTATTTATCAAGATTTGATTGTCTCATACAACTCTGTATATATAAAATCCAATGTCTGTCTTTATGTCTGTCCGCTTTTCACGAGAGAACAACTTAATTGATTTAGATCGGGTTTTTTTGTAGAATTTACTTGAACATTCCGGTTGATTTTGCGACTGCTCTCATTGCGCTAAGTATCATAGTTCGGTTGTGGCACCAATTTATTTGCACGAATCCGAGAGAGAGGGGAGGGGGATATGGGACCTCAGGAGTAGTGAGCTGGGCGGCGCCCTCCTCACTCACACACAAGCCTCCGTTTGACTCGCTCTACCTCTCACCACGTGTTGGCGTGTACCTTGCCTCTGCTTAGCTAGCGAACGAGATTTAGATCTGGTTTTTTCTTGTAATTTGTTTGAACATTCCAGTTGATTTTGCGACTTTTGTCAGAGCACTAAGTATCATAGTTTGCTTGCAGGAGCGATTTATTCGTGCTAATCCGAGACAGAGACTGCAAGATGAGGGGACAGGGAAGTGTGACGTCAGGAGTAGGGAGCTGGGCGTGGCCCTCCTCACTAACACACCAGTCTCGGAGTGTACCTTGCATCCACTTAGCTAGTGAACGAAAGAGAGAACTACTAAACAGATTTAGATCGGGTTTTTTTCTAGAATTTGCTTGAATATTCCGGTTGATTTTGCAACTTCTCTCATCGCGCTAAGTATCATAGTTCACTTGGAGGAGCGATATATTTGCATGAGTCTGAGTCAGAGGCTGCGGGCCGGGGGGGGAGGCCCACCTCACTTAGCTAGCAATGCCTGTTTGTTTATTGATTTTTAAAGTTTGTTGTGTTTCACTACTACTACGACGGCTAGTATATAACATACACAAAGTATTATTAAACTTTAAATTGAACCAGCTAACAAAAACACCCCGTTTTATGCAAAAAGTACTGGCCACTCATTATAATTATGAAATACAATCCTCTCATGCAAATTAAAACAGATCTACTACTACTACTACATCTACTCTAAATCAAAAGTACTAGGCTGTACAGTGGCTATAAATGTTTATTTTTATCTGACCCTCACGCACCCCCTAAAACCCATCCATGGACCCCCTAGGGGTCCAATGACCTCAGGTTAAGAACCCCTGATCTAGAAGAACTGTTAAAACAGTCCAAATCCCCTTCAATATGGTAAACTCATAAAGACTGAGAACCCCTGAGCTGGCCCAACTAATAAAAGTGCGAGACTGCAGTAGATGATATGACTAATATTAAAAAAAATCCAACCACCTTTATCGAGAAGAGCTGTTAAATGGTCTAAATTCCCTTGAATATGGGCATCTCAAAGAAGTTTGAGAACCCCTGAGGGAACACATCAATTGTGACACAAAAAATACAAGTGTGGGACCCTGCAAAATAGTAGAATAATATAAAATGAATGAGGACACCTTTACCTTTTGAAAAGGACTTTAAGTAGTCTAAATATCAATGAATATGGACAACTCAAAAAGTTTGAGAATCCCTCAAGTGGGAGAACAAATAAAAAGTGCTGAAGCGTATTAGATGGGAGAACTAATGTACAAAACTCACATGAAGAACTAATAAAACAGTCTCAGTCCCCTTGAATATGATGGACAAGTCTTTCAGCTGGCAAAAATAACAAGTGTAAAATCCCATGAGCTGCTAGCTGAACTAAAGAAAAGAAAATTGTAAAACCACATGAGAAGAGAGAACTAATATAAAACTGTGGTCGCCTTTATCTGGAAGACCAGTTAAATAGTCTAAGTTCCCTTGAATATGGACAACTACAAAAGATTGAGGACCCCTGAACTGGCACAACTAATAAAAGTATGAGACCGCAGTAGATGATATTACTAATATTAAAAAAAAAATCAGACTGCCTTTATATAGAAGAAATGATAAAAATTCCTTTGAACATGGATAACTGAAAAAGTCTAAGAACTCCTGAACTGCTGGGAGAACAAATAGAAAGTTTGCAGCCATATGATATGAGAGAACTAATACAAAAAATATATATATGCACTTTGAGCTACATCATTTGTAAGAAAATGTGCTATATAAATAAATATTTTTGTTGTTATTTAGAACTATTAAATAGTCTTCATGCCCTTGAAAATGGACAACTAATAAAAGTATGAGACCCCATGAGAATATATAACTAATATAAACTGCTCAAAAAATTAAAGGAACACTTTTTAATCCGAGTATAGAATCAAGTCAATGACACTTCTGGGCTATTGATCTGGTCAGTTAAGTAGCAGAGGGGCTTGTTCATCAGTTTCAGCTGCTTTGGTGTTAATGAAATGAACAAGAGGAGCACTAGAGGGGCAACAATGAGATGAACCCCAAAACAGGAATGAATGGGTTAACAGATGGAGGGAGGCCACTGACATTTTTCCCTCCTCATCTGTTTTTTCACTCGTTTTGCATTTGGCTACAGTCAGTGTCATTACTGGTAGCATGAGGCCATACTTGGACCCTACAGAGGTGGCACAGGTAGTCCAACTTCTCCATCAATACATGCCATTGCCAGAAGGTTTGCTGCGTCTCCCAGCACAGTCTCAAGGGCATGGAGGAGATTCCAAGAGACAGGCAGTTACTCTAGGAGAGCTGGACAGGGCCATAGAAGGTCCTTAAATCATCAGCAGGATTGGTATCTGCTCTTTTGGGCAAGGAGGAACAGGATGAGCACTGCCAGAGCCTACAAAATGACCTCCAGCAGGCAGGCCACTGGTGTGAATGTCTCTGACCAAACAATCAGAAACAGACTTCATGAGGGTGGCCTGAGGGCACAACATCCTCTAGTGGGCCCTGTGCTCACTGCCTGCCCGGCACCGTGGAGATTGATTGGCATTTGTCATAGAATACCAGAACTGTCAGGTCCACCACTGGCACCCTGTGCTTTTCACAGATGAGAGCAGGTTCACTCCGAGCACATGTGACAGACGTGAAAGGGTCTGGAGAAGCCGTGGAGAACGTTATGCTGCCTGTGACATCGCTCAGCATGACTGGTTTGGTGGTGGGTTACTGATGGTCTGGGGAGGCTTATCCATGGAGGGACACACAGACCTTTACAGGCTAGACAATGGCACTTTGACAGCCATTAGGTATCGGGATGAAATCCTTGGACCCATTGTCAGATCCTATGCTGGTGCAGTGGCTCCTGGGTTCCTCCTGGTGCATGACAGTGCCTGGCCTCACGTGGTGAGAGTATGCAGGCCCTTCCTGGAGGACGAAGGAATTGATACCATTGACTGGCCGCCACGCTCACTCACCTGACCTCAATCGAATAGAACACCTTTGAGTGGGACATTATGTTTGGATCCATCCGACACCTCAGACTGTCCAGAAGCTCAGTGATGCCTTGGTCCAGATCCGGGAGGAGATCCACCAGGACACCATTCGTTGTCTCATTAAGAGCATGCACCCTGCACCCCCCACCCCTGCACCCCACATCCACCGCATGTGGAGGCCATAGAAAGTACCGAATACGATTTGGAGTTGTCGCAATGAAATTTCAGCAAAATGGACGAACCTGCCGCATCATTTTTTCACTTTCGGGGTTTCTTTGAATTCAGCCCTCTGTAGGTTGATCATTTTCATTTCCATTAAACAATGTGGCATCCTTTCATTCCTAACACATTACCATATCAGTCCATATCAGTGGAGATAGCCAGCAGGATTTTTTTTTCCCATTAAGATCGGATGTGTTTTCTAAGCGTTCCTTTAATTTTTTTGAGCATTTTATATTAAAAAAAAAAATAAAGGACACCTTTATTTAGAACAACCAATAAGTAGCCTGAATTCCCTTGAATATGGACAACTCAAAAAGCCTGAGAACCCCTGAGCTGCCAAAAATAATAAAAGGTGTAAAATCCAACGAGCTGCTAGCAGAACTAATGAAAAGTATGAAGCCACACGAGATAAAAGAAAAACATAAAATAAATTAGGACACCTTTACCTAGGAGAGCCACTCGAACTCTTATTAGGGAGATCTAATAAGAGTGTGAGACCCTGTGAGCCGACTGAACTAATACAAGGAATTGGGACACCCTGAGCTGGAAGCACTGAGAAGCCCTGTGAAGCAGGAAAAGTTGAAGTTTGAGAATCCTTAACGTGGGAGATCTAAAAAAGAGGTTGAGACTACTTGAGCCACTAGAAGTACAATACAATACAATTTATTTTTGTAGAGCCCAAAATCACGTAAGAAGTGCAGCAATGGGCTTTAACAGTCCCTGCCTTTTGACAGCCCCCCAGCCTTGACTCTCTAAGAAGACAAGGAAAAATTCCCAAAAAAACCCTTGTAGGGAAAAAAATTGAATAAACCTTGGGAAAGGCAGTTCAAAGAGAGACCCCTTTCCAGGTAGGTTGAGCGTACAGTGGGTGTCAAAAAAGGGGGTCAATACAATACAATACAATACACAGAACACCACACAAGTAATCCACAATACAATATAATAGTACAATAACAATATTACAAGTACACAGCAGAATTCAGATTGGCCAGCCAATGCAATGAAAAGACCCCTCTTTCCCACGATTCCTGTGATTCTCCATCAGAGATGACTTTATCTCAAAACAACTTGGCAGGTGGGCAGTGGCACCAAGTGTTACATTTGAGTACTGAGAAGAGAAACAGAATAGGTGAGGGTTAGTATCAAATTATAACTATCATGTTACTTATGTTTCAGTGCTAATGACTAACAACAGAGATGCAGTCTGTACAGTTAATCAGCAGCTCTAGTCAGGGTGTGGTAAACTGAAATAGTGAGTCTTTAGCCGGGATTTAAAAGCTGAGACCAAAGGGGCATCTCTTATAATAGAAGGCAGACCATTCCACTGTTTAGGGGCCCTGTATCTAAAAGCACCCCCCCAAGTTATTTTGTTAATCTTTGGAATCAAAAGCATACCGGCATCTTGAGATCTTAATGTGCACTCTGGTTTGTAAGTCATGATAAGTTCAGATAAGTTAGCTGGATCTTGTCCATTTAAGGCTTTATATGTGCCACATTTGAGTACCAAAAAGAGAAACAGAATAGATGAGGGTTAGTAACAAATGATAACTATCATATTACTTATGTTTTAGTGCTAATGACTGACAACAGAGATGCAGTCTGTACAGTTAATCAGCAGCTCTAGTCAGGGTGTGCTAAAACTAAAATTTAGAATACAATTTATTTTGTATAGCCCAAAATCACACAAGAAGTCCTGAGATGGGCTTTAACAGGCCCTGGATCTTGATAGCCCACCAGCCTTGACTCGCTAAGAAGACAAGGAAAAACTCCCAAAAAAACTCTTGTAGGGAAAGAATGGAAGAAACCTTGGGAAAGGCAGTTTGCAGGTAGGTCGTGCAGAGATTGTCAATAGGAAAATGAAAGAAAAAAAAGGTTGAGATCCCCTAAACTGAAAGATCAAATAAAAGCTTGAGACCTTAAGAGTTGAGAAAACTAGCAAAATGTTCCGAGACTCCTTGAGCTGGTAGAACAGATAAAATGTTTGAGATGTCTAAACCTAGAGAACTCATACAACAGTTTAGCCACAAGAACTGATCAAATGTGTGGGGATGGGGGATCCATGAAGAGGGGAGCACAAGCAGCACAAACAATGCAGGTTCCAGTGAGGCAGCAGAACTGATACAAAGTGTGAAACCCCTTGAGGAGAGAGAAAACGGGTGGAAAGGGTTGAGAGCACCCAAGCCGAGAGATCAGATAAAAAGTGGGAGACTCCCCCAGAGTCAAGATTTCTAAGAAAATGGTTGAGACAAATTTAAGGTGGGGAGACCAAATTAAAAGGTCAGAGAGACCCTATAGGTTTGAAGAACTTATTAAGTATGTTGAAGTGGCACAGAGAGAGGGGGGTGATTATAGCGTATTGCCGCTCCCACCAAATGACAAACCACCCAGACTGGGACGCGAGTGCAGCCGTGCAACGGGTGAGACCTCAGCACCACACTGGAACACTGTGAGTTTTTTTTTTTTAAATGGTGGGTGGAGTGCCAATCCTGCCACCGACCCCTCCAAATATTCCTTGTAAGTTGGAGGACCTCCTTGCAGGGCTGGATGCAGATACGCCACACCCTGGATAGAGCAATGGCAGGTTAAGGGCTCTGCTCAGGGTGCCCAACGGAGTGGAGTCACTTCTGGCATTTACTGATTGCCAGTGCAGATCCCTAGCCTCAGAACCACCACTAACAAAAAATTTTGATACCCCTGACATAGGAGAACAGATAAAAATTTTTAGACCATTGTGAGTTAATAAAATGTGTATTTCAGATTGTGTATTGTGTATCACTGTTGATGGGGGACCACTAATAAAATGTCTAAGAACTCAAAAACTGTAAGATCTAATAATAAGATTGAGACCCTTTGAGCTGGCAGAACTAAGAAAACAGTTCAAGATGGCAGAACTGAAGAAAAAGTCAAAAACATGCACAAGCTTAAAGAAGTGAGAGACCACGTGAAGCCAAACGAACAAGTCTGAGAGCCTCCAAAACTGAGAGATGTAATAAAACAACTGAGACCCCTTAAGCTGAGAGATTTAAGAAACATATTGAATTTTGGAGAACTGAATCAAAAGTCAGAAATGTCCTCAAGCTTGAAGAACTGATAATGCGTGTCAAGCAAAAACTAACAAAAAATGTGAGACCCCCCAACACTGAGAAATGTAATAAAAAGAGTGAGACCCCTTGAGTTGAACTAAGAAAACAATTGAGGCCGATAGAACAGAATCAAAAGTCAGAAGCCTCCTTGAGCCTGAAGAACTGCTAATTCATGTGAAAGAAAACTACCACAATTTTGAGAAACCTCCAAAACTGAGAGATGCAATAAAATAATTGAGACCCCTTAAGCTGAGAGATCCAAGAAGCAAACTGAATCTTGGAGAACTGAATCAAATGGCAGAAACTTCCTCGAGCTTGAAAAACTGATAAAGCGAGTCAAGCAAAACTAACAAAAAGTTTGAGAAACCTCCAAAACTGAGAGATTTAATAAAAACAGTGAGACCCTTTAAGCCGAGAGACCTAAGAAACAAATTGAATCTGGGAGAAGTGAATAAAAAGTCAGAGACTTCCTCTTGTATGAAGAACTGATAATGTGTGTGAGGCAAAACCAATTTAAAGTTTGAGAACCTCCCACCAGGGCCGTCTTAATGTAGGGGCACAATGGGCAGTGGCCGGGGGCCTCAGGAGCACAGGGGCCCACGATGTTTCTGATACCTATGTATGTTCCTGTTTTGCTATCAAAACAGGGACCCCAGTGCTCTACTTTGGATGGTGGCCCATGATGCTGGTAAGACAGCAAAAAGTTTGAGACCCGGCCCCCACCAAAAAAACTGAAAGATGTAATAAAAGGAGCGAGACCCCTTAAGCTGAACTAAGAACACAACTGAGGCTTATAGAACAGAATCAAAAGTCAGAAAACTCCTCAAGCCTGAAGAACGTGTGAAGCAAAACTAGAAAACAATTTGAGAAACCGCCAAAACTGAGATATGTAATAAAAAGAGTGAGACCCCTTAAGCTGAGAGACCCAAGAAGCAAACTGGAGAACTGAATCAAACAGCAGAGCTTGAAAAATTAATAATGGGTGCCAAGTATAACAAACAAAATGTTTGAGAAACCCATCCAAAACTCAGAGACTTATTAAAAAGAGGGAGACCCCTGAAGTTGAACTAAGAAAACAATATGATGCTGATAGAACTGAATCAAAAAGTTAGACACCCCCCTGAAGCTTGAAGAGCTGATGATGCGTGTGGAGCAAAAATAGCAAAAAATACGAAAGCCCCCCCCCCACCGCCGAAAAACTGAGGGGCGTATTGAAAAGAGGGAGACCCCTGAAGTTGAACTGAGAAAACCG
>JANRMT010062857.1:35337448-35380644 GCA_026402145.1 Polypterus bichir lapradei
TAATAAAATATGCATCTACATTTCAAAAAAATGTTAGGGGGGGGGTGAGATTAAAACTGTTATGAAAACTCGGGTCGCAAATACTTAAAGGTTGAGAAACGCTGTATTATAGTGTATTTCAGTCTATCTATATATCTGTTTATTATATACTGACTTTCATTCTACTGTATTACAGTCACTTTCATTTTATCTATTATTTAGTGCCTTTTGTTCCATCTTTTACATAATGCCTTTATCTATCTATCTATCCTGTACCTTTAATTCTATCTCTATTATATAGTGCCTTTCATTTATGTATTATATAGTGCTTTTCATATATCTACCTGATTTGACTCTCATTCTATATATCTGTTATATAGAGCTTTTGATATATCTATAATTTTGCCTTTTATTCTATCTCTCTATCTGTCAATTATCGTGCCTATCTGTTTATCTGTCTTATTATATAGTGCCTTTCACATCATTCTACCTCTAGTAATCTACTATGTAGTGTCTTTCATATTTATGTCTTTCTCTCTATTAATATATACTGCCTTCATGCTGTCTACCCGTTTAATTCTTATACAGTAACTTTCTTATGCATCTAACTTATATAGTACCCCTTCCTATTAATATGTTTTATAGGGCATTTCTTCTGTCTATCCAGCAATCATATTTTTCTTTTCACATCTGTTTGTTATACAATGCCTTTTCTATAAGTCTAGTATGTAATGTGCTTCTTATCTGTCTTTCTATATGTGTGGGTTAAGATGTGTAATGGAGTGGTTTATGGAGTATATTTGAAGAATTGTATCTATCTGTCTATCATATAGTGCCTTTCTTATCTATCTATCTATCTATCTATCTATCTATCTATCTATCTATCTATCTATCTATCTATCCATCTATCTTCACACTTACTCTTGCCATATGTTGTATATGTCACAGGCACAGCAGAAGCCCCAAACCAACAATGAGCTCCAGACTCCTCAGTGTTCTCATCTGTCTTTTCATGAGTTTAACACAAATGTCTCATGAAGGATTCACCCTAGGATGGAGCCAGAGGTTCTTATGGGTCTGTCCAGGCCAGTAAATTTGCCTCAGGAGAAATGGAGTCTTCCTCTTCTGGCCACAAAGAAGCAACACCATACAAAGGGGGCACAGAAAAATGAACGAGTGGTTCAGTCATGACTACCTTAGCAAAGGATGGAAGGAATTTCATGTGAAACATGGAAACAAGCAGTTTGTCAAGGGATTAGTGGGGACCCCTGCTTGAACACTGAGATTGAACAGAAATGAAAAGTAAGGACTATGCTAAAGAGGGGCCAAGTGTGCTAAATGGAGAGAGCAAAGTCATGGTGATCCGAGGGGCAAAAGGTATTATTAAACCAGTGCCATGTGGGGGTTTGTGTTTTGCTTGACTGAGCTGGTTGGTCGTTATACGTATATAAACTTGGGGGTCACTTTACACTTATTTTGTACTGGTAGGGCCTCCTTCTAGCCCCAGAACCAACTGAAGTCTTCAGTCATGGATTCAACAAGGTGTTGCAGATGTTCCTTAGGGATTTTGATCCTTGCTGACTCAATAGCATCACACTGGTCCAGGGTTTTTCCAGCTATGGACATCCCATTTCACTTCATCCCAAAAGCACTATATTGGGATTCAGATTTATGAATTGGGTGATGCATTGGAGTAAACTAAAGTAACTGTCCGGTTTATGGCACTAACTATAGAGATGATGAGCGCTTTGTGACATGGCATATTATTCATCAGACTGTGGTCATTAAGGGGGTTAGTTGGTACCAATAGTTGAGTATGCTGTGCCATTCAGATGGTGCTAAGGTGGTATCAGGAGTAATAAGGTGTACCAGGAAAGGATTTGCGCACCATTACACTACCACTGGCAACAACCTGCACTATTGACACAAGGTGGGATAGTCAGTGGTTCATGCTGTGTAAGCCACATTCTGATTTGACACATGTGCAAGTCACAGTAGAGGTCGAGATTCAACAGATCAGGTGACATTTTGTGTCCCATCTTCAGTCGTCCAGATCATTTGCACACAGTGACTGCATCTTTAGCAGAGCCTGGTGTGGTCTTCTGCTTTTTATTCCCTCTGCTTCAAGTTCCAGCACGGTGTGCGTTTAGAGATGCCCTCCTGCAGACCACTGTGCTAAGTGATGTTTGTGGCGTTCCTTGAGTGACACCGTTTATTTTCCTCACAGAACTGCCACTTGTTGGCTGTTTCTTGTTTTCAAATCATGGACTGTAAACTTAAGATTGTGTGGCACCAGTCAGATGAGGACCACACATGAGGTGTTGTGTCCATTCTTATGTTTTGTTGAACAATTAACTGAGCTCATGTGTTTGAAATGTCCCATGACAGTTGGGGGTCCTGTAGTCCTCCACTGTTGCAGAACATCAAAACGTTTCTTAGGAATTGACAATAAATAAGTTAAGGAGAATGCAGCCAGTTAGGAGAAGTGTCCCTGACGCAGATGAATCACATCATAGAGGCATACGCAAACACCACCTTAGACTTCTGAGACGCATCACGCAGAAGCACTAAGATGACCAATTCATCGTGCGGTTTGACGTGAACCGGTTTGAGACCAGTGCTGCAGCTCTAGTTTCTTACAAACTACAAAACTGTCTCAACCTACAGAAGAAATTAAAACCTTAAAGACAACTTGGTTAGGCAGGAACTGTCCCACGGAACACCAGTGAAGGACAAGGAAGGGGACATTTCCAGCAAAAAAACAAACAAGGAAGGTGACATATGCCATTAAACAAACATTGATAAAAAACTGTGGAAACACCAAATGCTGTAAAAATGATGCATCACGCAGCCAACGATGCTTTGGTTTTCGTGGAGTCAATGGATGCTCTGATGGGGGCTCTCGATAGACTGAGTGAGGAGTCTGAGAGTCTGGGCTTGTGAGTGTCCTGATAAAAACCAAGAGCCAGGCCTTTAATGACCTCTTGGGCACAGCCATCAGCAGAGAGAGTGTCGACCTCATCGAAAGGTTTACTTACCTTGGCAGTGACATTCATGTCTCTGGTGACCTCTCCCGGTGAAGTCAGTAGATGGATTGGGAGAGCATGGGGGATCATGAGGTCGCTGTAAAGGGGTGTGTGGTGCTCCTGATATCTCTGCAAAAGGACGAAGGTCCAACTCTTTAGAGTCCTGGTGCTCACTGTTTTGCTATATGGTTGTGAGATATGGACGCTATCCAGTGACCTGAGATGAAGACTGGGCTCCTTCATGTGCCTCTGTGGAGAATCCTTGGGTACCGTTGGTTTGACTTTGTGTTGCTCATGGAGTCCCAAATGAGGCACATTACCTGCATTGTGAGGGAGCATCAGTTACAGCACTAAGGCCATGTTCCCTGCGGGTGGTTCGTCTCACAGGATCCTCATTGCTGAGGACCGGGTAGCTGGATAAGGGCAAGGGGATGCCCACGTAACACCTGGCTGTGGTGGATAGATGGTCATTTTCAGAGGGCAGGACTGAACAGGGTGTCTGCCTGGTGGGTTACCAACTAGGATCCCAGGCTGTTTCACTATGTGGTGGTTGTGGCAACAGTGCATGCTCCCCGATCTGACCTGAGTTATATTGTGGAACATCCATCCATCAATTATCCAACCCGCTATATCCTAACTACAGGGTCACGTGGGTCTGCCGGAGCCAATCCCAGCCAACACAGGGCGCAAGGCAGGAAACAAACCCTGGGTAGGGCGCCTGCCCACCGCAGGGTGCGCACACACACACACCAAGCACACACTAGGGACAATTTAGAATCGCCAATGCACCTAACCTGCATGTCTTTGGACTGTGGGAGGAAACCGGAGTACCCGGAGGAAACCAAACAGACACGGGGAGAACATGCAAACTCCACACAGGGAGGTCCCGGGAAGCAAACCCGGGTCTCCTAACTGCGAGGCAGCAGTGCTACCCACTGTGCCACCGTGCCGCCCATATTGTGGAACACCATTAGAATATACTGTATAACATTATGAACCACAAAACCACTGATGTAAGTCAATTCAGAGTGTTCAGACCCTTAACTTTTTGCCCACTTTATTGTGTTGGAGTTTTCATTTCAAATGGATAATTTTGCTATTTCTTCCCATCTACCTACACCCAATATCCCAAAATAACAAAGTAACAATGTGTCTTCAGAAAGGTTTGCAAATTTATTAAAAGTCAAAAACCGAAATCTCTCATTCCTAGTATTATTCAGACCCTTTGCTGTGGCCCTCCAAATTGTGCTCAGCTGTGCCCAGTTTACTTTAATTCACTGTGTCTACAACTTGACTGGAGTCCACCGGTGGCAGACTAAACTGACTGGACAGCGTTTAGAAAGGCACTTGTGTACTCGATGTTAAGAGCCATTTCTTCGTTATTAAGGTTATGATAAACTGATAGAAGTATTTTCTTAGTTATTTTAAAATGTTTGCCTTTATATTAATGCATAGTCTATGGGAGGTTCTATTATAACCCGCACAAGCTGAATTGAAATGGAATACAGTATTCTAATTATTTCCTGGTTTATGTTCTGCCTTGTAGTTGGTAAGGCATGGAGGGCACACAGTTTCAAATCATGCCCAATTGAGTGCACCGTATCCCATAAAGTATCAACCATACTGAATGTACTGTATGCATAGAATGTACTGAATATATTCAGTAAATCATATATAGATGGGTGCAGAATTGGCTCAGACACAGGAAGCACAGGGTGATGGTGCGAGGAGCCTCATCAGAATTGGCCGATGTTAAGAGTGGTGACCAGCAGGGGTCAGTGCTGGGGCTGCTGCTATTTTTAATATAAATAAATGATTGAGATAGGAATATAAGTAACAAGCTGGTTAAGTTTGCAAATGATACCAAGATAGGTGGATTAGCAGATAATTTGAAATCCGTTATATCATTACAGAATGACTTGGATAGCAGACAGGCTTGGGCAGATTTGTGGACGATGAAGTTTAATGTCAGTAAATGTAAAGAATGACACATAGGAAGTAAAAATGTGAGGTTTGAATACACAATGGGTGGTCTGAAAATCGAGAGTCCACCTTATGAGAAGGATTTAAGAGTTGTAGTGGACTCTAAGCTCTCAACTTCCCGACAGTGTTCAGAAGCCATTAAGAAGGCTAACAGACTGTCAGGTTATATAGCGCCTTGATGTGTGGAGTACAAGTCACAGGAGGTTCTGCTCAAGCTTTATAATGCACTGGTGAGGCCTCATCTGGAGTTCTGTGTGCAGTTTTGGTCTCCAGGCTACAAAAAGGACATAGCAATGCTAGAAAAAGTCCAGAGAAGAGCGACTAGGCTGATTCAGGGGCTACAGGGGATGAGTGATGAGGAAAGATTACAAGAGCTGAGCCTTTACAGTTTAAACAAAAGAAGATTAAGAGGTGACCTGACTGAAGTGTTTAAAATTATGAAGGGAATTAGTCCAGTGGATCAAGACTGTTATTTTAAAATGATTTCATCAAGAACACGGGGACACAGTTGGAAACTTGTGAAGGGTAAATTTCACACAAACATTAGGAAGTTTTTCTTAACACAAAGAACGATAGACACTTGGAATAAGAGACCAAGAAGTGTGGTAGACAGGAGGACTAAAGCGACTTTCAAAACTCGACTTGATGTTGTTTTGGAAGAAATAAGTGGATAGGACTGGAGAGCTTTGTTGGGATGAATGGCCTGTTCTCGTCTAGAGCGTTCTAATGTTCTAATACGTTATAAAAGAGAAGAAAAGAGAGGCATGAAAAGGTTTTAGGGTTCCACCCAATATACCTGAAATTATGCTTTGCAGAAAGAAAAATCAGGAGTGGTCTCCCCTAGACTTTCTCGTATACTCAGATATGGTGATGGGTATTTGAGGAGTAAACCGCAAAACAAGGATTCTATTTTTATATTATGTACATTAAAGAACCATCAACAACAAATCAAATCAAATTAATAATATATTGAAGAATTATTATAAAAGTAAAGTTGAATAAATTGCACTCTGCAGCTGTATGAATAAAAGGTAAAGTACCACTTCTGGTTAATGGAAATAGCCTAAACGTTGGTAGAAATCTGTTTTGCACCTAATACTTGTATCTATACTAATAAAAGGCAAAGCCCTCACTGACTGACTGACTCACTGACTCATCACTAATTCTCCAATTTCCCATGTAGGTAGAAGGCTGAAATTTGGCAGGCTTATTCCTTACAGCTTCCTTACAAAAGTTAGGCAGGTTTCATTTCAAAATTCTACGCGTAACGGTCATAACTGGAACCTACTTACGTACATATATATGGCCATAACCTGCAGCTCGGTCGCCATGTGAGGTGGAGTTGCGTCCCTCATCATCGCGCCTCCCACGTAATTGAGTGCCTGCCCATATAAGGCCGTCCGTCAGCAACAATCCAATAGACACGCTGCTGCTAAATATTCGCGGGTGAAGGACTGTGCTTATGCAAACGAAGATGAGATGGTCAGGGATAGAATAGTGTTTGGCACAAACACAGCGAAAGTGCGAGAGAAACTTTTAAGTGCCGGGTCTGAGCTAACATTAAATAAAGCCGTGGACATCACAAGATCGCACGAGAGAGCACAAGCATAGCTGAGAAACTTCGATGCATGTACTCCGAGCGGCTCACGTGAACTGACTGTGAACGCAGTACGCAGAGAACAAGCAAGAGCTCCAAAGAGCGCTGAACAAAAAACGCATTACACAATTGAGAAGGCAGCAAAAGAATATGAAGCGAGTGACACATACAAGCATATTCAGAAGTGCAGCTACTGCGGAAACAAAGCACACGGTGTAAACCTTAACTTTAAATTAAGTTCATAGACAGGCTGCTGCTGGCGTTTATCATGCCTACGACGAATACGATATTCGTGAGATACAAGTTTAATGAGAAGACGCAGGTTATAAACGAGACTTTTGATCACTTTGTAATGGAGTTAAAATTGCTGGTGAAGGACTGTGCTTATGCAAACGAATAGGAAAGCAAGGTGTAAAGCTTAACTTTAAATTAGGTTCATAGACACGCTGCCGCTGGCGTTTGTCATGGCTAAGACGAATACGATATTCGCGAGATACAAGTTTAATGAGAGGACGCAGGGTATAAATGAGACTTTTCATCACTTTGTAAAGGAGTTAAAATTGCTGGTGAAGGACTGTGCTTATGCAAACGAAGATGAGATGGTCAGGGATAAAATAGTGTTTGGCACAAACTCAGCAAACGTGAGAGAGAAACTTTTAAGTGCCGGGTCTGAGCTAACATTAAATAAAGCCGTGGACATTGCAAGATCGCACGAGGTAGCACAAGCACACCTGACAACCTTCGATGCATGTACTCCGAGCGGCTCACGTGAACTGACTTTGCAGGACTGGGAAAGGTAAACCTGTGCATGCAGCGTGTGATGTCTCAGATAAAGAGGAAGACGAGCTGTTTATTGATGCAGTAAGAAAGGAACAACCCTTTGAATCTGAACAAGCCTTTGTAGACATATCAATAGGAAAGCACGGTGTAAAGCTTAAGTTTAAATTAAGTTCATAGACACGCTGCCGCTAAATATTCGCAGGCAAATCCACAACTTAATGTCTGTTAAACATCTTAGATTCACGAGTACCGATTTGGGTAGTGAACACTTCGATGAATGAAACCTGTTATCTTTACAACGGTTGACAAACACGGAATATAACTTGAACACAACACGTCCTCCAAATACGAACCTGATTGAAAGAAATAATGCTAATCACATCATTGATGACAGCAACAGTGACAAAACAATTACATTGACAATCATGTTATGTTATTTTTAAAATATTTCCTTTATTTTTTTCATTACTTCTTTAACACACTTCTTCTCCGCTGCGAAGTGCGGGTATTTTGCTAGTGTCTAATAAGTATTTATTAAATGTAAGATTCATTAAAATCTAGAATTTTTAGAGGATTCTAATACTTTCTCTATACTTCATACACGAGAAAGTAAAAATTTGTGACAAAGAATAGTCTTTCAGGACGGACTGTCTCAGAGAGGGATCTGCTGGGCGTTTTTATATGTTGGAGAGAGGAAGAGGCGTGTCTTTGGAGGTTGCCGGAAGTGATGTCAGAGGAGGAAGTGGAGTCTGTGGAGGAACCCGAGGAGGGTTAGAGTGGGGATTCCCTTCTGGGGATCTGTAGGGGAAGGAGAAAGAATATTAGAGTATCCTGTGTGGAAGACAGCCCGGCACAGACAGGCAGACAGCTCTACAGCCCGTACTGACCCCTACTCTCTTCTCTGTTTCTTTTTCCGGTTTCTTTGTGGTGGTGGCCTGCGCCACCTCCACCTACTCAAAGCTTCATGATGCTCCAACAATGATGGATGGACTAAAAGGCAGAATTCTACGTGACCATCATCATCAAGCCTTTCCGTGAGAACCCTAAATCCAAAGAGGACTGTTTCATTTATGTTAGGTAGAATGCCCAGTGGGGACTGGGCGGTCTCATGGTCTGGAATCCCTACAGATTTTATTTTTTTTTTCTCCAGCCGTCTGGAGTTTTTATTTTGTTTTTTCTGTCCCCCCTGGCCATTGGACCTTACTCTTATTCGATGTTAATTAATGCTGATTTATTTTGTTTTCATATTGTGTTTATTTTTCTATTCTTTATTATGTAAAGCACTTTGAGCTACTGTTTGTATGAATATGTGCTATATAAATAAATGTTGTTGTTGTTGTTGTTGTTGTAATAAGCACCACCACACGTTTATTTACACTGTCCACTATTTACAAAGTGCACACACAACCCCAAACTCCCCAAACGTCCAGGCCTCTTCACGATGCCTCTCTCTGTCTTCTTCTGAGCTCTGCCCTCTTTCACCCAACTCCAGCCATCGAATGGAGGTAGGCAGCCCCTTTTATAATCACCCGGATGTGCTCCAGGTGCCTCCCTATTAGCTTCCGTCGGCACTCCCCAGTGTGGCGAAAGTACCCGCTGCACACCCGGAATCACTCTGGGTGTCCCGGGTCTTCTTCCCCCCAGCACTTCCAGGTGTGGTGGAAGTGCTGAGGGCCAGGGCTCCTCAGGCATTCGGGCGGCCCCAGGCGGTGACCACGGGCCCCTCTAGGGTTAACCTTCCAAGCTCAGTTCCCGTGGTCCCCAAAGCCACCAGGGTGGTCGCTCCCTCGTGGTCTGGAGGAGGCATAAGCCCTCCTCCGGTCCTCCTGGGCGTCCCGGCTGGGTACCACCCCCAGCCACTCGCCACACCTGTCAACCCCTGTCTCAGCATTCGACATTCAGTTAAGCCCTTTATGTGACAACGTTTGCCACAGACAAATACCACACAGCCTTTAAGTATAGAAGCAACTAAAGTTTAACAAGTAAAGGTTAAGCTGGCAGAAGAAACATGTTTCCTTCTGCCTTTCATCCTGCATGTGTGACAACTTTTTTCTCTATTTTTGTAAAACCTGTTTTACTTTGAGTTTTACTAAACCCTTTTAAAATGTACTTTATTGACCTGAGTAATTTCTTTTGCACGTGTTTCACTCGTGCTGATCCTTTCCATACCAACTCAGTTGTAGCTCGATTTCGAGATCCTGGAAAAGATGCAGATACACCGCACAATTCACACTGCATGTCAGCACAAAAACCAAACCATGAAATCCAAGGAACTCTCTGTATTCCTTCACGGCCAAATTGTGTTTGAGCACAGAGCAGGGCAATGCTTTGTAATTCAATGAGTCTTCAAAGGTGCACAGTGGACTCCAGAATTGTGAAACAGATGTTTGGGACCACCAGGACTAGAGTTGACCATCTGGTTCTAAGTTGACCATCTAAGTGTCAAAGAACCCAATGGTAACTTTAACAGAAGATTCAGAAGTCTTCTGTTGAGATGGGAGACAAACATCTCAGCATTACTCCTTCAATCTGGGGTGTATGGCAGAGTGGCAAGATGGAGGTCACTCTTATGTACAAGGCATGTGATGATTTAAAGGACTCTAAGAGCATGAGGCAAAAGATCCTCTGGTCTGATGAGACCAAACTTGAACTCTTTGGGCCGAACTGCAAATGCTACGTCTGAAGACCTGGCACTACTCATCCCCTGCCTACTAGCTTTGCTACAGTGAGGCCTGGTTGGTGGCAGCATCACACAACAGGGCTGCACAGACAGGGAGACAGGTCAGAATTAAGTGAATCATGAATGCAGGCAAATACCGAGAGGTCCTTCAGAGTGCACGCCACCACGAATTGGAGCCGCAGTTCAACCTTCAGTTCAGCGATGACCTGAAGCAAATGCTGGAGTGGCTTTGGGAGACGTCTCTGAGTATCCTAGTGTGGCCCAGCCAAAGCACAAGCTTCTTGAAAGTTTTGAATGAAGGTTCTGAATACTTCTAGGAATGGGAGGTTTCAGCTTTTGATTTGTAATGAATTTGTAACCCTTTCTGAAGACATGTTCTGACATTGTCATTATGGTGTAGCAGTGCTACTATGAATTAAAACTGCATCTCCCAGCAGTCCCTGCAGGGGCTGTTGGGGTCAAAGTAGTTTAAAAGGAGGGCAGCTGGCCAAAGGAAAAAGAAGTGTTTGTTGTTGTATTTTGTGTTCATTTACCTGTCGAACTGCTTCTGTTAATTCAGCCATATTTAATCACTGTGTCCTGGATTGTATTTGTTGTTGGGGTCTGGATTGTCTTCTGTCTACCTGTGTCCTGAGGATTGTTTATGGATTAATTGGCTTCCCCGCAAGAAAAGGAGCGCTCCTAAACCATCCATCCATCTTCACCCTTACTGTGGCTACCGGTAGGACTGTTTTGCATTCCCTTGCAGCGTGCAGATCTCTGGACTCACTATCGCCATCTTTCATTTCATCCGGTGCTGTTTCCATTGACTTTGCTGTGTGGAGTTCTGTGTTTATATGTTTAATGTAATATCGTTGCAGGGGTACAGGGGTGGTATTGTTTTCATTTATATTATTTAATTTCAATATATTCTTTAATTTCTGTTAGTTCCCAGTGTGCTGTATTCTGTCTCTGTTTGTGAGTGTGTGCGGGTCGAGCCAAGGCTGGAAACGTCCCTGGGATCCACTATAAAAATAAATAAATCACCGTCATCTTGACGGCGTGAATCTTAGCGGAACTTGACTGCTACAACGGCTTACTGAGTGTAGAATGATGGGGAAAAATAGTAAACACAACAAAGTGTGCAGAAAGTGACAGAGTCTCAGTACATTTATAAATCCACTGTATAACACACACAGCCTGCAGTCTAAAAACCACAACTGTGCAAGCAAATCAAGAAGAAGAACAAATGAGAGGAAATGGTTCAAAACCTGAACACAGTTTTCCCAAATCAACTAAATGAAAAATGCTAATGGAAACACGACATGCTGGACGGCTAGTGCATTCTTCGGCAACTGCGAACCTCCAGATTAATAGGGAACCATGAGAGAAGAAGCGTCTCTCCTGCCCAGTCAGACACATGCGCATGGGAGGCAGCTGAAGGGCTCAAATTAAATGTCATTACACCCTGGAGTAGGGATGGCGGTGTTCTCTAACCCCTTCTCTCTTTCCTCTGCAGGCCGGCCAATGGAAATCCCCCCTGAATCTAAGGACATCACTTCCTTCTGTATAACCGCCATATTCAGAGTACTACTCACTTCTGTTTTTTCTCATATACTGTACTTGACTTGTTCCAAGTGCAGTCATGGCCTAAAGTTTTGAGAACGACACAAATATTGGTTTTCACAAAGTTTTTAGATCTTTATGTCAGATGTTTCTATGGTAAACTGACATAGAATTACAAGCATTTATTAAGTTTCAAAGGCTTTTATTGACAATTACATTCAGTTTATGCAAAGAGTCAATATTTGCAGTGTTGGCCCTTCTTTCTTTTTTAATTTGCCCTGGCATGCTGTCCATCAACGTCCTGGCCAAATCCTGACTGATAGCAGCCCATTCTTGCATAATCAATGCTTGTAGTTAATCAGAATTGGTGGGTTTTTGTTTGTCCACCTGCCTATTGAAGATTGAGCACAAGTTCTCAATGGGATTAAGGTCTGGGGAGTTTCCTTGCCATGGACCCCAAATGTCGATGTTTTGTTCCCCGAGCCACTTAATTCTCACTTTGGCCTTATGGCCCGGTGCTCCATTTTGCTGGAAAAGACATTGCTGGTCATCAAACTGATCTTGGACGGTTGGGAGAAGTTGCTGTCGGAGGATGTTTTGGTCCCATTCTTTATTCATGGATGTGTTCTTAGGCCAAATTGTGAGTGAGCCCCACTGCCTTAGCTGAGAAGCAACCCCACACGTGACGCTTTACATTTGGCATGACACAGGACTGATGGCAGCACTCACCTTTTCTTTTTTCTGGATGCCCCAAACAATCGACAGGAGATTCATCAGAGAAAATGACTTGACCCCAGCAGTGCTCAGCAGTCCCATCTCATAATATCAGTCTGTCCCTGATGTTTTTCTTGGCTTCTTTGCTGCCCTTCTTGACACCCACCAGGCCATCCTCCAAAAGTCTTCACCTTCACTTCACCTGCCTGCTGCCATTCCTGAGTAACCTCTGTGCTGGTGGTGCATGCAGCTGAATCAACTTTAGGAGACGCTCCTGGTGCTTGCTGGACTTTCGTGGGTGCCCTGAAGCCTTCTTCACAACAATTGAACGTCTCTCCTTGAAGTTCTTGATGATCCGATAAATGGTGGATTTAGGTGCAGTCTTACTAGCAGTGATATCCTTGCCTGTGAAGCTCTTTTTGTGCAAAGCATTGATGGCTGCACGTGCTTCCTCGCAGATAGCCATGGTTAACAGAGGAAGAAGAAGGATTTCAAGCACCAGCCTCCTTTTAAAGCATCCAGTCTGCTATTCTGACTCAATCAGCATGACAGAGTGATCTCCAGCCTTGTCCTCGTCGACACTCTCACCCGTGTCAACGAGAGGATCACTGAAATGATGTCAGCAGGTCCTTTTGTAGCGGGGTTGACATGAAGTGGAAATGTTTTTTTTGGGATTAACTTCATTTTCATGGCAAAGAGGGACTTTGCAATTAATTGTAATCCATCTGCTCACTCTTAGATGAGTAGATGAAAATTGCCATCATAAAAACTGAGGCAGCAAACCTTGTGAAAATTAATATTTGTGTCATTCTCAAAACATTTGGCCATGACTGTATACAGGGTGGATACCCCAAAGCTTTTTTCTGTCTGTTGTGTTCTCTTGATCTCCATACCCCTAACCTAATTAGTTACAATAAGAACACAGAAAACACAAGCGGGTCCTGGTCCTGAAAATCCATCCATCTATTCTGAAATTGGCTTCATCCAGTTCAGAGTCCCATGAGACTGGAGCCTATCCCAGCAGCCGTGGGTGCAGGATGTGAAGCAACCCTAGAAGAGGTGCAGACATGAAGAGAACGTACAGACTCCTAAGAGACGGTGCCCTGGGCTGGAGCTAACTAGACCACCACGCTACACATTTTACTCAAGTACAACCAACTCACAACTTGAGGATCTTCTGAATGATCTTCTGAATGGCTGAACTTGAACAAAACATAAAACTAAGTGAGAAGCTAGCCTTGGGAAGTTAGCATGGCTTAATGAGAATTTGTCAAAAATCAAAATGAACCTGTTAAGGACACACTGTAGTGCTCAATTATTGTGAGCACCGGAAATCCAGAAAATGATATACGGGGCAAACTCCTGAGATCAAACTAAGTCAGAGTCCAAGGAAGTAAAAATAAATAATCAAACGTCTAGGGCTTCCTACAAATAAGAGAAATGACAAAGAGAGAGGATGGAAAACGTGTCTGCAGCCTCATTTATGCGTCACATCCAGCAATGTAGTGACCCCCACTTGTCACCATTACGTGATTACAGACAATCAATCAATCAATCAATCAACATTTATTTATATAGCACATTTTCATACAAAAAAATGTAGCTCAAAGTGCTTTACAAAATGAATAGAAAAATAAAAGACACAATAAAAAATAAACATAAGTCAACATTAATTAACATAGAATAAGTAAGGTCCGATGGCCAGGGTGGACAGAAAAAACAAAAAAAAAACTCCAAGAGCTGGAGAAAAAAAAAAAAAAAATCTGTAGGGGTTCCAGACCAAGAGACCGCCCAGTCCCCTCTGACAAGACTTTAACTTAAAGCGTTCCTACTACTTACTCTACAGGAAATGATCCCTTGTGCTTTAAAATTGAAATAAACCGAGAACATGCATATAACAAAATGCTTATTATGATAAAACCCTCGGAAGTTTCACAATTTTCTTATTATACAACATTGAATCCCAGTGGTTTTAATGGACTTTTTTGACATTAAGCAACAGAAAAAGACTCTTTGATGTCAACGTGAAAAAAGACCACTGCTAAGCTGTCACCGCCATGCTGCATGGTGTGGACGATGTGTTGTGATAATCTGCAGTGTTTAAACGTGGTGTTTAGTCTGATGGCCAGTAAGGGCCATGGTATTGTATATAAGGATGCTACTTTTCTACTGATTATATTTTATTGGCTATTCATTATTATTCTTACCTAATTTTACTTATCTTTTCTTGTAGTTTTCTCTTTGATATCTTGTAAAGTACTTTTGAGTTATATTCTCTGTATGAAAATATGCTGGTGGTGGTCTCATCAGACCACAGACCCTCCTTCCAGCCGAGATGTCCTGTGCATTTTCCCCTTTGCCACTCTTCCATAAACCTGTGACTGGTGAAGCACCTGCGCACAGTTGTTGTCTGCTCAGTCACCTTGCCATTTCACTGTGGAGTAATATTTTGGGCAAAATGAAATAAATAAGTATGCAAATAAATGAATGCATTGTGAAATGTGGCAGTAAATAAAAACAAAATGACATGTGAGAATACAAAAATTAAATGTGTCCTGACATATGATTTTTGTTGCTTATTTCCTTGTGTATTTATTTATTCATTTATTTCAGTGACACCCCATGCAACACTAAATATGTGATGAAATGTAAACTTGTCAAAGCTTAGAGGGTGGGCTCTAGCAAGTGCTGTGTTTCGATTGGTGAATCACCAGTGAAAGTGAAACGCATGATTAAAGCTGTGTCTGTGCCAAGAAAAAGCTGCATGAAGCAGCAACTTTAATTCAAGAAGCTCCAAATTCATCATCTGGAGTCTGCACTTGAAGTCAGTCAGTCAGTCATTTTCCAACCCACTCTATCCTAACATAGGGTCACGGGAGCCAATCCCAGCCAGCACAGGGTACAAGGCAGGAACAAATTCCAGGCAAGGTGCCAGCCCACCGCAGGACACACACACACACACACCAAGCTCACAATAGGGACAATTTAGGATCACCAATGCACCTAACCTGCATGTCTTTGGAGTGTGAGAAGAAACCGAAGCATGGGGAGAACATGCAAACTCCACGCAGGGAGGACTCGGGAAGCGAACCCAGGTCTCCTAACTGCAAGGCAGCAGCGCTACCACTGTGCCACCGTGCAACTCTGCACTTGAAGTGTCCCCTATAAACAATCATTACAAGAGCCACAAAGTACGAACACGTTACCCCTGTTCCCCAGTCCTTACACCGACTCCCAGTTAAGTTTAGCGCAGATTTCAAAATCCTCCTTTTAACAAATGACACATTAAATAGCCGAGGCCCTGCTTACTTATCATTACTTACAAACCAAAGCACACATTAAGATTTCAAGATGCCAGTCTGCTTATGATTCCAAAGATTAATAAAATAACAGTGGGGGGTCAAGCTTTTAGTTATAGGGTCTCAAGGATGTAGAATGGTTTTGCTTATTACTATAAGAGGTGCCCCTTCAGCCTCAGCTTTTGAATCAGGCTGAACACACACACCTTCAGTTTGGCATACCATGACTAGACCTGCTGATTACCTGTGCATACTGAATTTCTGTTTCTTAGCCATAAGTACTAAAATATAAGTAATATGATATTTATAAACTGTCGCTAACTCTTCCCTATTCTGCTTTCACATCATCGTCACATTCACGACAACGGGCCAAGTGTTAGCGCTTGTGCTCCTCTTGCCGTTGCTTAGGCACCCACCTGGCACACACTTAAGGCTGTCAAGAATCAGGGCACAGGCAGATCCAACACTCCCATTGAGCTCTTGGCAACTGTATGTTTGTGAATCAGCTCCTTCTTCATTCCTGTGGTCGTGGCTGTAGCTGGATGTCCGGAGCGCTCTCTGCACCCATCACACTAGCACGGCCATTTTTGAACATTTCAATCAACTCATAATCGACTCTACGAGAGACAACTTTATCCCCATACTGAGCACACAGGCGGAGATGAATTTGTGCTCCCGGCACACCTTCTGCCCACAAAAAGCGTATGACAGGACGCTGTTCCTCTTCGTTTCATGACCATCTTCACCACAGGGTGACAACTCTTATACTAAACTGTAAGGGCGGCTGGCTTGCCAGACAAAACGAGTCACATGACACTCTCGGACACGACCAATGACTACTCAGCCCGCCTTCACCGTTTCCAAAGCAAATATAAAAGTGTGGAAACTTTTTGAACGTCCCTCGTAAATACATAAAGAAATCAGCAGCAAGAAGCTTACTGCATGGCACGTTTAATAATGTATGCTCACATATCTGTGTTCTAAACCCCACATTTCTACAGTGCATTTAGGTAAATTAAAAGCAGGAGCTAAACGACTTCACTTTGTGTGCGGCGTCTCCCTGAGTCTTTGCGGCGCATATCATGGGGAGTGCAGAAATGAAGAAATCCCTGCAGTGTGCCCCTCTGAGATCGAGCTCTCCTCAAAAGGCTGATGCTCTTTGACATAAGGCCAGTGATGGTTTAAAAAACTTAAAATCAACAACTCAGTCTTTTATACATTAAAAAAAAGCCGCACGAGATGCCAGAAGAGCATGAGGTGAGATGCCCAGGCAGCGAGGAAAACAAATTGAACAAAGATCTGAAGCCAAGGGGGCCAGATATCGACGTTCCAGGCTGACATGATTGGCTCTTTAAATGTTAAGCTGACATTGATTTTCTTCTTGCCTGATGCCTTTAACGGTGACCCAGAGTGACAAGACTGAGAGGTCCGCTGGCAGCGAACAGGAGAATCGGAGGGCCTCAGTGCCAACTGGTTACGAATGCCCAAGTTCATCAATTGATTTGTGTTGGACTGTGAACAAGAACTTGGCCGCACGAGGGCTTGGGATGAAAAAGTGAGCAGCAGTAGTGAGCAGAGTGAAGGAGAAGAAGCAGTTACAAAAATGGACAGATGAACAGACGATGCATAACGGATGGATAGACAGGTAAATGAAGGGTGGATGGACAGACTAAAGGCTGTTTAGATAGTTAAATGGGCGGAAGACAGACAGAAGGCTGAATAGGCCGATGGACAGACACTTGTTCAAGCAGATAAATGGAAGGATGAATAACCAAATGGATGGATGGAGAGACAGCGGAGTAGTTGAATGATTGGACGGATAAGTGAACAGATGGATGATGTGTGGACACGTGAATGGACAGTTAGATACAGTAGATGGAATGGACAGAAGGATGTGTAGACAGGTGAGTGGATGAGAAATTGGATGACAAACAGACATAGAAATAGATGGGATAAATAAATGTAAGGTCAGATGAGGGGACGGACAGATAAACAGTTAAACGAATAGGTGGATAAAAGGTGGACACGTAAATGGAGAGTTGGGTGCAGAAATAGATGAACCAATGAGAAAACAGAAATGGATTGACAGAAAGATAATTTAATGGATGCAGGTATAGTGAGACAGATGGATAGAATGGTGGAAGCACAAATGACCAGTTAGGAGGAATGGGCAGACGGTGAGATAGGTGGATTGACAGGTAGGTGAATGGATTGACAATTAAACAATTAGTTGGACAGATTGAGGCAAAGTTAAAAAGTTGGAAGGACAGATATATGAGGACTGGACATGTGACAGCTTAGAGGGTCCTTAATGTCCCTTATGTCATGCACGGTCTCTCATCAACCTGCAACATGCAGAGCAAGCTGACCTAGAAACTTCTGTCTTCCTTGGCCTGAAAAATCTCACGAGCATTTGTCATTAACGTATTGTTAAATTCAAAATTACATTTTTTTCTCTATTATCAGACAGATAGATGGACAGATCAATAGAGGAGAGAAAGCAGGCTGGACTGTTGGATGGATGGTCAGGCAGCTAGACAGCAGTTTGAGGAACAAATGAATGAAGAGTGGACAGATAGGTTGACTATAAAAAGTATTCACTCCTTGACAGTTTTCATATTTTCTTGTTAGACAATGTCATGTATGCACGTCTATGAATCACCGTATCAGCTCAGATCAGGTATGTGATACCACTCCAGGGTGACAGGGGGCGATTTCGTTAACAGTCTTGTCTCTTCTCTTGATAGCCCTGACAAGATGCCCCATGAGGGTGACTGACCCCTAGAGGTCCTGCTCCTTCCAGACAGCTCCATATGAAAGCAGCCATTCCCAAAAGGAGGCATCTCAGTCTAGATCTGAGCCTTCTGTAGTACGGAGCTCCACAGACAGACCTGTAGCATGGAACCATCAGAGGCTACAGTTCTTTTGTTTGCTTTTTGCTTGCTTACACCATTGAGCGCCTGTTTATTTTGTTTTTGGTGGCCAGGTTGGCACCCCAACTTTTCTCTGTACTTTGTCAGTGGCTTGTACCTGAGAACAAAAATGAATCCAAGTGGATCTAATTTGGCTTTTTTGACACTGATCAACAGAAAAAGACTCTTTAATGTGAAAGTGAACACAGACCACTGCAAAGTGGTCTAAATTATTAAAAAAAAAAATAATAATTGGTTGCACAAGTATTCAGTTTAACGCCCCTAAATCATCACTGGTGCAGCCCATTGGCATTGGAAGTCACATGATTGGTTCAGTGAAGGTCACCTGTCTCAGGTTTCACTTGACTGTCGTCTAAATGCACCTGAATATGGAAGGGCCAACTTGTGGTGAGTCACTATGGTGGGCTAACCTACACAAAGAAGACAAAAGAACACAACAACCAACTCCACGAAAAGCACAAAAGTCAGGAGCTGGAGATAAGAAAATTTCCAAGGCACCGAATATCCAGTTAAATCAATCATGTAGAGCAGAGGTGGAAATCTGCTACAGCAGGCCATCCACAGAAACTGAAGACGATGACCAAGAGACCTCTGAGATCTCAAACACACACACAGGCCAATTTAGTGTCACCAATTTACCCAACATACATGTCTTAGGAGTGTGGGAGGAAACCCATGCAGTCATAGGGAGAACATGCAAACACCACACAGGGATGCAAACCCTGCTCTCCTTGCCCTGAGGCAGCAGTGCAACCACTGTGCCACCCAGTCAGTAATGAGTAATTGGTCATTAATCAATAATTATTTGGTCAGTAATCAATAATTGGCCATTGGTAAATGGTCATTAGTCAGTACATCATTAAACAGCTTCAGTTGGTGAATAATCAGTAAATGATCTTTGGTAATTGGTCAGTGATCATTAACTGACAATTGATAATTGGTTATTAATCAGTAATTAATTAGTCAGTGGGGCGGCACGGTAGCGCAGTGGTAGCACTGCTGCCTCGCAGTTAGGAGACCCGGGTTCGCTTCTCGGGTCTTCCCTGCGTGGAGTTTGCATTTTCTCCCCGTGTCTGCATGGGTTTCCTCCCACAGTCCAAAGACATGCAGGTTAGGTGCACTGGAGATCCTAAATTGTCCCTAGTATATGCTTGGTGTGTGTGTGTGTGTGTCCTACGGTGGGCTGGCACCCTGCCTGGGGTTTTTTTCCTGCCTTGCGCCCTTTGTTGGCTGGGATTGGCTCCAGCAGACCCCCGTGACCCTGTAGTTAGGATATAGCGGGTTGGATAATGGATGGACAATTAGTCATTAAATAAATTGGTAAGTCACATTTTGTTACCAATTGTGATTGCATTCACTACACTTTTGGCACGCAGACTTATTCTGATAAACTGGAAGAACCCAAACTCTCCTCTTTTAAGTCAGTGGGAAACCGATGTGTTATATTATTTGAAATTGGAAAAAATCAAATACTTAGTTAGAGGATCCGTACAGACTTTTTTCAAAACATAGCAGGATCTAATCAGTAATATTTTAAAATAAGTTCATGAAGCACAGAGAATTTATTAATTTAGGTATGTTTACAAGCCTTAAAATTTACACCGTTTGGCTTGCTCTCTCTCTCAGGGGTGGGGATCGATCTGTTCTTAACTCAATTTTTCTTTTTGTAAAAACTTGATTGCTTTGTATGGATTGCAATAAAATTAATAAAAAAAATAAATAAAATAAAAAAATAAATTGGTAAGTAATCAGTAATTGGCCATTGGTACATGGTCATTAACCAGTACTTAACTGGTCATTAATCAACTTTAATTGGTTAATAATCAGTAATTGATCTTTAAATTGATCATTAGAATTGCAATTGATAATTGGACATTAATCAGCAAGATATTAAGAGATTAAGAAAGCCTGTGTTGTTACATGCAAACTGGGGTCCTCTAACTCAGGAAAACACTGGCAATTCTCAAACCTGCTACCAGCTGTTCTTGGTTTTTAATAGAAACTCTTACAGATCTAAGTGAATGAGGGTTCTTTCTCTGGATGGTTCTTTTGTAAACCAAAAATGGTCTCCTATAGTTTCACTCTTAACTGTCACTTTTTTTTTAACGTGTCATTAATGTGGTGTGTGCTTGTTGATTTTTGTGAGGCTTGTGCCTTTGACCGATTTATATCAGCCATGAGCAAGTTAAGTCAAGTCAAGTCGGGGAGCATGCACTGGTACAGCACATTGCCGCACCCACTACACAAAGAAACAACTCGGGATCCCAGTTGGCAACCCCCAGGCAGACATGCGGTCCAATCCTACCCTCTGGAAATGACCCTCTATCTGCCGCAGCCAGGTGTTACATGACTGGTCCAGCTACTCAGGTCCCCAGCAATGAGGATCTTACGAGCTGGATCACCCTCGGGGAAACGCGCCACATGGCCGTAGTGTCGTAACTGACGCTCACTCACAATGCAGGTAATGTGCCTCATTTGGGACTCCATGAGCAACTGCTCATTTGATACAAAGTCAAACCAACGGTACCCAAGGATTCTCCAAAGAGACACAGTACCAAAAGAGTCCAGTCTTCGTCTCAGGTCACTGGATAGCATCCATGTCTCGCAACCATATAACAAGACAGGAAGCATCAGGACTCTAAAGACTTGGACCTTCGTCCTTTTTCATAGATATCGGAAGCGCCACACACCCCTTTCCATCAACCTCATGGCCCCCCATGCTCTCCCAATCCATCTACTGACTTCATAGGAGGTATCACCAGAGACATGAATGTCACTGCCAAGGTAAATGAACCTCTCAACAAGGTCGACACTCTCTCCGCAGACAGACACACTGTTGATTGCCGTGCCCAAGAGGTCATTAAAGGCCTGGCTCTTTGGTTTTTATCAGGACACTCACAAGTCCAGACACTCAAGACTCCTCACTCAGTCTCTCGAGCGCCCCGATCAGAGCCTCCATTGACTCGGCGAATATTACAGCATCATCAGCAAAGTCAAGATCCCGGAATCTCTCTTCACCAACTGATGCCCCACAACCGCTGGACCCCATGACCTTGCCCAACACCGAGTCCATACAAGCATTGAACAGAGTAGGAGCAGAACACACTGCTGATGAACCCCAGAATCAACTGGGAAAAACACAGAAGTCCTGCCTCCACTCTGCACAGCACTCACAGTACCAGTGTACAGGCCAGCCATGATATCCAGCAACCTTAAGGGGATCCCGCGAACCCTCAGGATGTCCCACAGGACAGCTTGATCAACTGAGTCTTCTCCTTCAGTGGCACCTTGCCAGTCTCCTACTTCTGAAGTACGCTACATGACCAAAAGACCGTGGGCATGCGGACACCCCCCCCAAATGATTGAGTTTCATTTCTTTCATTGTTTGCATCTCAGGCTCACAGCCTTGCAGTTTCCATTGACAGCAGAATGGGTCACACTGGAGAGCAGAGAAGCTTTAAACATGACCCTGTCATAGGATGCCACCTTTGCCACACGTCAGTACATGAAATTTCCACTCTACTAGAATCTGCCCTGCTCTAGTGTAAACTCTTAATAGTGTGATGGGGAAGTGTTTAGGACCAACAATAGCTCATTCATCAAGTGGTAGACCCCAGAAACTGCCAGAGCAGGACTGCCGAGTCCTGAAGTGCATAGCACTTAACAATGGCCCACCCTCCGGAACTCACTGCCGGAACTCCAAACTGCCTCTGGAAGCAACATCAGTACAAGAACCATATGTCAGGAGCTTCATGTTGTGAAATGATTGGACAGACACAGGAAGAGGTTTAGGGGCAGCCACCCATATACTTGAAATAGGCTGCCAAAATTGAAAGGTTGGTTTCATTGAACAGGCCCCAACAGACTTCAGTCCAACAACAGAACCATCATAATAAGCAAAGATGGCAGTTTTAGAGACAGACTGGGGAAGTGATGTCATCGGGAAAGGAACCAGAAGTGATGTCATTGGAACTGGAACTGGAAGTGACATCCTTGAGTCTAGGCGAAATTTCACGTGGTTGGTCTACCGATGGAAAAGAGGGAGGATTAGGGCACCCTGCCATCCCCTGGTTTGGCATGGCATGTGTGTGACAATGTAATGAGTTTCCAAGGCCAAGCACACCGCCCACCATTGGACTCTGCAGCAGTGGACACATGTGGTCTGGAGTGTCGAATCACAATTCACTATCTAGTAGTCTGATGGACCAAGCCGGGTTTGGCTGATGACAGGAGAAGACTACCTTCTGAACTGCATGTATGGTAGAGGAGGGATTAATGATCTGGGGCTGTTTTTCAGGGTTTGGGTTAGAACCCTTGATTTCAGTCAAGTGTCCTGTTAATGTTACAGCATACAAAGACATTTTAGACAAATCACACACTTACAACTTTGTAAAGCCCCTTTTCTGTTCCACCATAACTGTTCCATAAATATATGGAGTGGCCTTCACAGAGTCCTGACCTCAACCCTATTGAACACCTTTGGTTTGAACTGGAACACCCAATGAGAGCCATCTTGAGTGAGATCTTCTTGTCTAGCATCAGCACCAGACCTTACCAATGCTCTTTTGGCTGAATGGGCACGACCCTCTCCAAGACTTCCTAAGTGAAGCCTTCCTAGACTGGTGTGAGCTGCTACATTTACAAAAAGAGGGGTCCTAGTCCACATTGATGACAGTAGTTCAGAAATGGGACGTCTAACAAGCTCATATAGGTGTGATGGCCAGGTGTCCGCTAACTTTTGGCCATGTAAGTGTATTTAATTGCCCAGATGGGTGAGTTTGTTGTCTTCTTTGAGATGGCACACTGGTTAGTGCTGCCACCCAGTAGCTGTAAAGACTGGGGTTCAATCTGTGTGGAGTTTGTATGTTTTCTCTGTGTCCATGTGCATTTTTCTTTGGCAGTCTGGCTTCACTCACCCAGATGCATAGGTTAATCTGATTAGCGCCACTAAATTCACCCGATGTTAATAATGTGCAGATGTCTTCTTGCGCTCTTCAGTGACAGGCATATTGGGGTCTGTAACCCCCAACCGAAATATGTTATGACAGTTCCACTTGATCTATCTCAGACAGAATTGTAATTTAATTTTTTTTCCACAACCCCCAAATTGCCCAGAATAAATTCCTTGCAACGTCCCAGGCTTAAAAAAAAATTGGTATGGCAGACTAAATTGAGGTGTGTCTGCAGAAGTCAGCGACTCTTTGCTTTATTATTAAGATCATGACTGTGACGCTCTCTAACGTGTTCCTCTGCTTCCTCTCCTTTAATTCCAACGGATCAGCGTTTCCAGTGACTTCAGTCCTCTCAAACTCGACTCTCGCCCGCCACGTCTCTTTTCTCCCACTTCCCCATTTTGCACTGCACCGTTGCAAGTACTACCACTTTTAACAAGAAAACGAATAAATAAATCCGAAGAGAAATTGGACAGAAAGCGTAGAGAATATTTAATATATCAATCCATTAGCGAAAAATAAATTCAGTTTGGAAAATATTGTGCAGATTAAAAGGCATCAGTGCAGAAACAAAACATTTACATCAGTAAATGGAGTTTAGCATCAGCGACTATCCACGGGACTTCAGCCTCCACATAAATCATCTTCAGCTCCTGGGGGTTTAAAACGGAGCCGCAGACTGACACATAACACGTGCCGACGGAGGTGCGAGACACAACGACAGTGTCACAGGGCCCATCGGACAGAACCAGCCAGCCCAGTATGGCCCACTTGGGGACCCTCAGTGTTATAAATGAAAAGTTTGTCATTTTTAGATTTAGATTAGAAACAACAACAGCAGCATTTATTTCTATAGCACTTTTTCACATACAGGATGGAGACGTCAAAGACGTCAAAGTCAAAGGCGTAATTACATGCAAAGATAAACAAATTCAATTTAGACAAGAATAATAATGCATGAATGGTATACAAAAAATATACAGTGCACTCTTACAAAAGACAATTTTGCATTGAGACAGCTTATAGAGAAGCATTGACATAAACACAAAGTATTGCATAGGTGTGGAGAGGGCTAATGATAGAGTGCCACATCAAGAGGTGCACGAGAGAGAAAGGGGGACCAGAGAAGTGTGTGAGGATTGTATGACAGTGTGAGAACTTGGGTTAAAAGCAGTGTTAAGGCAACAGGCAAGATCCCAGTTAGACAAGGTCTGCACCAGTCCTGACCTCTTTGATCTGGTTATGGAGGTGTTGAGTCGTGGGATAAAAGACGGATTCCCCACAATGCAGGCTTTTTGCTAAGAACATTATGCTGTGTAGTGCCAGAAAGAAGGAAGTGGAGAGGAAGTTGGAAGAATGGAGGAGGGCTTTGGAAGATACAGAGTTGAAGATAAACAGGAAGAAGAAGAAGAAGAAGAAGAAGAAGAGAGAATATCTGAGGTTTAATGAGGATCAGGATTCAGAAGTTAGCCTGCAGGGGAAGCCACTAGAAAGACTAGAGAAGTTTAAATACTGAGGATCAGTGGTAGCCTAAGATGGGGAACTAGAGAGCAGAGATAACCCACCGAGTGCAGGGTGGATGGAACAATTAGAAGGTGTCAGGAGTATTGTGTGATCAAAGAATTAAGGTGAAGTTTAAAGGTCAGGCTTTTAAGACAGTGGTGAGACCACCAAGGAGGTATGGAATTAAGACCTGAGCAGTAAAGGGAGCTGAGAAAAAGAAGTTTGATGTGGAAGAAATGAGAATGTGGAGATGTGTGGAGTTACAAAAAAAAGGACAGAATAAGAAATGAGACCACCAGAGGTGCAATAAAAGTGGGAGAGAAATCTAAGAAAATACAGGAAAGTAGACTGAAGAGTATGGACATGTGAGGAGGAGAGACAAGGAATATGTGGGCAAAAGGGAATGGAAGTACAGGGGCAAAAGTAAATGAGTGGAGGAGGATGGATAAAGTAAAAGAAGATCTGAAGGGAAAGGGTCTGACTGGAGAGGAGGTGCAGGACTGAGGTGTTTGGAGAAGGCTGATCAAGAACATCAACCCCACACAGAAGTAGGTAAAGATGAAGAGGAAGAAGAAGAAAAAGAAGACACTTACATAAAACAGATATACATATATAATTAGGAGAAGTAGAGTCCTTAGATATAGAATTGTAAATGAAGGGCTGATGATAAGGTCAGAGGGCCAGAGTGCACTGAAGGGGAAAAGAAAAAAACTACAGTTAAACTGAAGAAAAAAAATGAAAACAAACTCTGTAGAGGTTTTAGAGTGGCCACAAGACCACCAGCCCTCACTGGGCATTCTGCCTAACATAAATATTCTTAAGTCATTTGTTATTGTTTTTTTATGCTTCGTCTTAAGGCTCGTTTAAACTCAGAACGCAGACGCGCATGCATCATGGCTGCCACACGTTCCCAGCATTCATTTGATGCGTCCTCCGAGCAGGTCCTCAGAAATGAACGTGACGCGTGTGCGAGTTGCAGTACCAGCAAAAAGTTGGGTGGCACAGTGTGATAAAAGTCAGACTGTGACGTCAGAGCCTCTATTTACTATCTACATATGAGAGAAAGCCGCTATGTAGATCCTACGGGATCAATGTGTGCGCTTTGATGTTTGATGAACGGTTCGATGCGGTGCAGCAAAATGCCGACATACAGATGCATTTGTGGTGCGTTTATATTCAAGCGTCGCATATTCACGATCGTAATGACACGATACATTTTAAAAGTCTCACATGCCATCTTCTGTGCCGTCTTTTTTTTCTGGGGCATCCTCCTGACCTGACAGCAGTGGCAAACAGCAATAGATCGCCCCACAGAACACATTACATTTATGATATTCCAACTCTCTGCACATTTAGAATCCTTAGATTTATACTTGATATCACTTTCATGATGAAATGCATTAAAGTATGTATGTTACATTTTACAGATAAATCGTTAATTTCATTTAAATAATGAATACTGTTAATAGTTACACACATGGGGGTAACACGGTGGCAGAGTGGTAGCACTGCTGTCTTGCAGAGAGTCACGTCGCTGGTGTTCCCTGCCTGGAGTTTCCATGTTTTCCTGCTGGGTTTCCACACTGTGCTCCGGTTTCCTTCCAAAGATATGCAGATTTGGTGACGCTAAAATGATGCCAGTGTATGTGAGTGCTTGTATTCACCTTGCGATGAGCTGATGCCCCGTGTAGGGATTGTTTCTGCCTCGTGCCCAATGCTAGCTGGAATGGACACATCCCTGGATTGATGGAATTAATCATTAAACATCCTTTTCAGAGATATTACGATAAGGTGTCATCGGAATTTAATGGGTGTTCCAGGAAATTCACAACACAGCGAAGCCGAGCCTGTACTCGCCGTGACGATATCTCGCACTGCCACCTGGTGGATTCTTTCAGATTTACGTAAAGTACGCATGCAAGTATAAACAGTAAAACGCTTGCGTAGCAGAAGCGTCCGCTGGAGCACGCGTCTCGTTGCGTGATGTATAAACCCGGCCTTAGAGGAATCAATGCAGAGGGTCTTGAGACAAGTTGGGTATTCACTTTCATTCAAACATTCAAAAATCACAGATGGCTGCACAGGACTTTGATCAGGTTAGCGCTGGTAAACGCTACCACAGAAGAACCGGAACAGAAAATGGAGATCTCTAGGGTATTAAGGGTAGAATTGAATTGTAACTATAAAAAAGCAGAATTAAAAAAGTGGGATTTTAAGAGTTTCTTAAAACGTTCCATAGCGTTAGCCTGGCACATCTCCATAGGTAAAGTATTCCAGATTTTTGGTGCATAGCAGCAAAAGACGCCTTCTCACCACTTCTTTTTTGCTTGGCTCTTGGAATAATAAGCAGACCACCATTAGATGATGTAAGGTTACAACCTGAAATTTAAGGGGACAGGCACTCCAAAATATAGGAAGGAGTGAGATTATTTATGGCTTTATACAACATTAGTAGTATTAGTAGTATTTTAAAATCAATTCTAAAAGACACAGTTAACCAGTGTAACGACGCCAAGACGGGTGAGATGTGGTCATGTTTTTTTTTGTTTTTTTTCTGGCAAAGATTCTCACTGCTGCATTCTGGACTAACTGCAACCGACTGACGTCTTTCTTAGGTACACCAGTTAGGAGTGCATTACAGTAATCTAGCCAACTAAAAACAAATGCATACAGTGGTCCTTACATGGAAAAACGCAGTCCTAATAATCTGGTTAATGTGCAATTTAAAGTTTAGGTCAGACTCCATGATCAAACCTAAATTCTTTATTTCTGCCTTGATGTTTAATGCCAAGGGATTAAATTTATCTCTAAAACCTTCTTTATTTCCACTTTTATTAACGACTACAATTTCCGTTTTTTTTCCTTATTTATCTTGAGAAAGTTGTCACTCATCCATTCAGAAATACAAATACGTCAGGCGTCAGGGTCATCAGGTACTACAGTATACAGATAATAAGTAAAGCGGCAAGTCATCTGCTGAGCTGTGGTAGTGCATTTTCTCTTTTGAGGTTATCTCGCACAATGAGAGCATGTCGATTGAAAATAACAGCGAGCCCAAAATAGATCCTTGCGGTACGCCATACAATATCATGGACCCCCGAACTACACTCACCACAACTAACAAAGAATTTTCAACCTGTTAAAAATGACTGAAAACAATTTAAGACACTGCTGGAAAGGCCTACCCTTTGGCTAAGATGTTTTATTAGAATACTGTGGTTTATGGTGTCACTCAAATCTAAGAGAACAAGAACAGGCCTCTGTCAGTATTAACCCTTAAGTCATTTACTACTTTAACCAGTAGAGTTTCTGTACTATGATTTGTCCCAACACCTTACTTATCAAGAATAGAATGTTTGTTTAAACTGTCATATCACTGCTGACAAACTGACTTTTCTAGAAATAAAAAAAAAAAAAAAATGGCATGTTAGAAATACCGCATATAGTCGCAGATAAGTCGAGACTTGATTTTACCATATAATTTCCGGTATTTTATAATGTCGGCTGTATAAGTCGAATGCAGAAAACTCCCGCTATTGGTCCAAGAGATTATGATATGCTAACGCCCACCTGAGAGAGTAACCACGGAGCACACAGCCTTTATTTTCTATGTGGGTGCAGCAATACGCTGTATCATCGTGTGCTCCTAACCTCTCTCTCTCTCTCTATTGTGCCTACGTGACCACACGGTAATACCCGAACTATTCCGAAGCAACGTTTGCAATGATTTGTGTTTTTTGTATCTTATACCCTCATACACCTTTATTGTAAGAGCATCCCTTATCTACGATGGAGCATTCGTTCAGAAGAAAATATGAAGCTGGTTTTAAATTAAACATCATTGAAGTAGCGAAAAAAATTGGCAACTGCGCTGCTGCAACAAAATTTGATGCATCCGAGAAACTGATGAGAGATTGGGGGAGGCAAGAAGATGTAAAAGAATAAATAAAAAAAAATTAAGTGTCGCATTTTTGAACGGGCGTATAACTCAGGGTCTGATTTTATGATCGATTTTTCGGGTTTCAAGGCCCGACTTATATGTGAGTATATATGGTAGCTCTAAAATTTGCCACAAAACGTGCATGGTGTTAATCTTTTCAAAACTGTAATACAGTCAGTTGACACTTTATTAGGACCACGCACTCTTTTGTCAGAAACTTCTCAACGGTTAACAGGATCAATTAAATAGATTTGCTTTCTCTTGCCCTAAGTGTACCCTTCAGTGCCTTTCCTCTGTATTGACATATGTCTGAATGTCTCCCTCTGTCAAGTGTGCTCCCAGAAAGCCTGCTTCTCAGACTCTTGTCATTATTTTCAAGGCGCTTCCTGTCCACTTCTGTGCTTCCCATCTTTGAAGGCAACTTCAACGTCCCCCAAGAGCATAGTGGCCTCCATAATTCTTAAATGGAGGATGTTTGGAGCAACCACGACTCCTTCTAGAGCTGGCTGCCCAGCCAATTCTTGCATTCCTGCCTCTCAACTGTCTCATGCCATGCTGCTGTCGTGCCCATAAAAATGGCTTGGTTTTAACTCTTTGTACTCCAATGCTGTGCCGATCTTTCTTCCAGGATTGAATACTGCCAATAACCCACAGATTGTGAAAGGGTTCTCTAAAAATATGTATTTCCCTTCATTAGAAAAGAAGCAGAGGATGATTGTGTGTGGAACCCAATGAGAACTGGTCGATGTTAAGAGTGAGTGGAGCCCAGCCAGGGTCTGTGTTGGGACTGCTGCTATTTTTAAAATATATAAGCGATTTGCAAAAAAATATAAGCAACAAGCTGGTTAAGTTTGCAAATGATACCAAGATAGGTGGACTGGCAGATAATTGACAATCTGTGGAATCATCACAGAAGGAGAGCAGACAGGCTTGGGCAGATTTGTGGCAGATGAAATTTAATGTAAATAAATGTAAAGAATTACACGTAAGAAGCAAAAATGTGTGGAATGAATACACAATGAGAAGTCTTAAAAATCGAAAGCACCTCTTATAAGAAGGATTTAGGAGTCATAGTGGACTCGTCACTATCAACTGCCAGACAGTGTTCAGAAGCCATGAAGAAGGCTAACAGACTGTCATGTTATATAGTGCCTTGATATGTGGAGTACAAGTCACAGGAGGCTATACTGAAGCTTTATATCCCACTGGTGAGGCCTCATCTGGAATTCTGTATGCAGTTTTAGTCTCCAGGCTACAAAAAGGACATAGCAGTGCTAGAAAAAGTCCAGAGAAGAGCGACTCGGCTGATTCAGGGGCTACAGGAGATGAGTTATGAGAAAAGATTAAAAGAGCTGAGCCTTTACAGTTACAGCAAAAGAAGATTAAGAGGTGACAAGATGGAAGTGTTTACGTTTATGAAGGGAATTAGTCCAGTGGATCGAGACGGTGACTTTAAAATGAGTTCATCAAGAACACAGGGTCACATCTGGAAATGGAAAGGGTAAATTTTGCTCAAATATTAGAAAGTTTTTCTTCACACAGAGAACCACAGACACCTGGAATAAGTGACCATGCAGTGTGGTAGACAGTAGGACTTTAGGGACTTTCAAAACTCAACTTGATGTTATTTTAGACGAATTGAGTGGACAGGCTTGACGAGCTTTGTTGGGATGAATGGCCTGTTCTTGTCTAGATTGTCCTAATGTTTATCATTCACTACAGAATGTCACCCGCGGCACTTTAATTAACTTTTCACGCATATCACTGGAGTTTATTAGGAAGGCTACAGAATTGCCAGAATGGCATGTAAATGGTGACCAGACAGGGACGTGAAGACAGGCACAGTAAGGCAGCAGTGCTAACCACTGGGCTACATTACCATTCAGTAACGGATCTCACACACCCCACTCACATTCAGTCTGTGTAGTTTAGTGCAGTGAGTACTGGGCCTTAATCTTAGAGGCTGCTGGTTCAAATACTGTGCAACTCATGCTGATCTCAGTTGTAGATCACCTTGGATGAAAGTGGCAGTCAAATACAGACAAGTAATGAACACAACACGTACATCATTGGGGTATAACAGGAAGTCTTCAGAAACACCACAAAGACATGGGGTGAACATGTAAACAGGCAGAGATTTGAACCCAGATTTCAGGAGGTGCAAGGCAGCAGCAAACTAGTGGGTCGCCTTATCATTCAGTACAGGGTCTCGCACACATTCTCTTAAGTCAGCTTGTAAAGGTGGTATATACTGCAGGGGATAAGGTGCAGGTTTAAGTGCCCCATGATTAAGGGAGTGACTCCCTAAACCTGACTGTTATGCCAGTTATGATAATAAAATATCTGTAAACTTTGGTACTTTACCCTGATTTTATAGGTCATGTTGAATAAAGGCATCACACAGACAGCCTTAACACACACCATTATGGGGCAGCTGGAATAGTGCAGAGACACCACAAATAATTCTTTGCATTTATATAGCGCTTTTCCCACTACTCAAAGCACTGAGCAAGGGCCCAACAGAGCAGAGTCCCTTGTGGCATTTACAGGATTCGAACCAGCAACCTTCCGATTGCCAGTGCAGATCCCTAGCCTCAGAGCCACCACTCCGCCTAACAAAAAACATGAACAGACAGATTTGAACCCCGGCTTCGGGAGGTGTAAGGCAGCAACACTAACCACTGGGCCACCTTACTATTCAGTATAGGGTCCCACAACTGCCAATTAACACAAACATCATTGGAGTATCGTAGGAATACTGCAGAAATGGGACTAGGGGAGAACATGCAAACAGTGACCAGATAGAGATGTGAGGCAGCAACAATAGCCAGTGGACCACCTTACCATCCAGTGTGTATAGGTGGTGTGGTGTAGTGTAGTGTAATGTAGGGGGGGCCAAGTACTTACCCATAGACCAGGAGGCTGCTGGTTTAATTACTCTGTGACTTGCGGGGTGATCCTGAATGAGCCACTTAACACAGCTATGTTAACTCTTTCAGTGCTGATGTCGATTTTTATCGAAATTCAGGGGTAGAAGACAGTAATCGGCTGTAAACTGCGACAAAACTCACCCTTCCATTTTAGTTCAACTCTCTTTGCTAGAAGGAAAGTTAAGTAGCTTTGTTGATTTGACCGAGATTCCCTGCATGAGTAGCGAAGAGCAAACAATTTCTAAAATGGCATCGTCATCTGGTGACAGACTAAAACGGATATTCAAATTAAAATACTCTATGGATCTTTAACGTATTATTGCTGAATCAGACTCTGACTTGTCGGACTTGAAATTTGATGCAAGTGATCAGGAGATGGAGATCAAAAACAAAAGTGAGGTACCGGCATCAGCTGATCAGTCCCCTGCTGATCTTATGGTGCTGAACACGTTTGGGTAGCTGATTCGCCTACGGCAGCATTCATCTGGGAGGACCACCACTTATAATGACGAGAGGTACCAACCATATTGCGTCACACTGTGACTGCCACCGCTGCCCATCTGATGTGCAAAGACAGCCAAGGCAGCCAGCCCACCATGCATTCCTGTTGGCCACTGAGGTACCCCCGCGCACCCACAGAGATGCCAAACATGCTCCAACAGCAGCCACAGCACGTAGCAACAGACATTTTAGGTTTATTTATGTGTAAAACCACTGCTTTGTGTGCTTTTCAGAAAACCGAGTTTTTTGGAAAAAATATTCAGCCCTTAAAGAGTTAATAAAATAAATAAATAAATAAATAAGAGATGTAAGCTTTTGTGCTCTACCCTGATCTTGTAAGGCCCCCTAGGACGAAGGTGCCAGGCAAACATATACTAATTCTAATGATACACAGATGTTGATGACCTTAACACGCACGTCTTTGGGATGTGGTAGGGAAGCTTGAGAAAAATTACAAGGACGAGGAATGGGAGCGCATGTATGCCTAACACATTTGAAGCTCTGACTGCAAGCCGCCAACACTAACTCCCTGTGACTGTGTGCTTCTGACAAACAATATGTACAATAAAAATGGCTGCTTTGAGCAGCTGTATATACCACCTTCCATAGTGTGCACCACTAGAACGCTCCCAGCAACATTCCCAATGAGGCAGATCATCAAGACGCTCCAACAGGCCTCGGCTCAGTGTCCTCCCACAGCTGGGCTGTCTGCCCCACTGACAGGCGTATTTCCGAGCGACGCTGGAGAGCAGGCCTCCTGAAGAGCTCCTCACACAGAGACGCTCCTCTCCATCTGGAGAGCCATGTCCAGGACCAGAAACAAGAATGAGCTGATAAGAAGGGGGTCTTTTGTGAGCTGTGAGGGGTGGGGGGGGGGGGGAGTTTGGGTTGTTGTCTGTCCGGTAATTGTTTAGATGTCATTAGCCCACCGCCCCCGTCCTTCCCATCTTCACTATGCGGTTACTCACGGTCCTGTCCATGCTGGGGCTCTCACTGTGGTAGCTCCCACTTCAAAAGCTGCTCCATGAAAAGGAGTCATTTGACCTGCGACCCTCCGCAGCAGCTAAATGGGCAGATAAAGAATTAGCCTAATTTGTATCATCTCAATAAGTTACTGTGCCTTAAAACAGGAAGGTCATGACTCCGGGACACAAGCGCTTCCCATGGCAACCAAACTTACCAGCAGGCCTGCTTTTCTCTCTTTCCATATTGGGGTGAGTGCATTTAGAGATAAGGGGAAAGAAACATGGGATGATCACACTAGCCCAAATCGAGGACTGAACGGGCAATTTTTTTTCTTCTTTAGATCCCCCCCCCCCTTAACCCTCTAATCTGTCTGAACAACTCAGGAAAAAAAAATCTCCAAATGTTAAAACAAAAGTCAATGTATGCCATTGTGGTGTCCACACCGGGCGCTCCAACCGTGGCCAATGCAAAGAATTTAGAAGGGGAAAAAAAAGGGCGGGATAGTCCGGCTGGAATGTCCAGATTTGATTAGGAGAAAAGCAAGGTTTGTTTCCCAAACCCCCCCCCACCCCCTCGACGGAAAAGAAAAGGGAGCGCTTGTTCCAACGCCGCGGACAATGGCGCCTCGTCAGACTCGGTGAACTCTGTGTAATAATTCAAGCCTTTGATTTGACAAATGTTTTTGTGTCTTCCTCCACATCTGCAAATACCTCTGCTTTCCCTCGTTGACAGCCAAGTGCTGTCGGTGTCAGCAGGCTGGGAAGCGTGAAAGAGTGACACAGAGTTGCAAGTGTGTAAGTATGGGGGGGCTACCTAAAGAACATGTGGGGCTGATCGATCAGCTTTGTAAGATGTGTGGGACTTGGGTATTGAAACTTATTCCTGACCCTCACATAAAAAATGTTCGAGTCATTTCACAAAAGTATTACATTATTTTGCAAAGATATTGCCTTCGGCTAGTAGTAACATTGTGCACGTGCTTTAGTCGTCTGGTGACAGCTAGTGAGTGAGAGGTTAGGCACACATATAGTGCACAATCAAGTGACAAGAACTTAATAAACGTGGCAGGCATAAAAGTTTCATGAGGTTCCATAACTACAGAAGTTTCAACACAGGCAGAATGGCAGAGCCTCACAATGGCAGAATCTGCATGGGGTTTGCACATTCTCTCCCTTTGCATTAGTAGATTATTGGCATCAGTGTGTGTGCTTAACTGCAGACGATTCGCTGTTTCAAACTGGAAATCTGTCAGTAATATGTCTCAGTTAACAAAAAATGTTTGTCCCTCAAGTGTGGTGAAGTAAAGAACATCCCTTTTTCAGTCACCGACCTAAGCCCCCAGAGATTAGACATATGGATACTGGCTACTGTGCCACCAGATCGCTATAATCAAAATATTCATAGCAAATACTTGGATTAAAACTACACAGATACTTTATTTATAGGTTTCTTCGGAAGTTTATTCATGGCAGTGACAAAAACATACAATTTATAGTATTACTTCTTAAAAGAATTGCATTATTTCACAAAGATAATGTCTGCTGCTTGTAACATCGTGCATGCGCGTGCTTTAGTTGTCTGGTGGCAGCTATTGAGAGATTAACCACATGAACAGCTTGCAATCAAGTGGCAAGAACAGAAAAAATCTTAAAGATATGCATAAACTTTGGTAAGATCAATAAGGTGTTTTAACATTGGCATACTGACAGATCAGAGCTGCCATTTCTGCCTCACACCGTCAGAGTCTGCATGGAGATCCTCTACCTCGTGCGTTTGTGGATTCAGTGATAGTAGTGAGTGTGGTTAACTGCAGAGGACGATCTGTTTTAACACTAAATACTGGAAACGTTTCAGTAATAACATCTCAATTAACAAAATATGTTTAGTCCTTTGTATGCTGTGAAGTAAACAACATCCTTCCCCTTTTTCCATCCCCAACTCTTCAACACAGGCAGAATGGCAGAGCCTCACAGCGCCAGAGTCTGCATGGGGTTTGCACATCCTCTCCCTTTGCATTTGCAGATTATTGGTATCAGTGTGTGTGCTTAACTGTAGACGATTCCCTGTTTAATACTGGAAATCTGCCAGCAATATATGAGGTGAAACCGCCAGCCGGCTAGGTATATCCTGTGAATAGCCCAGTCAGTATTTGCACAACAATCGCTACACGAGTTGCCGCTATAATGTTGGGTGAAAAAAAATCGAACAGCGAATCAACATCAGATTTCTCGCGAAACTGAACAAACTTATGAAATGATAAAAACAGTGTATGGTGACAGTTTGTCTTGCACACAACTTTTTGAGTGGCACAAGCGTTTCAAGGAAGGACAAGAAAATGTGGAAGACATTCAACGCCCAGGTTGACGGATGAAAACATCTAAACGGTGAATCAGATTGCTCGAAATGATCATACTACTTTTTCCGTAAAGCAGTTTTTGACTGACTAAAACATTCCTGTCCTCAATCCTCCTCCCTATTCGCCCGATTTAGCTCCCTGTGATTTTTTACTTGTTCCCAAAATCAAATGTGACGGGAACACATTTTTCTTCAATGGATGAAGTGAAGACAAAAATGGCAAGCCTGGTGAAGAGCCTCAAGCAAGAAGACTTCCAGCACTGATTCAATACAATGGAAGACACGTATGGAACGGTGTAGAGATTGGGAGGGGGAGCATATAGAAGGGGACAATATTTAGAATGCTGGAATTCTTCAATAAATATATATTTTTTTACAAATCCGGTTATTTTTGTGTCTCACCTCGTATCTCAATTAACAAAAAATGTTTTGTCCCTCAAGTGTGGTGAAGTAAATAGCATCTTTCCCCTTTTTCCATTCCCAAACTGAGTACCCTGAGAGTCGACATATGAATGCTGGCCGCTGTGCCACCAGATCCCAGTGTTTCCAAAATATCTACAGCAAATAGCTGCATCAAAACTACACTGGTACTTTATAGGTTTCAACAGAAGCGTATCCTCACCACTGGAAAAAAAAAGAAAAGAAATGCAATTACTTCTCAAAAGAATTGCATTGTTTTACAAAGATACCGTCTGCTGCTAGTAAAATCGTACATGCACGTGCTTCGGTCGTCTGGTGGCAGCTATTGAGAGACTAACCACACAACGTAGCTTGCAATCAAGTGACAAGAACTGATAAAATGTTATAGATACACAAAGTTTAGCAAGTTCAATACACGTGTTTTAACGTTGGCAAAACAAAAAGTGGTGCCAGAATCTACATGGTGGACCCCTCTCCCTTTGCATTGGTGGATTGACTGGTATCAGTTTGTGCGTGTTTAACTGCAGATGACTACCTGTTTGAACATAGAATACGGAAAATGTGTCAGAGATACGTCTCAATTGACAAAACACAAAAGTCCTTCATGTGCTATGAAGTAAAGAACATCCATCTCCTATTTCCATCCCGAACCTGAGCACACCACCCCCGCTCCCCGAGATTCAACATATGAACACTAGCCACTATGCCACCAGATCACACCATTTCAAAATATCAATAGAAAGTTGCTGGCTTAATACTAAACTGATGCTTTATTGATAGGTGAACTGGAGTTACTGGATTGCACACAGCACACTCTTTTCTGATTGGAGCCCTGCAAAGAACTGCTGTCCCATCTGCCATGTTTGCTACTTGCCTTACACCCTTAGAGGTTATTGGCCGGGACGATTAAATGTACTCCTCAGCACATACAGGATTAACTGTACAGTGATCCTCTGCCTATCGCGGAAGTTACGTTCCAGACCCATCAGAGATCCGCAATATAGAAAGACCATATAAATAAACATTTTTTTTATAGTTTAGGCCTTAAAATACCCCTCCCACATGCTTTAAACACATGTAAACTTATTAAAACACTTTGTAAACACATATGATATGTGGATGTCGGGCTAAGTACAGGTGCAACATGATAATAATAATATTATAAAAATAATGTAGTGTACCGTCAATTCATTCAAGCCGTAATGGCGAGCGACGTCCGCGTAACGCTTTCCTTCCCGAAGCATATCCAGGAGTTTTACCTTCTCCTGAATGGTTGAGGTCTTCCTCTGGCGCTTAGACTCACTACTACCAGAAGGCTAGAAGACGCAGGACGCTTGGGGGCCATCGTAGGGCTTAAAAAAAATGAAAAGTTCACAAAAAAGTTTGCTCACAACAATCGGACCACAAGCAAGGTACGCGATACGCAGAGAACTGAGATGCGTCAGGGACCCACGCGAGCTGTTCTTGCGAGATTACACCACGTTAGCAGCAGCAGCCAATCAGAGACCAAGAGAATGAAAATCCTGCTCTGATTGGTTGAGTCTCCTCTTTCAGCCAATAACAAACCTTGTAAGAAATCACCTGGGTACTGTAATGCGAAACTCTTTGTCTACCGTAGTGTACAATGTTTAATGATTTAAAGTATTGCTTAAATGTTAGATATGTTCCACAGAAAAATCTGCGATATAGTGGGGGCGCGATAGCTGAACCGCGATATAGTGGGGGATCACTCTATACCTGTAACATCTGTTCAATGATTGTCACTTGATTGCTTAACCTCTTCCTCAATAGCTGTCACTAGATGAGTGGCGCACATGCCTGCACGATGTTACCAACAGCAACAGGCAATGTCTTTGCAAAATAATTTTTTATTATTTGTTTTAAATGCCAGGAATAAGCTTCCATATTTAGCAAGAGAGTGAGGGGAATTTGCAAGCGATGTTGGCCTCTGGTAGCAAGTGAATGAGACAAGACCTAAATTGTAAGTGCAATTGTGTTGAGGAGTGACTTTTGGTGTCAGACAGCGAGTGGCTGTGACAGAATGGCAAAGTAGGAGGAGCAGCCTGATGATGCCAGCAGTGAATTTGCACGACACACTGAGATACTGTGAGGTGAGACCCCCTTTTGGCAATTATTGTAGGCTTCAAGTAACGAATGAGAGCAATAGAGTGAGACAAACATGAAGGGCCACCCAGTCTCTATAAGATTAATATGTCCATTTGTCAAGTGCGAATTGGCTATGTTTCGAGAGTAAGGTTGAATTATCTAGACAACGTAATGAGTGACCACAAGGTTGTTGGCCTCAGACAGCGAAGAATCACCCTGATTTGACAAGTCCTGTCGGTCATGTGTACAGAGTGGGTGTCAGAGTGACAGAAGAGGAACAATCAAATTTGTTGAGTCAGCAATGTTGGTGTCAGGTAGAGAGTGTATGCTTCAAAGTGAGATTTTGTGAGGGGCAATCCCAGTTGGCAAATATTGTAGGCTTCAGGTAGCAGGTGAGTACGGCAAGACCCGATTTTCAAGTAGTGTTGTTGCTTAGGTGGCAAGTGGCTGAGCTCGACTGGGTTGATCGCATGAGGGGTGACCACAGTGATCGAGTGCTTTCAGTGTCAGGTAGCAAGTTAGTTTCAAAAGAGTTGGACACACGTGAAGTTGACGAGTACCATCGGACTCGAGTTGTGAGAAAAATGTGTTGATTGGTTAAGTGCTATTCATGTACAATTGTAGAATGATGAATTTAAATAGCATGATGGGTAATCCCAGGTAGCGAGGTTTGTTGGACTCAGGTGCCCGGGAATCCCAATTACTCCTGACTGTGGGATGGGGTGGGATTTGATGTGGGTGGGATAAGATGTCTGGTTCCTCCAGTATTCAGTAATCCTCATCTTGCTGTGGAAAATGGGGTGGGGCCAAGGTCCACTGTGAGGCATGAGATAGGCTGAGCACTCACGTGGGAGGGGTCAGATGTCAGACCCCTTCCGTGTTCTCTTTTCCACGCGATGTCCAAGTGATAGCATATGATGAAGGTACAACATCTGATGTGTATCTTTTAATCAATTTGCTAGTAATGATGTTCTTTATTCAATTGCGTACTAATGATATTGTTTATTTATTCATCAGCAATTTAAAGCAAATACTGCCCCCTTACTATACCACAATGTAGTGATATCATATACTGTACATGGAGAGTCACAACACCACGAAGTCGGTGCAGTTTTTGGGCAGCAGTTTAGGATGGAAGTTAAAGTTAGGGCTTAGTGTGGTTAAGGTGAACACTAAATAGTAACACCAAAACATCCACCCCTACCCCATCACAAGGACCAAATCGAGAAGCACTGTCAGTTTCTGGATGTGAAAGAGGGAAAAGCAGGAGGAGCACCCCAATTTGTGGAGTGCTGTCTGCAACAGAGTGCAACATCGTGGGGGTAACCCTAGTTTGTAAGTGTTAAAAGGTTTTGGGTAGTAAATGAGCTTTACAAAGTAAGACGGTTCGAGGGTTGACCCCATTTCAGTCGTCGGACACCAAAACTTTAGAGGACACCTTCAGGGCTATGCCAAGCCAAGCAATGCCACTCCACACACCATGAGGGGTTGCAGTTGTTAATTCTTTCTCGCCTTTGCTTTACAGTCCAGAAGAACGTCAATAATGGTCTAGTTGCAGATTCAGAAGCCCCCAGCGAACAGCCAATTGCTCATCAGTCATCATTATTTGAGTCCGGTGACCCTCCCACAACTCTAATCTTAACCATAGTGTAACCTGGTAGATCATGTAATATCACTGACGTATAAATCAAAGTGACAACCTCCTCCATGTATGTAGTGGAGTTCTGGAGAACCACAGCTAGACCCTACTGAGAAGCGGCATCAGGACATCAACTGCCATCACTCCCCCATCCCACCTTTTAGACCGCATTCAAACTGACCAACAACAGAAGCTGGGCTTTCACTTATGGACCTTAATCACAACTTTGGTCAACTGTGTTGACATCCGAGTGCGAACATGTAACCTTTAGTTCTTGTCGTTTAAACACATTATCATTCTTTTTTATTAAATGGGGTTTCATCTGGATGACATTTTGTCTTCTTCATCTTACTGACACAGTATAAGAGCTTGATCGAGATACAGAGGACTAGAACTGTCCAGATATGTTCAATGATGTGGTAGAGCTCAGTAAAGCAAGATGGTGTGACAGGTTGAGCCTGGTTGGCATTGGCTGTCAGTCTCAAGGAGCAAGTAGGCATGACAAGAATGAAAAGGTTAGTCAAGTAGCCAGCTACATATTGTGAGGGGCAAACCCAGCAGGCGGATGATGGTGTGCTGTTGGGTAACAAGGGAGAGGAGTTGAGTGAAACAGCGACAGGCAGTGATCCAAATTGACGAGTGCAGGCTGTGTCAGATACCGAGTGACCACGACACAGATAGATATCATGAGGGGCGACCCCAGACGGCAAGTGTCGCCAGTCTCAGGTAGCTATTCAGCACGACAGAGTTAGACAGGCAAGAGGCACCCTGATCTGTCAGCAAGGAGCATCAAGACTTGGTGGGGGAAGGGAAAAAACAATGGAAGAATAGAAAGAAAGTTGGGCACGTCCCTAAGTTTTGCTATTTGGCTTTTGTTGTTTGAATTAAAATAAAGGTTTCCTTCTCTCTTGTCACAATCGATTAGCCGGTGGGACGCCTGCGATCGGCGTGCCTGGGCTTCTCGCCCCCGGCCCTGTAGCGGATTTGACGGGGTGTAGAAACTGAAAGAGCCAGCGTGCTGTGACCGCGTCACCTGCAATCAGCCTGAGCGCCGGCAGAGATTAATCGTGACAGTAGGCAATATTTCCAACATTATTAGAAGAGAAACCTAATATTTCGGGACATCAGGGATAGCGGAGCTGGTGTCCATCAAAGTGAGAGCCTTCATTTTCTGCTCCTTGGATGGCTAACCTCCGCGCTTAACCCCTTTCTACACGATGGGTCTTCTATTTTTGTGAGCGAGCGGCTCGTCAGCAAGGGGTTATGATGAGGCTCCGCACTTATTATGGCCAGTTAGGCCTGTTTACCCCAGAATAAAGATGACCCCCTCCCCATTCATCCCTGCATCCCCATCCCTTAGAAGGAATAAAAATAATTCAATCCGCATATTTGTCTACAAATGTATTTATTTGTCTGTCTCTTCAATTTCGTTCAGTTCAAAGGTGCTCTGTGGACGCCCAGTTCGCCGCACTGTCATAGCGTTAGAATAAAAACACACAAACACCGACAAAGGCGTGCAGTGAGGATTACACCCATGAAGGAGACACAAAGGCACATATCTGTATGTATATGTGTGTGTGTGTGTGCATATATTTATATATATATATATATATATATACATATACACACACACACACACTTACATATACAAATACATATACACGTACATATACATGTATATATATGTTATGTATATGTGTGTGTGTGCATATACATATATATATGTATATGTGTATATATGTATGCATGTACAATATATGTGTATATATATATATACACACATACATACATATATATACATATTTACACACATATATGTACACATATATATATAAATATATATATACATATACATATATATAGATATATATAAATATATACATATACATACATATATATATACATACACACATACATATACATACATACATATATATACATACATACATATATATATATGGCATAGCATCACAGGAATACTCTGACAAAACCTGGACCCCAATTTCATTCTAGGGTGGGCTGACTGCTGTCTAGTGTTTGTTTGTGCTCTTTGTGTTCCTGTTGGCTGGAGATGCTTCATATTTCTCTGGTGGGAGGTGGGAATGTAAGGAAGATGGAACACCCCACACAGGGCTGAGGTGGGGATCAGAAAGGCTGGAAGGCCATCATGTGTACAATGATAACTTTAAAAAAAAACAAATAAAAATACACCAATACTGATAAAGGTAATTAATTAAAAACCACACACAAATATTTTATAAGTGACACAGCAGCTAACTCACCACACTTGGATCTGTCCAGGCCGGGAATGACCTCTGTGTGATGCTTGCATGTTATCGCCATGTTCATGTGCGTTTCCTCCCATGGTCCAAAGAACATAAGAAACTTGACAAACGAAAGGAGACCATTCTGTCCATTTCTTGCACGTTTGTTTAGCTAATAGCTAAGTTGTCCTACTATCTTATCCAGATGCTTCTTAAAGGTTGTCGAGGTTTGTGATTCAACTCTTTGCCTTGGTCATTTGTTTCAGTTTCCTACAGCTTTGTGTAAAAAAGTGCTTTCTGGTTGCAAAGACAAGCTGGTGTGGCTGGTAGGATGAGGGGGTGTGCCCCACAGGACTGGCTGATTCCCAATACTCTCAAAGGGATAGGTGCCATACAAAGGATCCAAAACCCAAACATATTATGAATATGTACAAAAGAAAAATAATAATCCATAGTCACTGAACAGTGGTAATCGTACTCTCACACTTCAATTCTCTGCCTGAAATCAGCCCGACTCAGTAGAGCACAGATCACCTCTATGACATAAGTATGCATGGACACAGCTACCGGATAGGACCACAGGCCCTTCAGTCTGCTCAAGTACGCCATCTTCATTCTTTCACAGAAGCATCCCATCCTCTTCAAGTAGTGACTACCACTGAGAGACTGACATATGCATAAATGTTTGGAATGGTCACCTCATCATCTTGTGTTTTCGTTGTGTCTTTTGAAAGTGCTTGTACAGCAGATCACAGAGGATCACAGAGAAAGACACTATAAGTTAAACAAAAATGGATTTAAATGTGAGTTCCTATAATATACAATTTAAGAAGTGTCTGAAAGCATCAAATGGTGAAGGAGCTCTGGAGCAGACGGCCTGTGAGGCACGAATCCTGACATGGTGGCAGCAGCACTGGGCTAAATTACCTGAGCTTTAGGAGCAGCAACAGTGGACACCTTGTATAAGAAGAAAAAGGAGAGAAGCAAGAGTTAATAAGAAATCAATACATCAATAAATACTGAATGGTGGGATAGATAGATAGATAGATAGATAGATAGATAGATAGATAGATAGATAGATAGA
>JANRMT010062857.1:35390035-35403066 GCA_026402145.1 Polypterus bichir lapradei
ATAGATAGATAGATAGATAGATAGATAGATAGATAGATAGATAGATAGATAAGCACTATATAATAGACAGATAGGCGCTATATAATAGATAGATAGATAGATAGATAGATAAGCACTATATAATAGACAGATAGGCGCTATATAATAGATAGATAGATAGATAGATAGATAGATAGATAGATAGATAGATAGATAGATAGATAGATAGATAGATAGATAGGCACTATACAATAGACAAATAGATAGGCACTATATAATAGATAGATAGATAGATAGATAGATAGATAGATAGATAATCACTATATAATAGACAGATAGGCACTATATAATAGATAGATAGATAGATAGATAGATAGATAGATAGATAGATAGATAGATAGATAGATAGATAGATAGATAGATAGATAAGGCACAATATAATTTCCAGATGTAAGAGGTACTGTATAATAGGCACTTTATTTGGCCCAAGGGGGAGTGTGTGCATAGATGGGATACTTTGCTCAGTTTTGCCCATGTTGTAAACACCACAGACGACAGTTTTGGGTGCCCATCATGAAGCAGCCTTCTACATAATCCCCCCCCCACGCTTTGGTGGTCCCGTTCACAAGAGCTCCACTATCTGGTTTCAGTCCTTCAAAGCAGAGGCTCTCGTTCTTTAAAAAGATGCCCATTTGAATAATGAGACATAATGACAAAACGCTCCTTTCTCTGCTTGAAAACATAACTGCATAATCTGTTGTGCGGAGAGGCCATTCAGAGCGACAATTGCCTCAAACCATAAGTTGCCCATTAGATTTGATTAAAATGAACAAACACAAAAGCTTAAAGTTTATGGACTGGGAGCAAAGACCTCTAGACATGACTCAGACATTAAAAATGCCCGTTTGGGCTTAAAAAGCCCTTTGTCGTTGCCAAAAAAACAACATTTTAGTGTTGTCTTCTCTAGCACTACATCCTACCAGGACAAGCGCACGTCTAATTGGGCTCTCAATGATTCCCATTCTTCCTTTGTCCAGGCCGGATGTGATCCAAATATGGCCACAAATGTATCGGAGGGTATTTTAAAAACTCAAAGAACGGGACAATTCTGTTTGGAGGGTTAATGAATTCACGCCCACTCCGTTGGGAGCTGCTCAACAAAAGCGCCACTGTAGTCTATTCTGGTCAGCTGTGCAAAGTCAGAATCCTTTGTAGGCAGAAAATGAAGAAAGAAAAAAAAAAAAAGTCATCCTTTGTGTATTTGCTTTCATGAAGTGTGTCTCACCGTACGCCCCTGGATGGTCAGCGACACACACAGACATGACTGATGAATCAGCCCACCTCGTGAGAAACGTCACACCCTGACTTCCTGCATGTGAGCTCCCCATGCCTTTGGCCGAGAGGGAGCATGAAAAGTGAGAAATCAAGAAGCTTCACCAGGATAAAGGTGGCTCAGCTATGCCAGTGCTGGGCTTAATTTGGGAGAACACTGAGTGGGTAGGCAGAGTGATCAGAGTAACTCAGAAGGACACTGAGTGTCATAAGAACAAATGAAGCGTGACAAACAAGAGGGGGCCTTCAGGCTATTTGGTCAGCTAATAGCTACACTGTCCAAACATCTCGTCCATAAAAACATGAGAAGACTAACAAGGGCTTGTTGATACACAGCTCCCCAAATTTCATTTGTGTGCTTTTATGAGACACATCAAGGGGCTGATGGGAATCATCTGACCTCCACCTGAATACTGGATTTGTATGGTTTGGATTCTGAGACTGCTGTGACATAGACAGGTTAGGGACATGCTCATGGAAAGGACACTGTCCACTTTAAAATGAAATGACAACTGGATGCTAAACTTTAAGTGTGGAAATCGCAGATACCCCAATACAGACTTGTTCAATATGTCAGTAAATGTGAGGGATTTACAGATTGAGGACAAAAACCCACCTGAACAAGCTACTTACACGGGGGGGTGCAGACCTCTTTATAGCGCTCTCATATGAGCAGCCACCATAGTGCTTTACTACAAAGAAAACAACTCAAACGAAATGAGGTGACACTCGCTGGGCTTTCAACAATGTGCTCATCACATAGATGGTACCTGCTCCATGGATTTATTGAACTTGCTCACTGATGGCATGATGATAGCTCATTGGTACGCAGGACTTTTTCACAAACATTTATCAGTCAGTCATATTTGTTTACTGGTTACTATTGTTATTATTAAGCAACTTATAATTACAAATAATTAGGCATAAAACACAATATCGAGAGAATTCATCCATCCATCCATCCATCATCAGTTTGATGAGATGATGGTGAGGTTGAGTTAGGAGTTCTTGATGTTGTGCCGCCTCGATTTCAGGCCTTCACCTTTGAGGCATGAATTGGTTTAATGGGTATCCACATCTGGCTCTTGGAATCATGTTACTGTTATTTTTATTATGATTATTATTATTACGTACCTTGCCAAAACATATAATCATAGAAATAGTGATATGATAGCTACAATTCACAGTAATTAGCAGCTCTTATGCACTCACAGGTAAGGACTTTTGTTGATTATTTGCACGTGTTCACTAATTATTAGCAATGTTATATAACTTAACAAAATAAATCATTACATATATGACACAATAGCGATAGGGCAACACATGGTTAAATAACAGCCCTTATTCACTCATAGTAGCACATATTTATTATGTGTTGTTGCTCAATAAAAATATAAAAAAAATACATACAATACTGATAAGATGAGAACGTCTTTTTAATTAACAGGCCTTATTTAATCATAGAAGAGTACTTTTTAATTGTTTTTTTTAACTGATTACTTGTACTTGTTCACTAATTATTATTATTACTTTTATTAATAGTTACCAAAACAAATAACACATACAACACAATATTGATTATGAAATCTTGTTAATTAACAGCCCCTTTTCACTAGTATTAATAATAATAAAAAATAATAATACATATAATACTGGTATGATCATACAATGTCTCATTAATTAACGCCTTTACAACTTATTTATTATTTGTAGTTGTAGCACTAGGGTGTTGTACTGTGTTAGCCATTATGAATGTAGCGAGAGGTCAAGCAAAATGACACTTTGGCCAACTAAAAAGATTACAATATGCAAGCTCTCGAGGCAACTCAGGGCCCTTGTTCAGGAATGAAGCAAAGTTGTTAATAATAAAAATAACAAAAAAAGAATAATAATAATAATAATAATATATACATAAAATACTGGTATGATATAGCAATGTCTCATTAATTAACAGCCCTTACAACTTACTTATTATTTGTAGTTGTTAACTAATAAAAATAAAAAAGAATAATAATATATATAATACTGGTATGATAATAATAATGTCTTATTAACAGCCCCTACTTTTCACAAATTGAAAATTACTTTTATTGATTTTTTTTTTAACTAATTGTACTTGTTTATTATTTTAATTATTAGGTAACCTGCCGAAACAAATCATTTCACATACAACACAACTGTGATAACACAACACCTCATTAATTAACAGCCCTCACTCATTCATAGAAAAGTGCGTATTTATTGCTTAGTTTCACTTGTTCAGTTGCTTCTTCTTATTATTATTATGATAACACTTTATAATTAACAGCCCTCACTCAGCCATAGGGAGGCACTTGTTTATTAATTATTGCTATTTGTACACTGATAGGACAAAACCTGTTTACTGATTAACATTTCTTGCTCAGTGACAGGAAGAGAATCACTCATCTATTAACAGTCTTTAGTCAGTGTACTCCCATAAGATGAAATATAGCAGGCCACTCAGGCAGAAGTGAAGGAACAGGAGATGATTGACATCTACACAATAAGCAATGTTCACATATCGGAAGAACTAATTAATCTTTCAGCAAAAATCCAGAATTCAGTAACCAAAGAGTCTTTGAGTTTGAGTGATTACAATTCACCATAGCTTGTTTTGAGAGTTAATCCTCAATCTTGGACAAACTGTTGCCCACGACACTGACTTCTGGTGCCACACCCTCTAGTAACAGAACCTCATTACATGGCAGTGGCTTAGTAAAATGATAACATCCACTGGAAAACAAAATGACGTCACAGTGAATACAAAAAAAAACAAACATTGTTACCAACAAAGGATTTCACAGAAAAAGAATACATCATGAAAAAACATAGAATTACAATCCCTCATGCTAAACATGTGTTAGAAAAAATTTATTTCAATGGTAAAAAATTTGTAAAGTTTCCACAAATGTAAGTCAGTGATTGAATAGTGCCAGCCAGCCTATTGATAAACAGCAGTTGCTTTCTCATTGACTAACAGTACTTGCACACTACCAGGACAGCAGACGCTCATCGACAAATGTTCCCCGCTCACTGATAAAATAGCACTTCTTATCGATTAACAGGACTCGCTCACTGAGAGGTACACACTCGTTTATTGATTAACAGTACTTCATAGAATATATTAGATAAAAATTTCTCATTGATAAATGATGGTTTCTCAATAATATAATGATACTTGCTCATTGATCTACAGCTCTGGCAGCAATGTCTTATTAGTAAATGGTACTTGTTCACTTAAAGGATGACCCTTGCTTATCAATAAATGATCCTTGCTCCTTGATAGTCTTATTGACCAACAGTAAACACATAAGCATTGACAGGTCAAGAGCACCTGCTCACTTACAGAACAGTTTCCTATCAATCAATAAAAGGTACTTTTTTATCAAAAGATGATACTTGCTTATTGATAAAATAACACTTTTTATCGATTAACAAGACTTGCTCATCAAGAGGTAGGCACTCCTTTTTCGATTAACAGTACTTGATAGAACAGGAACTTCTCAGTCATAGTACTTACTGAATGATAAGCAAGCCCTTCTTTATTGATTGAGTGTGTGCTCACATATTGGACAACAATTTCTCATTGATAAATGGTAGTTGCTCACTAACAGAATGATACTCGTTCATTGATTAACTGCTCTAGCTCGCTTATTTGACAGCAATGTCTTACTGGTAAATGTTACTTGCACACCCAAAGGATGACCCTTGCTTATCGATAAATGGTCCTTGCTCTTTGATAGTCTTATCGAGTAACATTAAGTAATAACACACTGATAGATGTAGAGGACTTGCTCACTTATAGGACAACAATTTCTCATCAATAAATGTCACTTGGTCAGCAAAGGAATGACACTTGCTTATTGGGGAATGGTACTCGCTCACTCAGAGGAAAAAAGTCGCAATCGATAAATGATCCCTTCTCTTTAATAAGACACTTCTTATCAATCAACAGTAGTTACTCACTGATGATATAATATTTACTGATCCAATGCCACATTATATGATGTCACATCCTGATTGATATGATGACATTTCTAATTACTCACTCAGTTATACACATTCATCAATTAACAGCACTTGGTAGAACACAACTGTACTTTGTGATAAGCAGGTCCTTCCTTATCGATTTCACAGTGCTCTCACATGTTGGTGTTTCCTGAAGAGGCATTAGCTCTCTTGGAAATGTGTTCTTTTGAAATTGTGGCATATTAAATAATTAAACAATATCATAATATACCAGAAACGGCGATATCCCTCCCATCGTGATTACGGCGGTACAAGAATCACATGAGAAACAATATCTTTTAGCTTACATTTACTGACGATTAACGCGGTTACAGACGGAGAGGCGCATGGACAGACTTAATCCAGATGGGAAATCTGGATCAACACACTCAGCCATTCTCTCGTCACCACGCTGGGAGGTTTTTCTTTGAGCTTTGTCAATTCCGCCTCTGAGGGTCTGGCTTCTGCCCAAACCTTTTATACTGTTCTTCTTCAACTTGCTGATCCTTTCTGTCTCCAAACAAGGGCTGAATTCCTCCTTCACAAAATACAGAAATATCATAGTGCTTACATGCCGGTTCTCATTCTCCCAATAAGGAAAGAAGATTTGTGCTGATAGAGGACAGAAATACACTATCCTGTGTTTAAGCTGACTATACAAGCCTCCAGTTGTCTTTGGCTATCTAATCCAATGCTTGGCTAGCAATTCTAACTGCTGAGCCCCTGTGTGCCACAGTTAACATGCACATGTGAATAAAACTCATAACAGTATTGTCCAGATATAGTGACATAAAGAAAAATGTAGTATTACAGTTGGACAACCATTTCTCATTGATAAATAGTAGTTTCTCACTAATAGAATCATATTTGCCCATTAACAGCTCTGTCTCACTTATTTGACAGCAACGTCTTTCCGGTAAATGGTAGTTTTTCACCCAAAGGATGACCCTTGTTTATTGAGAAATGGTTCTTGCTTTATGAAAGACTTATTGACTAACAGTAAATACTTTCTTACTCATAGATTATTAGATTTGCTTACTTCTAGGATGACAGTTTTTTATCAATAAACAGTAGTTGCTCACTTACAGAAAAAATGTGTTTTTTGTAGAATGAATTCTGAACGATTATTTAAAAGAAATCCCTAACAATTGTTTCAACATGCCAGAGGTTTACAGATACCCTCTCTCTTTCAGGGCATTATTGCATATTTCTGGGGCATTAGCATATTAGGGAAACTAAAAGTCAGTTAGAAAGACTTGCAGAAAAGGTAAAAGGTGACCGTTAATGGAGTATTTCAATATTTTAGTAGCAGAAAGAACAGTCAAGGAAGAGGTGAAGCGATCAGAAACAGTAAGGGGTGATTAAAGAATACAGACAGTGACATAGCAAATGTTCTAAAGATCCATTTTTCTGAGGTCTTCCAGCAGTAACAGGGACTACTAAGGAGATTCCGAGTGATTTAGAAATTGTAGAGGGAGAAGTGCTGCTCAGATTAAATAGGCTGAAATCAAACAAATCACCAGGACCAGATAATATTTATCAAAGAATGCTTAAGGAGGTTACTCAATACATATGTAAACCCTTGACTCCTATTTTAAGAAAGTTCCTGCACACTGAGGAAATTCCTAAAGACTAGAAAATAGAAAATATTATTCCATTATATAAAATGGGCGATCGAGCAGATCAGAGTAAGTACAGGCCAGTGAGCTCAACATGCACCACACAGAAATCAATGGAATGAATTATTAAGGACAAGATTGTACAGACTGCGGTGGGTTGGCACCCTGCCCGGGGTTTGTTCTTGCCTTGCGCCCTGTGCTGGCTGGGATTGGCTCCAGCAGACCCCCCATGACCCTGTGTTAGGATATAGCGGGTTGGATAATAGATGGATGGAAGGATAATGACTGACTGAAGATTGAACAAAACACAGCAAGAACAGGAATTGTTAGGGGATAGTCAAGATGGGTTCAGACGGTGAGGTTGTGTTTTACTTACTGTATATGCTGGAATTTTATAAGGAAGGGACATGCGATATAATCAGGGAGGTGCATAAGGCATTATCTATCTTGATTTTCAGACGGCTTTTCATAAGGTGCACCACGAGAGGCTAGTAATTTAATGAAAAGAACTGTGAATTCAAGATGTACTGTGCAGATGGGTGCAAAATTAGCACAAACACAGGAAGCAAAGAGTTATGGTGCAAGGAACCTTATCACAGCTCTCTCTCTTTCTATATATATATATATAAAATCCAATGTCTGTCTGTCTGTCTGTCTGTCTGTCCGCTTTTCACGAGAGAACTACTTAATGGATTTAGATCATTTTTTTTCTAGAATTTCCTTGAACATTCTAGTAGATTCTGTAACCTCTCTCATCATGCTAAGTATCATAGTTTGCTTGCAGTACCGATTTATTTGCACAAATCCGAGAGAGACACAGCGAGGAGGGGAGGGGGGGGGTGTTGCCCTCCTCACTCATGCACCGGCCTCGGGGTGTGTACCTTACCTCCGCTTAGCTAGCGAACGAGAGAAATATTTAACGGATTTAGATTGGTTATTTTTTCTCTGATTTGCTTGAACATTCCAATTGATTTTGCGACTTCTCTCATCGCACTAAGGGCTCATTTATACTTCACGCTCAGAACACGTACGCGCCCGCATCATGGCTGCCACGCGTCCCCAGCGTTCATTTCATGCGTCCTCTGAGCAGGTCCTCAGAAATTAACGCGATGCGTGCACGAGTTGCAGTACCAGCAAAAAGTCGGGGGGCGCAGTGTGCTAAAAGTCGGAATGTGACGTCAGAGTCTCTGTTTACTATCTACATGTGACAGAAAGCCTCTAAGCAGATCCTACGGGGATCGATGTGCGTGCTTTGCTGTTTGGTGAATGGTTTGATGAGGTGAAGCAAAATGCTGACATACAGATGCATTCGTGGTGATTTTATATTCAAGCGTCGCATATTCCTGATTGTAATGACACGATGCATTTTAAAAGTCTCAAATAACATCTTTGTGCCGTCTTTTTTTTTTTTTTTTTTGCAACTCAACAACAGCAACATAATGTATATCGCTGTATTTGAGCCACTGAGAAAAAAATAAAGGACACGGTGAAAACGTGTATTTTGTGATTAAAGTGTAAATTTCGGCTTTAATCTCAAATTGCCCACTTTAACCTCGTAGTTTACTTTATCATTAAAGCAGACGGTTGTAAACGTCATCCCAGTTTTTAATCGCTGCGAGCTTCTTGGACCTGACAGCTGCGGCAAGCAGCAATATATCACCACACAGAAAAATTAAATGTATATTTCAACTCTCTGCACATTTAGAATCTTTAGATTTGTACTTGATATCACTTTCATGATTAAATGCATTAAAGTGTGTATGTTACATTTTACATATAATTTTGTTTAAATAATGAATACTGTTAATAATTACACACATGGGGGTGACACGGCGGCAGAGTGATAGCACTGCTGTCTCGCAGGGAGTTACGTTGCTGGTATATCCTGCTTGTATTCCACACTGTGCTCTGGTTTCCTTCCAAAGATATGCAGATTTGGGGATTTGGTGCTGCTAAAATGACGCTAGTTTATGCGAGTGCTAGTATTCACCTTGCGATGAGCGGAGACCTTGTCCAGGGATTGTTTCTCAGTCGTGCCCAATGCTTGCTGGAATGGACACATCCCTGGATTTATGGATTTAATCAATAAACATCCTTTTCGCAGATATTGCGGTAAGGTGTTATCGGAATTTAATAGGTGTTTTAGGCAATTCACAACACAGAGAAGCCGAACATGTTCTCACCGTGATAATATCTCGCACTGCCACCTGGTGGATTCCTCCAGATTTACGTAAAGTACGCACGCAAGTATAAACACTACAACGCTTGCGTAGCAGGAGCGTCCTCTGCAGCATGCGTCGCGTGAAGTATAACTCCGGCCTTAGAATCATAGTTCGCAAGCAGGAGTGATACATTCGCGCTAATCTGAGACAAAGGCTGTGGGCCGAGGGGAGGGAGAAGTGTGACATCCGGAGTGGGGAGCCGGCAGGGCCCTCCTCACTGTCCTGTTTCACTACTACGCAGGCGGAGCTGCAGGGGATGGCTAGTTTGTAATGTTTTCAACTTTTTAAAGCAAAACCCCATTTTGTGTAGGCCCAAGCCTGCCGGTAATAGCTGGTGGTTTGGCTGCCAAGGGCAAGGCCATAAATAGGCCGGTCTCTTAATGTCCTGGTCTGTTTTTTAAGGACTTTTAGCAAACTTTGGATCCTTTTTTGTCATGTTTATGTTACTCTATTACAACAGTCTCAAGCTTGTGGCTTCTATAATTTATGCAAACCAAGATCAGGAAAAAGCCTCAAAAGCTATACAGGGCTTGGTCTACCCAGCACTAGCTGCTGCTGAGACTGAAATAGAATTGCCACTACCTTTGGGCTGTTAAGTTTGAGTGCCAAAAAAAAAGAGCAAAGGCTGATTTTGGAAGTTTACATAGGGATTTCTGACTGTTCTAAACACCGGAGTGAAAGACGGGTAATGATGCTCTTCTGAGCAGCTTTGTTATATCTTTTTTCTTGAATAAATATTTTCACTTAATATAGACTCTGCAGTCCTCATCTCAGAGTTTTTATGGCTTCTCTCTCTAGCAAGACATTTTTGATGATGTGGAACATTAAAGAGTATTTTGAACTTTAAAATCCAGTTTCCCCATTTTGAGCCTGGTCAGGCAGTTAGTAGCAAACTGGTCTGGGGTGAGCCTGGCTAGTGAAGGTTCTGGCCTGCTTTATGTTATGTCATGTTATGTCAGTGAACTGACAAGGAGTTTTTGAGTGAACCAGGAGACAGATGTCTATTAAAAAGGCAAAGGCCAAAACCGAAAGATCAAACACATTAAAAGCAAAACAAGTATCAAAAGTGGAAGTCAAAAATTTATATTTCAGAAGTCAAAACCATAATGATGTTAAGTAAATGAAGATCAAGGGAAAAGTGCTTACAAAAAAGGGATCTGTTATCTGCAGGAAGTGAACACTTGGCTCATCTTTTAACCAGTCACCATCATAATCAAATGGTCACAAACCTCTGAGGACAGGCCTCTGATGACATGAAGCGTTACATGATCAACAAAAGATAAAAATACCAGCAATTTTACAATGGCAACTGAAATGCACCAAAATAGCAAACAACAACAACAACAAAAGTCAACAGGGAGATCAAACCTAAATATAAGAATCATAACCACAAAAAACCCTAAAGTGAATGCCAGAGTGTCCATGTGTCTTCAGTTCCTCTGGTCCTGGGCTCCTAATGGTCTCACGCACCAAACATCATTCCTGGGGTGACAGATTATTCTGGGTCATGGCTCCTTGCATCTGGGACTCCCAACCTCAGCATTCGTCTCTTAAAACTAAGTCTTAAGATTTTTAACCCTTATAGAAAGTGGCTATATTGTTTGTTTGTTATTATTGTTATTTGTTTTTGGCTTTTTATGTCTCTCTATTATAAAAGAAAATCTTGAGATGAGACGAGATTATTGCCAAGAGATTTTTTCAAGTTGGTAGAGGGGGTCCCACCTTCCAATCAATCATTTCTGGTTATCGGCCCACACCCACGGTCCTCTCACCTCTCATTCGTGTGAATGCTTTTGTCACATACGGTTCCTTTGCTCTCAGCTCTTATAAATTTTTACGTTTTCTTCACTTTAAGTTCCTAATAAAAGAAGACGTATTATGTTCCAAATCTAATTGAAGAATTTCATCCCGAATGGTTATCAACAGAAGAAATGAGTACACGGGCAATCATAGCACTGAGAAACAATGAAGTCAAATGAATTAATGCGAAAATTGTAGATCGGTTACATGGCAGATTGGTTAAATGTGTATCAATAGACTGTGCTGAAACAGTTGGTGGTGATGGTGCAGAAGACGAAAAAATCAACTTACACTATCCCGAAGAATATCTACAACCGTTAACACTGTACGGTCTTCCACTGGCAGAATTACTGTTGAAAGAAGGATGTATCGTAATGTTATTGTGTAATTTATGTCTGAGTGACGGGCTACGCAATACGACAAGATTAGTTGTATTCAAAATTGGTCAAACAATTCTGACATGTAAATTTTTAACAGGCGACAAGAAAGGTAATGTAGCACTGCGGATAACATTAGACACCAAAGGAGATCTTGATATGCCATTCTTATGTCTTAAAACATTTACAGTTTCCTGTTAGAATAGCTTTTGCAATGACAATTAACAAATCACAGGGACAAACATTTGAAAAAGTCGGTTTATTTATTAGAGAGAAAGAAATGATATTCACTCACGGGCAGTTATACGTTGCGTTGTCACGATGTAAGTCCAAACACGGAATCAAAATTCAATGCGAGACTGACAAAAAGTTTAATTCCAAATATTGTTTTAAATGAAGTTTTACAGTGAAAGTGTAAGTTTAAAAAGTATTTGCGTGTTAATTTCAAAGCCAAACAGAACGAAAACTTGTAACGCAACAAATACCTCTAATGCAACATGAAACATAATTTTCATTCAATTTATTACATTTTACTATTTTTTACTATGGTTAGTTACTCGCTGTAATGTAAAATAGTTCTATTATGCATATGTAACAATTCCCATGAAAATTACAATCTGTTTAAATTGTACATCTGCTTCCCCATACGCATGCGGCAGATCCGGGGGTTGGCGAGCGATTTGTCCTACTTTCTCATCAGCTCCTCTCCTGACTCCAACTTGCCAGGATGAGATCGAGCGCCTCCATTTTATTTATAACCCAGGAGCACTTCTGTTCTAGGGCATAGCCTGCTAGAAGCACTTCCAAGCCAAACGGAACTCCTTGAATGTCGAGATTGTGAATCCTGGCAGCTCCCTCCAGTGACTTCCACAGAACCCAACAGGTCTGCCCCATGGGACTACAGGTCCCAGCATGCCCTGTGGGTTTCCATGTGGGAATCCTAACACATGGATGCTACCATCTATCATAATGGGGGAGAAAATATTTAGCAGTCATTATCTCCCCCGGTCCTTCCACTGAACTGGCCTCCCAGCCAAGTAAGAATCTCTGCTCCGTTCTGGCCTGGGAAGCTAGCCCATGTGTGTCATTCATTCACTAATTGGTTTCCATTAATTAGTATCCCATTAATGTTAGTTCCCTCTTACTTCAGTGAGGCAAATCCTAATTGAGTCTAATAGTTCCCTGCTCTATTGTATAGTGACTTACAGTGCGATGCAAAAGTTTGGGCAACCTTGTTAATAGTCATTATTTTCCTGTATAAATCGTTGGTTGTTACGATAAAAAATGTCAGTTAAATATATCATTTAGGAGACACACACAGTGATATTTGAGAAGTGAAATGAAGTTTATTGGATTAACAGAAAGTGTGCAATAATTGTTCAAACAAAATCAGGCAGGTGCATAAATTTGGGCACCACAAAAAAGAAATGAAATCAATATTTAGTAGATCCGCCTTTTGCAGAAATTACAGCCTCTAAACGCTTCCTGTAGGTTCCAATGAGAGTCTGGATTGTGGTTGAAGGTATTTTGGACCATTCCTCTTTACAAAACATCTCTAGTTCATTCAGGTTTGATGGCTTCTGAGCATAGACAGCTCTCTTTAACTCACACCACAGATTTTCAAATATAGATAGATAGATAGATAGATAGATAGATAGATAGATAGATAGATA
>JANRMT010062857.1:35403076-35437232 GCA_026402145.1 Polypterus bichir lapradei
ATAGATAGATAGATAGATAGATAGATAGATAGATAGATAGATAGATAGATAGATAGATTGACATGTAAGGCACTATATAATAGATAGATAGATAGATAGATAGATAGATAGATAGATAGATAGATAGATAGATAGATAGATAGATAGATAGATACTTTATTAATATTCAGGTCTAGAGACTGAGATGGCCATTCCAGAACGTTGTACTTGGTCTGATTAGTTCCAGCTGCCGTTCTTATGGTGACAAAGTTCGCACAAATCGTACAAATCATTATTTTTTTTTGGTTTTTAAAGAATTCAGGTAGTTTTTACCCACACATCATCTTTTGCTTCAATCCCTTTTGAATTTTTTGTTTATTTGTGTTTCTCCACTGGGCCCTCGTTTTGAAATACCATTTGGACTTTTTCTCTTTAGCAGCTTGCTACACATCAAATGTAGCATCTCATTAAAGTGACTTATTAGACACCGGCTCTGATTGTGCCCTGACCTGATCAACTAATTAGGACTCCTATTTGTCTTTTAAAAGCTTGATATTCAGGTCTGATTGGATATGTTTATAATCGTGAGGTGTGTGCAAGATTAGGCTTTTCGTTACTCGCATGCAAAGGCCCATTTGCGAGCAGGGACCCCTGAATGTGCATCTCAGTCACTCTGATGGTTAGATCCAGTCAAGCTCCAACCCCATTGTTATACAAACCACAGAAAGCCAAAAAACCCCTGTTGGTACTCTGATAATTCTCAAAGAAACAGAAAACCTTGAGGGATATAAAAGATTCCATATTAAGCTTTCTGTCTCAATGGTTGAGTGACCGAAACCCAGATGTTTCCATGATGTAATTTGGATCTCATTTTAAATATCTGATTTTTTTCCCCAGCTGTTGACACTATTTCTAGTTCTCATTGATTTTGGATTACAGAAAGTGACAACAAAAAGTAAACAAACCAACTGTAATACGGGCACTGGGCACTGAGCACTAAAGCATGGGCCTTGAAGGAGAAAGTAGCCTTGGCATTTAATGCCCTCTGAGCTGTCAGCTGGCACTTGAGGTGCCCAACCTGTGATCTGATTGGAGGAGTGACAAGTCCATCAGTTCTTCATCACATCCTGTCTGTGCCACTTGGCCAGTCCCCTCGAGACTGCTGGCTGCTTGAAGGGAGACACTCAGCTGTCCCGGTAGACACATAAATCATCCACACCTGAATGACTGTGACAGACTCTGTCACTCCAATGCATGTCACATGTTCATACGAAGTTAGGAATCAGCAGCCATGTCATTAGTGTTAAGAAGAAAGAGAGATGAGAATCTGTGTTTCTGTTTTGTCTTATTCTCTTTTACTGTTGCACCTATCGACCCTCGGTGGGCGTTAGGTAAGCAAGCTTAGGGTACTGTTTGAGCAGATGTGACAATGTCTAAAAGGGATAAACTGTTAAGTGTGGAGACAGTCAAGGAGCAGTAGAACAGTTTTAAAAACATTTTACATATAATGCGGGCCAGGTTAATCCAAATCTTTAGAAGCAGTAAGAAATTAAAGAAAACTCCACAACAAGGAGACTAAAAAGAAACTACAAAGCAAAAAGCAGCCATATAAGGTGGAAAAGACTAAAAACTCTAATAGGGACCACTAAGGAGGTACTGCATGTCTTGGAAATTGTAGAGAGAAAAGTGCTGTTCAGATTAAACAGGCTAAAATCGAACAAATCAACTGGGCCAGATTATATTTATCAAAAAGTGCTTAAGAAATTTAGTGAGTATACAGATGACCCCTGAAATTTTCGGGGGTTACGTTACTAGAGCACCCACAAATTGTGAAAAACCGCAAATTTTGGATTTTGTCAAAAAATGTCTATAAATGCCTATTTTTATAGTTTAAACCCTAAATATGCCCCCAAAACACTTCAATTTCATTTCAAACTCAGCTTAATACATTACCCTAAAAAATAATGTAAAGCTAAACCCGTATACTGTACCTTACTACTATGTCTACCGAAGTGCTAGAATGTAACCAATACTGGTGTTACCGCTATACGTACTGTAATTCATGCAAGCGTGTTTTCTTTGGTATGCGCTGTCATTTTCATTGGTATAAGTAGGGTAAATACATAATAATTTAATTTAATAAAAATACAGTAAAATGTATGGGTACTCACCAATTATGAATGATTTTGATTGAAGATGATGATGAATTAACTGTGCAGTACAATGAAGGTATGTAATGAAGATAATGACTGCACAGCAAAGCAGAGGATTTACAGCTCCTCGGGTGGCTACTGCAGCATAACTTTTTAGTTCCCAGAGCAAATCCAGTAGTTCAACCTTCTCCTGGAGTGTCTTAAACTTCTTATGGTGCTTAGGTTCATTGCCAGAAGCCCTAGAAGGTGCAGCGCGTTTGGGCGGCATCTTAGGGCTTTAAGAAGAACAAAACGAAAAACACGAGAAAACTCAATGAAACAGAGATGGCTACACACGGTAAGCAGTTATAATGTGGGAATAATGGGCTGCATCTGCCGGAGATGCGTCACAGGGCAGCAGCCAATCAGAAGCAAGGAGAAATGAATAACGCTCTCGGATTGGCTACTTTCACCATCCCAAGACGCGTTTTCCACTACGGTTGCTTTGTGTTCTCTCTACAGTACAGTATTACCACGAAAAAAGCCATAAAAAAATTGTGGTGGATATTTGCAGTTTCCACTAACAATTATTAATTAGGTTCTAAGGAAAAATCCACGAATGACTGAGGCTGCAAACTCTGAACTGCGACTTCACGAGGGTCTATTGTATATACAGTACAATACTTCGACGCATATGTTTCAAAAGTTGCTGCAAACTGGGAAATTCCTAAGGATGGGACAATACAAAATGTTATGCTACTATATAAAAAGGGTGACTGTGCAAATCCAAGTAACTAAGAGGCCAGCAAGCTTAACACTCATCACAGGTAAATTAATAGAAGGAATTATTAAGGGAAAGATAGAGCAACACATGGCAAGAAGAAGAGTTTTACTAAACAGTCAGCGTGGGTTCAGACGAGGGAGATTGTGTTTTACAAACATGATGGAATTCTATGAAGAAAAAACAAAAGGATATGATAACAGCAGGGCATATGAGATTATGTTGATTTTCAGAATGCTTTTCATAAGGTCCTACTTGAAAGGCTAATAATAAAAGTAAAGTGGGAGTTCAGATGGGTACAAAATTAGCTCAAACACAAAAAAGTGTTATGGTGTAAGAAACCTTATCAGAATTGGTTGATGTTAAGAGTGGTGTCCAGAAGAGGTCAGTGCTGTGGCCACTGCTATTTTTAATATATATTATTATATAGTATATATCATATATATATATAAATGATCAGCATTGGAATAAAAATAACAGGCTGGTTAAGTTTCCAGATGATACCAAGCTAGGTGGACTGTCAGATAATCTGGAATCTGGAATAATTACAGAGGGACTTGGACAACATACTGGCTTGGGCAGATTTGTAGAAGATAAAATTTAATGTAATTGTAAAGTATTACATGTAAGAAGTAAAAATATGAGGTTTGACTACACAATGGGTGGTTTGAAATATGAAAGTACTGTTTATGAGAAGGACCTAGGATTCATAGTGGACTGGTCACTATCAACATCCAGAAGAAGGCTAATAGGATGGATTTCCTGGTTATAAAGCACCCTGATGTGTAGAGTACAAGTCAAAGGAGGTCATACTTGAGTAATATAACACACTGGTGAGGCCTTACCTAGGGTACTGCAATCAGTTTTGCCCTCCATATTGCAAAAAAAGACATAGCAGCACTAGAGAATATGCAGTGGAGAGCAACATGGATTATTCAGGACTGGCATGTGTGAGCTATGAAGAAAGAGTTGAACTTTTCCAGTATAAGCAAATGGAAATTAAGAGGAGACATGACTGAAGTGTTTAAAATTATGAAAGGAATTAGTACAGTGGATCTCAACTGTTACTTTAAAATAATTTCAACAACAACACAGATGGAAACTTATTAAGGACAGAAAGTTTTTCTTCACACAAAGAACCATTTTAGGCCTTTTAGGCTATTTGTGTGGGCCAAAGCCTGAATATTGAGTTTTAGGCTAAGGCCATTTCGAGACAGACTAGTGGCAGCCCCGGCCTGCTTTGTATGTTCTTTTGGAAGCCTTACACCCTTTTTGTTATTTTGCGTGCACCATCATAAAAATGCTGATCAATTTCTGCACATTTCAGTTAGGTGTTCTGGCTATGACATCAGATGGAGTGAAGGGAGAGGTTTGTGTTTTAATATTCCTGCTCCACTCGTTTCCTTATGAAAGTCAGAGTGAAGTTATCTGGAGAACCCGTCCTTTTATAGGTGTTGCATAAATACAATTTCATTATCAAACAGAAAATTAAATCATATTTAGTATAAAAAGGCATAGACAGAATAGATCCGGTGCCACATAAAATAATAGTTGGAATGTAAACCACTCTGTGATTTACTGTAAAAGACCTGCCTTGCACCCTGTGTTGGCTGGGATTGGCTCCAGCAGACCCCCGTGACCCTGCAGTTAGGATATAGTGGGTTGGATAATGGACGGATGGATGCAAATAATGTATTCATTGATTATAAGTGTTGTTTACTGTGAAATGTGCTATCTAAAATAATTTGATCATAAAGTGGGACTGTTTTATGAACCACAGTTTATAAAACACCTTTGGAAAGTCACTTTTCATTTAGGCTAAGCACTAATATATATATATATATAGAGAGACAGAGATAGATAGATAGATATAGATATATATATATATATATATATAGATGTATGAAAGGCACCATAATCAAGAGGACACTGATTGTAAAGTTCTTTGAGACTGGTACCATATAAAACATAATGTAATTGCCAAAAAGGCAATACATAAAAAATAGCTCTACCTGATGAAGAACAATTAAGAAGCCATTTGGCTTTGGTCCCTTTCTGACCACTCACCATGAAAGGCATTGTTTAAAACCCCAGCTAGTCAATGATTGTGTAATGGTGCTCGCTGTGAAAGGCATCTCATAAATATTTTGAAACATACTAAGAAATTCACTATAAAAATCAGAAGCAGACTGGGACGATCTTTGGAGTGTTGTTGACTGTGAGTGGCACTTGATAAATTAGAATGTAATTGTCAAATTCTTTGTGATACGATTCCCTCTAAAAATGGAGGCTAATTGTAAAACTCTTTGTAACTGAAGTGGTTCATAAAAGGTGCTAAATAAAACACATAATGATAGTAACATTTTGATCAAGCCAAGCAATTTATGATATAATTCACTATGAAAGGTGCTATATAAAGCAGAAGCATTGTAAAACTCTTTGCAATTGGAATGCTTATATAAGGCGCTATATAGATTACATTTTCACTGTGATTTTTTTGATAGGGATAATCAGTTTATGATATGATACAATATAAACAATGCTATATAAAGGTAAAAACTGATTGTAAAGTTCTTTGTAAATGAACATTGATAAAAGGCGGCATGTAAAATGCATATTAATGGTTAACATTTTCATCAGGCTAAGCAAATTATCACGATTCACTGTATTAGATGCTACATAAGGGAGAAACAGATTGTAAACATCATTGTAATGGGACTTCTTATGAAAGGTACTATACAAAACCTTTTTATGGAGACGTTCTAGTCCGGCTATGTGATGTATGACATAATTCACTGTGAATCGTGTTGTATGAAGGAGAACCTCCCTGTAGACTTCTTTGCAATTGGACTTCTGATCAATAGTGCTATACACAACATTTTCATGGTGAGTCTTTAGTCATGATTCACCATGAAAGGTGCTATATAAAAGAGAAACTGACAGTAAACTTATTTACCATTAGATTACTTATAAAAGGGGCTATATAGAACATTTTCATGCTGACTTTTTACTCAGGCTAAGAAATGGGTACTACATAAATGAAAAAATTACCATAAAAGTCTTTGCAGTTAGACTGCTGATAAAAAGTACTATGTAACACATCTTTCGATGGTCAGTTTATGATCACACTGAGCAAATTATGATATGATACACTATGAACAGTGCTATAAAGGAGACACTGACTGTAAACATCTTTGGAATTGGACAAATAATAAAAAGTGCTATATAAAACACATATTAATAGTTACATTTTCATCAGGCTAAGCAATTTGTGATGTTTTTCACTATGAAAGGTGCTACATAAAAGAGAAACGGATTATAAAGTACTTTGTAATTGAACTGTTTATAAAAGGCAGTATATGAAGCACATAGTGGAGGTAATTTTTGGATCAGACTAAGCAATTTATGAAACGATTCGCTTTGAAAGGCGCTATATTCTGCTTGGGTACAAATAAAATTCTATCCATCTATATAAAGGAGAGATCACTTGAAAAGCTTATTGTAATTTACACAAAATAAAACATAATCCCATGTGCCAAACACATTATCAATCTCATTCTCTATAAAAGGCACTATATAAAACACAAACTACTAAGTATGTTAAAGAAAGATTCACCAGCCGCTCAACTATATAGCCCAGCTCAGAGTGTTGGCCTCCACCCTGGGATTTCTCTGAACCCGCATTAATGTTCTGCTGTGCGCTAAGAGGCTCCAAGTTGCTTTCCAGGGTCAGTTGCCAAAGGCTGTGACTTTTTTCTTTTGCACTGCTCCGTTCTCAAGCTTGGGGTCTGCTCAGATATTAGCCCACTGCATCCCATTTGCATTTTCTGATCGACGGAGGGCCCAGCATGGATGACAGAATCCTCCGTGGCCTGACCTCTCCGATACATTGGTATTGCCACGGCTCTCCCATCGGACAGGGAGGCCAGCTTGCAGAGCTCCAAGGAAGCCCTCGAGGTTTGCATTTTTTTTCCCCCCTTATAAACTAACTTGCAAACAATGTCGACTGTGTCTCGTGCTAAGCTGCGGAGACCACCTTTTAAAGCCAGGAGATCAAAGGGGTCACCGAGATCAGGCGGCTGCTTTTTTGCTGACAAACATTTAATACAAGATGTTTCATGTTGAATAAGCCTTTGTGTCGACTCCCAAATTGTGCACTTTGCCTGGAAAACCAGGGGGGTGAAATGTCGTTAAGGAGTAACAATGTGGAATAATCCCACTCATTTGTTTTTGCAGTTGCCACACCAGTCGTATTTTAATAGCCCAGGACCGCACCAGCACTTCCTTCGGCTTCTGCTTTTGAGTTTCTTATGCTGTTTCTAATGTTGATATTCATACAACTGCTACTTTTATGGTATGAAGGTTTTTGTTTTTTTTTTTTTATTTATTTTTTATCTTATAGAACACCCATCAAAGAGTGCTTTGTATTACCAAATATAATGATAAAACAGCACAGGAAAGGTGCTACAGTATATACATACAATGCATTACTATTAAGAATAATAGTAAACATGAACTGGGTGACATGGAGGAACAGTGGTAGCTCTGCTGCCTCTCAGTAAGGAGACCAGCCATAAGTGTTTCATGTTCTCCTTGTGACTGGGTTTCCTTTGGATGCTCCGGTTTCCTCCCACGTTCTAAAGACATGCAGGTCAGGTGAAATGGTGATCCTAAATTGGCCCTAGTGTGTACATGGAGTGCACATGTTCGCCTGCCCTGCGATGGACTGGCGCCCAAGTCCAGGATTTGTTCCTGTCTTACGCCTTAGGCTAGCTGGGATAGGCTCCAAGAGAACCCCTGCGACAAAATAATTAGGTTAGCCAATGACTGACTGAATGATAATCATCACCTCTTATTAATATTGTTCAGCAGACAGCCTTACCCAAATTGACTTACAAAGCAAGTTATAATAAACTAGATGTGGAACTAGTCAGACAATGTTAAAAGTGCCATTGGTTTATCGGGTATATTAGAAGTGCCATGGAACTAATTAGTACTTATCTGTATACAATGTTTGCATTTTTTTTTGTTGTTGTTGTTGTTTAAAATCATGGGCACAGTGATAGTGCTGCTGCCTCACAGTAAGGAGACCAGGGTTCATGCCCCCAGTCCTCCCCATGTAGTTTACATCAACGTACTGTACATATATTTATATATCTCTATATCTATTTCTATATCTCTCTCTCTATATATATATATATATATACCTGTATAAATATACAGTGCATCCGGAAAGTATTCACAGCGCATCACTTTTTACACATTTTGTTATGTTACAGCCTTATGCCAGAATGGAAAAAATTCTTTTTTTTTTCCTCAGAATTCTACACACAACACCCCATAATGACAACGTGAAAAAAGTTTACTTGAGGTTTTTGCAAATTTATTAAAAATAAAAAAACTGAGAAATCACATGTACATAAGTATTCACAGCCTTTGCTCAATACTTTGTCGATGCACCTTTGGCAGCAATTTCAGCCTCAAGTCTTTATGTCTATGATGCCACAAGCTTGGCACACCTATCCTTGGCCAGTTTCGCCCATTCCTCTTTGCAGCACCTCTCAAGCTCCATCAGGTTGGATGGGAAGCGTCGGTGCACAGCCATTTTAAGATCTCTCCAGAGATGTTCAATCGGATTCAAGTCTGGGCTCTGGCTGGGCCACGCAAAGACATTCACAGAGTTGTCCTGAAGCCACTCCTTTGATATCTTGGCTGTGTGCTTAGGGTCGTTGTCCTGCTGAAAGATGAACCGTCGCCCCAGTCTGAGGTCAAGAGCGCTCTGGAGCAGGTTTTCATCCAGGATGTCTCTGTACATTGCTGCACTCATCTTTCCCTTTATCCTGACTAGTCTCCCAGTTCCTGCCGCTGAAAAACATCCCCACAGCATGATGCTGCCATCACCATGCTTCATTGTAGGGATGGTATTGGCCTGGTGATGAGCGGTGCCTGGTTTCCTCCAAATGTGACGCCTGGCATTCACACCAAAGAGTTCAATCTTTGTCTCATTAGACCAAAGAATTTTGTTTCTCATGGTCTGAGAGTCCTTCAGGTGCCTTTTGGCAAACTCCAGGCGGGCTGCCATGTGCCTTTACTAAGGAGTGGCTTCCGTCTGGCCACTCTACCATATAGGCCTGATTGGTGGATTGCTGCAGAGATGGTTGTCCTTCTGGAAGGTTCTCCTCTCTCCACAGAGGACCTCTGGAGCTCTGACAGAGTGGCCATGGAGTGGTTCTTGGTCACCTCCCTGACTAAGGCCCTTCTCCCCTGATCGCTCAGTTTAGATGGCTGGCCAGCTCTAGGAAGAGTCCTGGTGGTTTCGAACTTCTTTCACTTATGGATGATGGAGGCCATTGTGCTCATTGGGACCTTCAAAGCAGCAGAAATTTTTCTGTAACCTTCCCCAGATTTGTGCCTCAAGACAATCCTGTCTCGGAGGTCTACAGACAATTCCTTTGACTTCATGCTTGGTTTGTGCTCTGACATGAACTGTCAGCTGTGGGACCTTATATAGACAGGTGTGTGCCTTTCCAAATCATGTCCAATCAACTGAATTTACCACAGGAGGACTCCAATTAAGCTGCAGAAACATCTCAAGGATGATCAGGGGAAACAGGATGAACCTGAGCTGAATTTTGAGCTTCATGGCAAAGGCTGTGAATACTTATGTACATGTGCTTTCTCAATTAATCTATCAAGTTTACTTCAAGTAAACTTTTTTCACGTTGTCATTATGGGGTGTTGTGTGTAGAATTCTGAGGAAAAAAATGAATTTAATCCATTTTGGAATAAGGCTGTAACATAACAAAATGTGGAAAAAGTGATGCGCTGTGAATATTTTCTGAATGCACTGTATATACAACTATACTTACTATAATAGACTTTCACAACGGAAAAAGAGTTGGGGACTGTCCCTGTATAATGCCCAATGGACAAAGTAAAGAACTGAATGTAAAATACTGATCAATTTACTTTAAACAGCAATTGACACCAGAAAAATACAGACAAGGCATTTTTATAATGGAATAAAATGGCGGGTGAAAATGATGTGGAAGGAGATGACATTGTAACTGCAAGACGGATGTGCCGTCATCAAAAGGAGACTGAAAGTGATGATGTGGCAGAAGTAACATCATCACAACGGAGCCTGATGAGGAAGTGACGTTTGGCGGCCATTTTGCGAACCCGGAAGTGTGTGAGTTAAGTTTATCTGTTATTTTTCTTCTTTTGGTCTGATGAAAAAGAGAGAGAGGCGTTAATACCGCACAGCAACCCTTCGTCTTGTGATGTTTCACTCACCTCAGGGCTTGCTGACTGCCTCCTAAGTGCATGTGTGTGACTATATTATATGGTGTGATGTGATTCTGTTTTTGTGCCTGTTAGGCCAGGTTCATACTTCACGCGACGCAATGCGTGCTCCAGCGGACTCTACTGCTACACAAGCGGTGTACTGTTCATACTTGCGCACGTACTTTACGTAAATCTGGAGGACTCCATCAGGTGGCAGTCCGAGATATCATCACAGTGAGGACAGGTTCAGCTTCGCTGTGTTGTGAATTGCCTGAAACGCCCATTAAATTCCGGTGACACCTTGCCACAATATCTCTGAAAAGGATGTTTAATAATTAAATCCATCAATCCAGGGATGTGCCCATTCCAGCTAGCATTGGGCACAAGGCAGAAACAATCCCTGGACGGGGCATCAGCTCATTGCAAGGTGAATACAAGTACTCACATACACTGGAGTCATTTTAGTGTCACCAAATCCCCAAATCTGCATATCTTTGGAAGGAAACTGGAGCCCACTGTGGAACCCCAACTGGAAAACATGTAAACTCCAGGCAGCGAACACCAGCAACGTGACTCCCTACGAGACAGCAGTGCTACCGCTCCACCACCATGTCACCCCCATGTGTGTAATTATTAACAGTATTCATTATTTAAACACATTTAATAATCCATCCATCCTTCCGTTATCCAACCCACTATATCCTAACTACAGGGTCACAGGGGTCTGCCAGATCCAATCCCAGCCAATACAGGGCGCAAAACAAACCTTGGGCAGGGCACCAGCCCACCGCAGGGTGCACACACATCCATACCAAGCACACACTAGGGACAATTTAGAACCTTTATGCACCTAACCTGCATGTCTTTGGACTGTGTGAGGAAACCCACGCAGACACGGGGAGAACATGCAAACTCCACGCAGGGAGGACCTGGGAAGTGAACCCAGGTCTCCTAACTGCGGGGCAGCAGCGCTGCCCACTGCGCCCCACATTTAATGATTCATCTGTAAAATATAACATACATACGTTAATGCGTTTTATCATGAAAGTGATATCAAATATAAATCTAAGGATTCAAAATGTGTAGAGAGTTGGAATATCATACATTTAATGTGTTCTGTATGGTGATCTATTGCTGCTTGCCACTGCTGCCAGGTCAGGAGGAAACCCCAGAAGCTCGTATTGATTAACATCTGGGTCGGATTTAAGATGACGTTTATGATGGTCTGCTTAAATGATAAAGTAAACTACGAGGTTAAAGTGGACATTTCAAGATTAAAGCCGAAATTTCCACCACTTTAATCACAAAATTCACCTTTTCACCATGTCCTTAATTTTTTTCTCTGTGGCTCAAATATGCCGCTGTACATTCTGTTGCTGTTGTGAAGATGCAAATAAAAAAAGATGGCACCGAAGGATGGTATGTGAGACTTTTAAAATGTATCGTTTCATCATGATGGGGAATATGCAACGTTTGAATATAAAAGCACCACAAATGCATTTGTATGTCTGCGTTTTGCTTCACTACATCGAACCATTCATCAAACATCGAAGCGTGCACATAGATCCCGTAGGACCCGCATAGAGGCTTTCTATCACATGTAGATAGTAAACAAAGACTCTAACGTCACATTCCAACTTTTATCACACTGCGCCCCCCGACTTTTTGCTGGTACTGCTTGTCGCGCACATGTGGCGTTAATTTCTGAGGACCTGCTCAGAGGACACATCAAATGAACGCTGGGAACGTGTGGCAGACATGATGCGTGCGCGTTCTGAGCGTGAAGTATAAACGAGCCCTTAGAAACCTGGCAGCAGCACACAGAAACATTTGGACCTGACCTTTTATGCCATCATGGTGGAGATGCAACACATCGACCTTTACCATATAAAATATAATGTGGTGGCAACTGTACAACAAAATGGCAGCACGTGTGAAAACCAGGATGGTGTTGAAATAACATACAAATGAGTTTAAACTTCATGTAAACAAGACCAAAACTCAAAAAGTAACACTGGGAATGGATTCAGCAACCCAAAAAAACATAGTATCATTAGCTTTAAATGGAGATACCTTATACAGTATATAATAAAATACTAAGGTCCGTGTGCTCAGTCCCTGAGAGCAATCCGATTGGTCAGTTTGGCTTTGTTGACACGATGAAAGAGAAAGTGTGAGTGTGAGACGCACGAGGAGGGCTAAAGGTGTCTGATCATGACAGAGTCACCTTCAAAGACAGCAAGTATAAAACAGGACAGGAAGTGAGGAAGGCGCCTTGAAAATAAAGAAAGTCTCTGAAGCAAACTTTACAGGAACGTGTTCGAGAGATGGAGCACCGGGCAAGAAATGTTCAGACACGTAAAATACCAAGGAAAGGCACTGAAGGTACACATAGGGCAAGAGATAGCTAAAAATTAACTTTAATCATTCTATTACCCACCTTTGACAGGTATCCTGATAGTCTTTTTATTAAATGAGATAAAAATTAGAAACTAAGCACAAATATAACATATTAAGTATTTGAAGATATAGTCTTTTGTCATAACTGAGATTGTTTTTAACTTAAATTAGGGGGCTTTGCCCCCTGCTCACTTTGTTCGCCAACCTCTTTCTCCCCCCACCCCCGCTAAGCAATACACACAGTTGTGAAAAAGGGGGCTGAACGCACCCCAAGGAGACGCGGTTGCTCTTCCAAAACCCCCCAGTGATACAATGGGAAATAAATTCCTTTTTTTTTTTTTTTACCTCCTCTTTGCTCGATCAGCTGTTGGCTTGCTGCTGCTCCTGTGCCACATGATCTGCATTTCGTGCGGTGCTTCAAACATTTTAAAGTCATTGCCTTGTCTTTCTTTTCCCCCAGACATCCTCAAACACTATTCAAACTTTTTTCGCTGTTCCATCATTTCACCGAGTAATATTTTCCGTTTGCTTGCGCTAATGCGATCTTTACTATCATTTTGTTGAGACTTTCAAATTTTCCTACTTCCATTATCTTTAACCTGCTCTGCATGTATATCACGGCACTTGCTTCCAAAGGTCGTAAGTATGACATGACTTGACCGTCTCGTGGGATGTGAAAGTGTCTCTCTGTCTTTCTTCAAAAGATCTCTGTTCAAAAGATCACGTCTCGTCGCAGGAAAAAAGTCTCGTCCCGAGTTTTTTTTTTTTTTTATAATAGATAGATGTTTAAGTCAAACATGCTATTGTTTCTAACCTGTCTGTCTAAGAAATCCAAAGGACAAATATGTTTTTTAATTTTTAAGAGAGACATTAGATTCAATAGTTTTGTTACGTATCAACTGCAGATTGTGTGCCTCACTCTTATTTTTTTAATGATTATTTTTCATATTCTATGTCAATTCTGTTACTTTTGTATCAGTGTATCTTTAAATGTTCTGATATTCCTTGTGCTTTATGGGTGGAGGCGGGTCCATCCTGACATCACCATTGAGCTAAAACCTTTTATTCATCTCAAATGATTGTATGTAAAAGTGAAAATTGATCTACAAAATTTTGTAGACTAAACACAATTGTGTATGGAAACTCCTGCAATCAACTGAAAAATTCACCCGAGTCCTTTCATGGATAGCAAACGTTCTCATGTAAAACTGAAAATTAATTTAAGAACATTTGTGTATTACAGATAATTTCTGAAAATAAAGTTTAAAGCTGACGACACACTACACGACTTCCTGCTAGATCTCGATGCCTTACGTGACTGTTATTTACCGGGGATGATGGTGTGAACGCTGGCCCGGACACAGACAGACGGACATCGCTTTTGCACCCAACACACGTTTATTTACAATATTTACAAGTTATTTACGTGCACACAAACCCCAGTGCCTTCAGCACCGATCTCCCTAAATCCAGGCCTCACAGTCCTTTGTGCCTTCCTGGCCGCCTCCAGTCCTCTCTCTCCAGCTCCGTCTCTCTTCCACCCGACTTCCGCTCTCGACTGAAGGGAGGCGGCCCCTTAAATAGGAACCCGGATGGGCTCCAGCTGATCCCCGGCACTCCTCCGCAGACACGCCCCAGTGTGGCGGAAGTGCCGGCTGCGCACCCGGAAGCCGTCCGGGTGTCCCCGGTCGTCTTCCCCTCAGCACTTCCTGTTGCTGGGCTCCAGGGTTGTTTAGGCACCGGGGCGCCGCCTGGCGGTGGCCACGGGTCCCTACAGGGCTGGGCTTCCAAGCCCTTTACCCGTGGCCCCCAACATAACCAGGGCGGACACCCCCTCGCGGTCTGGAGGAGGTACAAGCCCTCCTCCAGTCCTCCTGGGCATCCCGGCCGGGCTCCAGCCCCGGCCGGATGCCACAATGGATTATGACGGATGACTTTTTAGCACCGCTTCAGCTGGTGGCTGAGTTCTACCTTAGTCTCAGCCCATCTTTCTCCTTTTCCATTCTGTTGTGGTACCAAAAATATGACACTTTGAGAGACAAGCCTCCATTTTTTAATGCGTGGTTGAACATCCTTCTTTCATTGTGACTACCCTGTATGCACTTTACGGTTGGCTAAGGTTTCTTTGCAAGGCTATAAACTTGAATGTGTGTATAAGAATGTTATGTTTCATATTGCTTCTCTACATTACAAATGGGTGTACGGTATATGAAAACAAAAACAGACATCAATAATAATCCATCCATCCATTATCCAACCCACTATATCCTAACTACAGGGTCACGGGGGTCTGCTGGAGCCAAATCCAGCCAACACAGGGCGCAAGGCAGGAAACAAACCCCGGGCATGGCGCCAGCCCACCACAGTCAATAATAATGGTCAACAAATATTTTGTTTCGTGAACACTTTTGAACATATTGTATGATTTTGTCTGGCTGATCACAAATGCAACCCTTAACTTTTCCTATCAGGTACGGTTTTATTATAATTGCCTATTTTTGTACTTTAATCTCACTCTATAGGTATACACATTAAGTACAACAACTACAACTGGAACATCTGAGGTAATCCAAAAGTTATGGCACTATAACTCGGACATTCCAAGTAGTGCGGATGAGACAGCTGTGCTAATGTTTCTAATTACATTAAAGAACTGGCTGCTCCGTAAGCAGTACAGAAAACAGGGGCACATAACCATCTGTCAACCCAAAAAAGATTTTTGCTTCCTCTTCACATAAAACTTGGACTGATGAAATATTTCATAAAAGTGTTGAACAAGGAAGGAGAAGGATTACAATATTTGAGACAGATGTTTCCACAAATAACCTGAAGCGAAGATCAAGTGAGGAATTTTTGCTGGTCCACAAGTCAGACACGCGGTGACAAGCGGCTTAAAGATCTGCTTGTGGGGTGGGAGGAAATATCATGGAAGACATTTAAGGATGTTGTTGGCAACTTCAGAGCACCACACTGCATCCAACGGGCCGACAACATGCTTCAAGCATACAAAAACTATGAGGTTCAACATGTCGCAAAGGATTCATGTTCTGCAAACACACTTGAACTTCTTCCCTGCTAATGTCGGTGCAGTCGGTGATGAACTTCATGAAAAGGTTTTAGCAGGACATTGCAATGATGGAAAAGTGGGATCAGGGCAAGTTGAATCCACGGTTGTTGTACAATGAAATGAGAATAATCAGTTGGGGAGTATAAACAAAAAAATCAGCAAATTGTTTTGAGCTCAGTTGAACTAATGCGGTAAGTGCCACCTAAAGTGTATCTGCCAATACTATAAGCACGTCAAAAATGGAAACTTTGAACCAGAAGATATTGTCTTGATGGTAGACAATGCTGCACCTTGCAGATCTTGGGTAACGGGTCAAGTCATCAAGACAATTCCAGAGCCCAAAGGTGCAGTCAGAAGAGTTTGTGTGCAGACGAAAACCAGCACACTGGACAGACCTGTGAAGAAACAGCAAATAATTGACAGGATAAATATTTGTGTTTTATGATTATGAGTCTGTACTTAGAATTTAAGTATAATTTTTGTCTCTTAAGAAGTAAAATGTAGTAATTGCCTCTGCTTTCTGAATAACCAATTAGGAGCCGGAAATGTAAGAACCAAATCCTTTAAGGTTAATATTAATGGCTAATTTTCCTTAGTTTGCTTAGTTTTGAAGCTGAATATAATGCAGCTTAACTCTTTGAGGGCTGAATATTTTTTCCAAAAAACACAAAGCAATGGTTTCACACAGAAATCAACATAAAGCATCTGTTGCTGTGTGCTGTGGCCACCAGTTTACCAGGAATGTGCAGCAGGATGGTTGCCAGGCTGTCTTTGTGGGCCGAGCAGTCACAGTTGCAGTGCATCACAATCTGGTTTGTATTTCTTGTCACTGTAAGTGGTGGTCCTCCCAGGCGAATTATGCCATAGGGGCGTCAGCTACACGATCCTGTTCAGCACCACGATCAACTGATGCTGGTACCTCACATTCATTTGCGATCAAAATCGGGGTCCGACAAGTGATAATTCAGTGATAATATGTAAAACGTCATCCACGGAGTATTTTTGCTTTATGCATTCGCTTCGATCTCTCGCTAGATGTCGATGCCATTTTTGCTGTTGCTTGCTCCATGCTATTTATGTGAGAGTAGGGAATCTCGGTCAAACCAGTGAAGCTAACTTTCATCCTAGCAAACAGAGTCCAACTAAAACGTAACAGCGGGTTTTGTCTCCGTTTACACTTGATTAACACCGTCAACCCCTCCTGTTGACAAAAATCGAAATCCGCCCTGAAAGATTTAACATAGATAATGGAAGATTCAGTTTAACCCCCTATAAGTTAAAGAAAATGGATTGTTCATAATGTTAGCTCTGTCTGACAATAGAATAGCCCTTAGATGGAATTTAGACAGCTAGAAAAAAAACACAAACTGTTAGATAGATAAAACATTAAAGATATAAAGATTCTGACCATTATGTATGTTTTTATGTCATCTACATTGATGCAGTGAATGAGATAACATACAGAAACCTTAAGAAATGTTACCTAGATACTTAATCCTCAAACAGAATACCATAAGTTTACCTTTTTTGTATCATCAACGTTTATCCTTTATTTTTTGTGTAAACCGTTTGCTTTGAATTTCACTCAAATCTTTTAAAACAAGACACCTGGACTGTGAAGTCGTGTCATACTAGTGCTGGAATGCCTTCCTGATAGCTGCATTTGAATCATATGGAAACCCTTGACAAACGCAGCCACAAATGCAACTTGTCAGCATCATTAAGTGGTTAAACACACTAAATTCAAGAAAAGTTAATTTCATGTTTCTGCAATTCGTGTTTCAGTTAATCTGAAATTATACCGTATATACTCACGTATAACTTGGGTGTCGAAATCCGAAAAATCGTTCAAAAAATCAGACCCCGACTTATACACCCGTTCAAAAATGTGACACTTAAATTTTTTTTGCTTCCTCCAATCTCGCTTCAGTTTCTCAGATGCATCGAATTTTGTTGCAGCAGAGCAGTTACCAATTTCTTTCGCTACTTCAATGACTTTTAATTTAAAACTAGCTTCATATTTTCTTCTGATCGAACGCTCCATTATACATAAGGGATGCTCTTATGTATAAGGGTGTGAGATACAAAAAACACAAATCATTAAAAATATTGCTTTGGAATAGTTCAGGTATTACTGTGTGGTCACGTAGGCACAATACATAGAAATAAAAGGCTGTGTGCCCCGTGGTTACTCTTTCAGGTAGGCATATCATAATCTCTTGGACCAAAAGTGTGAGTTTTCCGCATTCGACTTGTACAACCGACATTATAAAATACCAGAAATTATACGGTAAAATCAAGTCCCGTCTTATCCATGGGAGAACTTATCTGCACGTATATATAGTATTTGTGTTCAGCTTCACAAAGCAAAGCTTCTGAAAAACGTTGTTGTCCAGTACAGTATTGCTGTCTACAAATGAATCCCAATGATCTGATGCCCACTGAGGCAGGCCAGACACCAGCATCCCATTTGTTTGATTGATTTTTTTTTTTGATGCATGACCTTGCATGTTTTACTCGTTATCGACAAAACAAGTTCATGTTAAAATTGGAGAAGTCTGCATACACAGAGGAAAATTTTGGGATGGACTCACCACAATTTTTCCGGCAAAAATGCCACTGGAAGTGAAAAGGTTTGTTAAATATGTGGAGCTAAATGGCCTGTTCTCATCCAAATTGTTCTGATGTTCTGTTATTAATTTAGTTTCTGATATTGAACTGTTTTCTAACTTTTTTTCCACCTTGATTATTACATTTGCAGTTTGTTTACATTTGTTTTAGACAGAACTTTTTTATTTTTTCCTCAAAACGCCTAATTACATACCACTGCAGCACTATTGTAATGGCAGGATAGGAAGGTGGGAAGGGAAGAGAAGGTTACTATAGCAACACTTGCGCACCCCCCCCAGCCAAATTGTTCTGTAAAACAAAGCTAAAAAACATAAATGAACGCAGCGCCTTTTTACGGTTCTCAATTAAACCTGCTTTGCTACAAACAGGACCAGTTTGTACACCAAGAAATATGTTGGCCAGACCTTTGGAATGAAAGGTCCAAGGTTATGGCACTGAAACAGCTCATCCTGCAGCCCCCAGCCAGCTTTCCCCTCGAGGGGATCACTCACTTGTTGACTATTAGCCAACAATGGCCAGTGTGTGTTGGGCACATCTGTACTTCTAAAGGTCAGCAGAAGTCATGCTGCTTGAACCCCAGAGCCTCTAAAACTAGTCTTATTGTGCAAGTCTTTAATCCAATTTGTTATCCGGGGGTTACGGGCTCAGTCCGTTTACTGGAGTGCCGATCTCATTAGGGGTTTATAGAGTCACTAGCCAAAGTATCCGCCGTCTTGTAATGTGTTCGGGAAAGAATGAAAATATTTGTGTGTTTTTTAAATGTTGACCCTTTTTGTCATTGATGGCTGTCCCATCCATCATCTCCACTACCTCTTTCTCAAAGCCTCTACTCTCACAATTGAGAATTTGTTCTATTTATTTTCAGACTGGATGCCATAACTGTGGCTCTTTACCATTTATGCCACTTCTTTGTATTTCCTGGTTTAGCGTGGCTTCATTTATTCATGAATAAGCCCACCATAATTAACTGAGTGGCTTGTTGAGTAATTGATATGACATGAACAGTACAGTGATTGGCTCCAGCAGACCCCCGTGACCCTGTAGTTAGGATATAGTGGGTTGGATAATGGATGGATGGATGAACAGTACAGTGAACAAAGAAGAATGCTTTTTAAGTTGTTCCCTCTACTACTTAATCAGCTGTATATGTTAATACATGTGTAACACATGTGAAAAATTGAATGAACATCCACTCTGTTGTTTTAGTGTAAAACTTGCTTTTTGTGGTGTTGGCCCTTACACTCCCCTATTACATTTCTGAAAATCCATTAAGTATGAGGTGGAGAGAGCAGCCACATTTCAGTTATATTGGCATTAACATCTCTGACGATCTCTCTTGGAGCGACAACAACACAGACCTGGCGGGGAAAGCCTAGCAGTCTTTGTATTTTCAGAGAAGGCCGAAGAAGTTTGGCATGCCAAGCATTATCATCAGCAACTTCTAAAGATGCACGATTGAGAAGATCATCATCTACTCCATCACAGTCTGGTTTGAGAACAGTGCAACTTGGGACCACAAGGCAAGGTGGGTGGTAAAACTGGCACAAAATATCATTGGAACAGAACTTACTGCACTAGAGGACATCTATAAACACCAGAACACGCTTTTAAGTGTGGAGACAGTCGAGGAGCAGTGGAACAGGTTTAAAAATGTTTTACATGTAATGCAGGACAGATACATACCTAAAATTGGAATTAATAGGAAACTAAAAAAAACTCCATGGTGGATTAAAAAAGATTTAAAAAAGAAGTTGCAAAGGAAAAAACTGCTGTATCAGGCATATAAGACTAATGACTGCAAAGTGAATCGTGGAGCGTATGAGAACATGAGGGCAACCATTAAGAAGGATATCAGGGAGGCTAAAAGACAGTTGGAGAGGAATATAGCAGATAAGGCGAAAAGAACATCCTAAGAGGGTACTGAGGGATTTGGAAACAGTAGAGGGAGAAGTGCTGCTCAGATTAAATAAGATGAAATCAAACAAATCACCAGGACCAGATAATATTTATCCTCATGTTCTTAAGGAGGCTAGCGAGTAGAGATATAAACCCTTGACACATATTTTTAGGAAGTCACTGCGCACTGGAGAGATTCTGAAGGACTGGAAAATGGCAAATATCATCCCATTATATAAAAATTGCGACCGGGCAGATCCAAGTAACTATAGGCCAGTAAGCTTAACATGCATCACAAGAAAATTAATAGAAGGAATTATTAAGGATAAGATTGAGCAACACTTGGCAAGGACAGGAGTTTACTGAACAGTCAGCATGGGTTCAGAAGAGGAAGGTCGTGTTTTACTAACATGCTGGAATTCTATGAGGAGGTGACAAAAGGATACGATCAAAGTGGAGCTTATGATATTATTTATCTGGACTTTCAGAAAGCATTTGATAAGGTGCCACATGAGAGACTGGGCATCAAATTAAAAGAAGTGGGAGTTCAGGGTGATGTTTTTAGATGGGTGCAGAATTGGCTCAGACACAGGAAGCAGAGGGTGATGGTGCGAGGAACCTCATCAGAATTGGCCGATGTTAAGAGTGGTGTTCTACAGGGGTCAGTGCTAGGGCCGCTGCTATTTTTAATATTTATAAATGATTTAGATAGGAATATAAGTAACAAGCTGGTTAAGTTTGCAGATGATACCAAGATAGGTGGATTAGCAGATAATTTGGAATCCGTTATGTCATTACAGAAGGACTTGGATAGCATGCAGGCTTGGGCAGATTTGTGGCAGATGAAATTTAATGTCAGTAAATCTAAAGTATTTCACATAGGAAGTAAAAATGTGAGGTCTGAATACACAATGGGTGGTCTGAAAAATTGAGAGTCCACCTTATGAGAAGGATTTAGAAGTCATAGTGGACTCTATGCTATCAACTTCCTGACAGTGTTCAGAAGCCATTAAGAAGGCTAACAGGATGTTAGGATATATAGTGCCCTGATGTGTGGAGTACAAGTCCAAGGAGGTTCTGTTCAACCTTTATAGCACACTGGTGAGGCCTCATCTTGAGTACTGTGTGCAGTTTTGGTCTCCAGGCTACAAAAAGGACATAGCAGCACTAGACAAGGTCCAGAGAAGAGCGACTAGGCTGATTCCAGAGCTACAGGGGTTGAATTATGAGGAAAGATTAAAAGAGCTGAGCCTTTACAGTTTAAGCAAAAGAAGATTAAGAGGTGACGTGATTGAAGTGTTTAAAGTTATGAAGGGAATTAGTCCAGTGGATCGAGACTGTTATTTTAAAATGAGTTCATCAAGAACACGGGGACACAGTTGGAAACTTGTTAAGGGTAAAATTTCGCACAAACATTAGAAAGTTTTTCTTTACACAAAGAACGATAGACACTTGGAATAAGCGAACGAGTAGTGTGGTAGACAGTAAGACGTTAGGGACTTTCAAAACTCGGCTTGATGTTTTCTTGGAGGAAATAAGTGAATAGGACTGGCGAGCTTTGTTGGGCTGAATGGCCTGTTCTTGTCTAGAGTGTTCTAATGTTCTAACACTCCGGAGGGGCCATAACATTATTAAGGACACAACCCACCCACGATATGAACTGTTCATATTGCTGCCATCAAGAAGACGCTACAAGATCATAGAACAACAAGGCTGAAAGACCGTTTTCTACCTAACCTCATGAGGTTTATAAATAAGACCCATCCACTGACCCTCCCGTCAGCACTACAGGCTCACTCGTGTCTGGAAGGCCTTCTTGAGATCTTATACCTGCAGGCTTACACTGAATCATTTATTTATTTATTTGCATGTGCACACATATGTTTGTTTTTTTGAACCTGAGGTGTTTTTCTTTCATGTTGTGTATTCTTATTTATTGCTGGAGAACTCTCAGAATAAGATTTTCATTGTACTGAGTATATATGACAATAAAGTTGAAGTTACATGCTTTAACTCTTTGAGGGCTGAATATTTTTTCTAAAAACCTCAATTTTCTGAAAAGCACACAAAGCAATGGTTTCACACATAAATCAACATAAAACGTCTGTTGTTATGGGCTGTGGCTGCTGGTGGTGCATGTTCGGCATCTCTGGCAGCAATGGTCAGTAGGAATGCACAGTGGGCCGGCTACCTCACTGTCTTTGGACAGCAAGTGGGCATCGGTGGCGATGGCAGTGTGATGCAATATGGTCTTGTCATCATAAGTGGTGGTCCTTCCAGGTGAACGTTGCTGTAGGTGCATCAGCTACATGAAAGTGTTCAGCACCACGATCAGCTGGAGACCGATGAGATGATGCTGGCATCTCACTTTCGTTTTTGATCTTCATCTCCAGATCACTTGCATTAAACTCGGAGTTCTATCCAACGAAATTACGTAAAACATCCATGGAGTATTTTGCTTTGCACATTCTCTTTTATCTCTTGCCAGATGTCGTGGCCATTTTAGAGGTTGTTTGCTCTTCACTACTCATACACGTGTAGGGAATCGAGGTTAAATCAGCAAAGCTATGTCACTTTCCTTCAAACAAAGAGAGTCGAACTAAAACTTAAGGGCAAGTTTTGTCGCAGTTTACAGCTGATTACCGTCCTCTACCCCTGAATTTTGACAAAAGTCGACATCAGCCCTGAAAGAGTTAAATTGAATAAACATTAACGTGAATACCACCTGAAAGTAGGCATTGCAGTTTTTGTGTTGGTCCCCCCCATTTCCATTGACACAATGATGTGAACTGTAGCTTTCACTATAAGGAGCGTCACACCTAAACAATATGCCAAATTCTTTTTGCCATGGTCTTAATTTTGTGTGCACACCTCATTACAAACCCAATTCTCAGTGGGACTTTTGAAGGGCCTTAAAGCTGAGATTATACAGGGTGAGTCAAAATGATGTTAACACTAATGGCTTATTTTTATCTTGACCACACCTTTCCAGGTAGCTGGCTAGCTCGTGGTGGACCATTGCCATGGCCTCCACACTCCCCTGATTTGACACCCTGTAATTTCTGGGTATGAGGTATGGTGAAGTAGGGCATGTATTGTGATATCAGTGACCTGAAGGAGAGAATACAGACTGTGGCATCATCTCATCTCCGCAAAATGTGTGTCCAGGCTCTAAATGGTACTGTTGCTCATTGATTTTTGTGTGTTAAACATGATGGTGAACATGTTGAGACATTTCTGTAAATCATCTTGCACATATAAAGTATGTTTTGTGAATAAATTGTTTCTGCCATTCAAATGTTTACATAGTTTTGACTTACCCTGTAAGTATCCAGCATTTCATGAACTTTGACCCAGCTTCAACTGACTTTAAGGAGACAGGAAAATGGATAATAAATAAAAAAGAAAGAAAGAAATAAGCCGAAGTGAGAACTGAAAATCAAGCTGATCTTACGTTACTAACAGAAACACTAAACAAAAGCAAAATATCAGGAACAAGAGCAAAGACTCATTAACCGGGGTGCTAATGGCAAGGGTTTTTGGATTTTCATCTGTAAAAGCAGGAAAACTTTGAACCATCACTCCTGTGACAAGCCCCTTGAGATTCTGCGCACTTTACTATGGGAACAGATGAAGTAGTAGTCCAAAAAAAAAAAGGCGAAGCCCAATTTAAACAAAGGTGGCGTTGCGGCAATATGTTAAAAATTGTAACTTTTGGCAGGTTATTTCAAAATTAAAAAAATAATGATGAAATTCCTTAGGTCAAAAACACCAAAACACCCAAGTATATCATGGCAGAAATCACCACAAAAAATTATAAAACCTAATGAAACATAACTACTGTGATTCTAGCATCAAAATGGAAGAGGCCTTCAAAAGTACCAACAAAAAACCTACCAGAATTCTAACTAGCCTGTCCAAAAATCAGTCTTACCCCATGTGAGCCTGACCCTAGCAAACTGGAAGGCTTCAGCCTACAAGGCCCAAACCAAGGAGAATTAGCAAAATAATTAGAAATGTCCAAAAAATATGTCAAGAATATTAGCAAAAATCATTAAGTATGAGAGAGAAGCCTGAAAAGAAATTTTTATAAAGGACAGTATTTATCGACAACTAAAAGAAATGCCAAAAGGCTAATGGATAAAAATAAAGAAAGAAAGAAAGAAAGAAAGAGAAAACAAATCCCAAAACGGGGTGGCGCAGGGGTAGTGCTGCTGCCTCGCAATTAGGAGACCTGGGTTTGCTTCCCGGGTCCTCCCGGCGTGGAGTTTGCATGTTCTCTCTGTGTCTGTGTGGGTTTCCTCCCACACTCCAAAGACATGCAGGTTGGGGGCATTGGTGATCCTAAATTGTCCCTGGTGTGGGTGTGTATGCCCTGCAGTGGGCTGGTGCCCTGCCCAGGATTTGTTCCTTGCCCTGTGCTAGCTGGGATTGGCTCCAGCATACCCCTGTGTTAGGATATAGTGGGTTGAAGACTGACTGACTTTGCTCAGTGGGGACTGGGCAGTCTCATGGTCTGGAATCCCTACAGATTTTATTTTTTTCTCCAGCCGTCTGGAGTTTTTTTTTTGTTTGTTTTACCTGTCCACCCTGGCCATTGGATCTTACTGTTATTCTATGTTAATTAATGTTGACTTCTTTTATTTTCTCACTGTGTCTTTTATTTTTCTATTCTTCATTATGTAAAGCACTTTGAGCTACTTTTTGTATGAAATTGTGCTATATAAATAAATGTTGTTGTTGTTGTTCAAGCGCAGACTCCTGATGATGAATTTGGAGCTTCTTGAATTAAAGTTGCTGCTTCATGCAGTCACTCCAGGCAGCTTTTTCTTGCACCCAGCTGCCACAGACACAACTTTAATCATGCGTTTCACTTTCACTGGTGATTCACCAATCAAAGCACAGTACTTGCTAGAGCCCACCCTCTAAGCTTTGACAAGTTTACATTTCATCACATATTTAGTGTTGCATGGAGTGTCACTGAAATAAATAAATGAAGAAATAAATAAATACACAAGGAAATAAGTAACAAAAATCATTTTCCAACCCGCTGAATCCAAACACAGGGGTCTGCTGGAGCCAATCTCAGCCAACAAGGCAGGAACCAATCCCGGGCAGGGTGCCAACCCACCAAAGGACACACACAAACAGGCCAATTTAGAATCACCAATCCACCTAACCTGCATGTATTTGGACTGTGGGAGGAAACCGGAGCAAATCCACACAGACACGGGGAGAACATGCAAACCCCACACAGAGAGGACCCTGGAAGCGAACCCGGGTCTCCTAACTGTGAGGCAGCAGCACTACCACTGCGCCACCGTGCCGCCCATGCCAGGACACATTTCATTTTTTTATTCTCACATGTCATTGTGTTTTTATTTACTGCCACATTTCGCAATGCATTCATTTATTTGCATACTTATTTATTTATTTCATTTTGCCCAAAATATTACTCCATAGTGAAATGGCAAGGTGACTGTGCAGACAACAACTGTGCCCAGGTGCTTCACCAGTCACAGGTTTATGGCAGAGTGGTAAAGGGGAAAAATGCACAGGACATCTCGGCTGGAAGGAGGGTCTGTGGTCTGATGAGACCACCAACATCATATTTTCATACACAGAATATAACTCAAAAGTACATTACAAGATATCAAAAAGAAAACTACAAGAAAAGAAAAGTAAAATTCCTCCAGGTGCTCCGGTTTCCTCCCACAGTCCAAAGACGTGCAGGTTAGGTGTATTGGCGATCCTAAATTGTCCCTAGTGTGTGCTCAGTGTGTGGGTGTTGTGTGTGTGTGTGCCCTGCGGTGGGCTGGCGGCACACCCGGGATTTGTTCCTGCCTTACGCCCTGTGCTGGCTGGGATTGGCTCCAGCAGACCCCCGTGACCCTGTGTTAGGATATAGCAGGTTGGGAACTGAATGACTGACTGACAAATCCCAAAACAAAATTCTGAAGAAAAATCCAGCAATTCAGAAGCAAAAAGATAAGAAACTCTAGTAAAAACAAAAATATAGAAAATCTTACACAACCGTCCTCCAAGGCGCATTCAATGAACCACCAGGAACTCAGTTTCCCAACCTGCTTTTAAAGGCTGAGGGTGGCTCTACCTCTTGGGGATCCACACAGAAAATACAAGAAACATAGCAGAACACAGTCACACACATAGAAACTAAACAATAAATACATGACATATCACAAAAAAAAACCAAACTTAATTATACATTAAACATATTTATTAAATAACAAATGGTAAGAACAATATTAATAGAAATGACCATGAAAAATGAACACTACTTAAAATTAAACAAGACAGAGTAAAGAACTGCAGACATAAGCCAAGGGAGGAACCACTTGACTTATAACATATACACTCACCTAAAGGATTATTAGGAACACCTGTTCAATTTCTCAGTAATGCAATTATCTAATCAACCAATCACATGGCAGTTGCTTCAATGCATTTAGGGGTGTGGTCCTGGTCAAGACACTCTCCTGAACTCCAAACTGAATGTCAGAATGGGAAAGAAAGGTGATTTAAGCAATTTTGAGCGTGGCATGGTTGTTGGTGCCAGATGGGCCGGTCTGAGTATTTCACAATCTGCTCAATTACTGGGATTTTCACGCACAACCATTTCTAGGGTTTACAAAGAGTGGTGTGAAAAGGGAAAAACATCCAGTATGCGGCAGTCCTGTGGGCGAAAATGCCTTGTTGATGCTAGAGGTCAGAGGAGAATGGGCCGACTGATTCAAGCTGATAGAAGAGCAACTTTGACTGAAATAACTACTTGTTACAACCGAGGTATGCAGCAAAGCATTTGTGAAGCCACAACACGCACAACCTTGAGGCGGATGGGCTACAACAGCAGAAGACCCCACCGGGTACCACTCATCTCCACTACAAATAGGAAAAAGAGGCTACAATTTGCACGAGCTCACCAAAATTGGACAGTTGAAGACTGGAAAAATGTTGCCTGGTCTGATGAGTCTCGATTTCTGTTGAGACATTCAAATGGTAGAGTCAGAATTTGGCGTAAACAGAATGAGAACATGGATCCATCATGCCTTGTTACCACTGTGCAGGCTGGTGGTGGTGGTGTAATGGTGTGGGGGATGTTTTCTTGGCACACTTTAGGCCCCTTAGTGCCAATTGGGCATCGTTTAAATGCCACGGGCTACCTGAGCATTGTTTCTGACCATGTCCATCTCTTCATGACCACCATGTACCCATCCTCTGATGGCTACTTCCAGCAGGATAATGCACCATGTCACAAAGCTCGAATCATTTCAAATTGGTTTCTTGAACATGACAATGAGTTAGTTCACTGTACTAAAATGGCCCCCACAGTCACCAGATCTCAACCCAATAGAGCATCTTTGGGATGTGGTGGAACGGGAGCTTCGTGCCCTGGATGTGCATCCCACAAATCTCCATCAACTGCAAGATGCTATCCTATCAATATGGGCCAACATTTCTAAAGAATGCTTTCAGCACCTTGTTGAATCAATGCCACGTAGAATTAAGGCAGTTCTGAAGGCGAAAGGGGGTCAAACACCGTATTAGTATGGTGTTCCTAATAATCCTTTAGGTGAGTGTATAACAATTATATATAACAATTACCTGAGCAATTTTTACTGCCCCCCCATTCCAAACACTGTTCCTGAAGAAAATGTCATGTACCCTGGACTTTAAGGTGTTTCAGCTTTATTATATAAGGCAAAATTTACATTAAGAGCGATAATGGAATAATGCATGGTTTTTGAGTTGCCTATTATTATAACCTCCAAACTCCTTCATTTTTTCAAAGAGGTAGTCATCGACTTGTGACTACATTTGGTTCTGACAGACCACTCGTAAGTAGATCTGGACATAACACGGACCACTATATGTTTTCAAACCTGACCGTATGTATAGTACTGCAAGTTCCTCAAGTTAAATTGATAGTTTTATATCCTTTTTTTATCATTATTCTTAGCTTAGATTTTCTTTTTTTTGTGTAACTTATTTTTTTTTTTGTTTCATTATTACAGTTGCTCACATGGGTGCTGAACCTTTAACAGCTTCATAAATCCTCTCTTTGCCTGTGTTATGATACGTCATTAGCGTGAGCCTCTCCCTGTGTTCATTGTGTTAATTGTTCAGCGTGTACCAGCAGAGTTTGAGCACTCGTCTGTTTTCTGTTTTAATGTCAGCCTGTCAGTAATAAACATTAGCAGATAAAGGAGTTCAGTGTGGTTTTATTACTCCTTCGTGACAGTTTGCACAGAGCGGCACATCTTTGAGTCACAATGTAGAAACTTCAGAGGTTAGCCGGATTCAATACCAATAGCGTGTGCAGCAGACTCTGGTTATAACAGGATAATAAAGTCTCAATATGATCGCACTCACTTTCTTTCCTCCCTCATACTGCTTGATCACCTTCATTTTTTTGTCGAGGTCAATTGCATTTTTCCTGTAATTGTAACACAAATGTAACTGAATATAGTCAAAATGAGGTTATTAATGAGGTTATTAAAAATAAACTTGATGCATTAGGATTAAAAGTCAAGATGGAGGTAAAAAATTTAGGGGTAACTATTGACTCTGACCTGAATTTTAAATCACATATTAATCAGATTACTAGGACAGCATTTTGTCACTTAAGAAATACAGCAAAAGTTAGACCTCTTATAACATTGCAAGATGCTGAGAAATGAGTTCACACTTTTGTTTTCAGTCGGCTAGATTACTGTAGGGCGGCACGGTGGTGCAGTGGGTAGCGCTGCTGCCTCGCAGTTAGGAGACCTGGGTTCACTTTCGGGTCCTCCGGGCGTGGAGTTTGCATGTTTTCCCCGTGTCTGTGTGGGTTTCCTCCCACAGTCCAAAGACATGCAGGTTAGGTGCATTGGCGATCCTAAATTGTCCTTAGTGTCTGCTTGGTGTGTGTGTGCCCTGTGGTGGGCTGGCGTCGTGCCCGGGGTTTGTTTTCTGCCTTGCGCCCTGTGTTGGCTGGGACTGGCTCCAGCAGACCCCCGTGACCCTGTAGTTAGGATATAGCGGGTTGGATAATGGATGGATGGATAGATTACTGTAACGCACACCTCTCAGGACCACCCAAAAAAACATCAATAGTGCAGAATGCAGCTGCTAGAATCTTAACTAGGAAAAGAAAATATGACCACATCTCTCCAGTTCTGATGTCACTACACTGGTTACCTGCGCCATTTAGAATTGACGCAGGTAACGTGGGTTGCTGATGGTTTACAAAGCCTCAAATAATCTCCATACTATATTTCAGAATGCCTCTCACCTTACACTCCAAATCGAAACCTTAGATCTTCAAATGAATGTCTGCTTAGAATTCCAAGAGCTAAACTTAAAAGAAGTGGTGAGGCGGCCTTCTGCTATTATGCACCTAAAATCTGGAATAGCTGACCGATAGAAATTCGCCAGGCTGATATGGTGGAGCACTTTAAAAAACTGCTAAAAACTCATTACTTTAACATGGCTTTCTCATAGCTTCATCTTAGTTTAACCCTGATATTCTGTATATGTATTTAATTATCATTATCATTCCTTGTGACTCCGCAATCCGTACTAACCCCTACTTTCTCTTCTAGTCTTTTTCCAGTTTTCTCTAGTGGCAATCTGCACCACCACCACCTAATCAAAGCACCGTGATGTCCCTCCACCAATGGATTAAAGGTCAGAGGTTCACATGACCGTCATCATCAAGTTCTTCCATGTAAATACCATGAGAACTGATTGTGAGGTCATTTATGTTAGGTAGAATGCCTAGACGGGGCTGGGTGGTCTCATGGCCCCGGAACCCCTGCAGATTTTTATTTTTTTCTCCCGCTGTCGGGAGTTTTCTTTTGTTTTTTCTCTCCTCCCTGGCCATCAGGCCTTACTTTTATTCTATGTTAATTAGTATTCCATAATTTTAATTCATATTTATTTTGTCTTTTTTCTCTTTCTTCATCATGTAAAGCACTTTGAGCTACACCATTTGTATGAGATTGTGCTATACAACTAAATGTTGTTGTTGTTGAAACTGCTGCAGGTAATAAAGTGAGATTGAGAAGAATGAGTCACGGCATGCAGAGCTGCTGTGGCAAAAAGTCATTTGCCCGTGACACGGGGTAGTGGCCGTAAGTCAAATGGTCATAATACGCACAGGTTGTTAAGTCGATGACTACAGGTATAGCCTGTGTTTTAAGAAGCACCAACAGCCTCCTAAATGCAGAATTAACTGAACATCAGCTTAGGCATTTTTACATGATTGGTGAATAAACAGACACAATACCATCTGAGGGTTAAATCTTTTTACATTTTTGGCAAAAAGATCACAGCTACATTCTCATACTGGATAGCAACACCAAAAATTTTGTATATCAAAAGGCCCTCAGATAAGAAAGCAATCAATATAAATTCTTTTCAATATAAATGATTGCATTTTTTTTTAATTGTTATTTTTAAAGTTTGTCCTGTTTCATTACTACGCGGGCGGAGCCGCGGGGACAGCTAGTTTGTTTATATGCCTGTCTGTCCATCCATCCATCTGTTGGTCAACTCAATCTGTGCATTCCTCCTTCCAATGTACTGTCTTTTTGCCGTTCTATCTATTTAACCCTTCTCCTATCTACTAATCAACCCCTCCATCCATTCATCCACTTCTTTCTGTCAGTTTTCCATCTATCAGTTTATATATTCAGCCATTCATCTACCCATACGTCTGTCTGTTTACTTATCCATCCATATAACCATATGTACATCTGTCAATTATTCTATCAGTTGACTCCTCCATCAGTCTGTTCACTTATCTATCCATCTATCTGTTCATTTATCCACACTTAAGCCATATACCCATTCATCCATCAACTGGTCCATCCTTAAGTTGCCTGTCCATTTTTTCATACATTCATCCATCTATCCAATCATCATCCAACCATACATCGATATGTGCATTTTTCCCATCCATCTGTCCATTTTTCAGTTGTCCATCCATTCATTCACTCATCTGTTTACCTATTGTGGAACGAACCCCGGACACAGACAGGTAGACATGTTGAAAAGCGTCACCACACGTTTATTTACACTATATATTTACAAATAAAGTGCCACACAACCCACAAACTCCCCCAAAGTCCAGGCCTCACACTGCCTCGTTCTTTCTTCATGCCGCCTCTTTGCTTCTCCTCCTGAGCTCTGTCCTTCTCCTCTACCGACTCTAGCCATCGAATGGAGGGAGGCAGCCCCTTTTATACACACCTGGATGTGCTCCAGGTACCTCCCGGCAATCTTCCACCGGCACTCCCCAGTGTGGCTTAAGTATCAGCACTGCATCCAGAAGCACTCCGGGTGTCCCTGATCTTCTTCCCCCCAGCACTTCTGGGTGTGGCGGAAGTGCTGAGGTTCAGGGGTCCATAGGCATCAGGGCTCCCCCTGGCGGTGACCATGGGCCCTTACAGGGCTGAGCTCTGTACTCGTGGTCCCCAAAGCCACTAGGGCGGACGCTCCCTCGTGGTCTGGAGGAGGCGCAAGCCCTCCTCCAGTCCTTCTGGGCGTCCCGGCTGAGTAGCAGCCCCAGCCACTCGCCACACTATATATTTGAATCCAACCATCTAATCATTTTTCCAATTATCCATCTACTGATTGATCAGTCAGTCTATCCATCCATTGAATTTCTTAGCCAGCTTTTTTCATGACACAGCTGTAGTATGTCAGAACCTGAAACAAAAGTCATATGATGTTATATGGCGCACTAATAAGATGGCTCAAGGACTGGACTGAGAGTTCTGTTCATCGGTCAATCAGCCAAAGTGTGTGTTGTGGAACGAGCCCCTGACACAGACAGGCAGACATGTTGTTAATCACCACCACACGTTTATTTACAATATTTACAATGTCCAAGTGCCACATAACCCCAAGACTTACTCAAAGTCCAGGCCTCACACACTCTGCCTTTCTCCTTCTTCGGGCCGCCTCCATCCTCTCTTCTCTTGCTTCGTCCTCTCCTCACCCGACTCCAGCCCTGAATGAAGGGAGGTGACGCCTTTTATAAGACCCGGATGTACTCCAGGTGTGTTCCGGCAACCTCCCACCGACACGCCCCAGTGTGGCGGAAGTGCCGGCTGCATCCCCGGAAGCACTCCGGGTGTCCCTGCTCTTCTTCCCCCCAGCACTTCCGGGTGTGGCAGAAGTGCTGAGGTCCAGGGTCTCCAAGGCACTGAGCTGCCCCTTGCGGTGACCACGGGCCCCTACAGGGTTGAGCTTCAAAGCTCTGTACCCATGGTCCCCATAGCAACCAGGGTGGCTGGCCCCACGTGGTCTGAGGTAGGTGAACGCCCTCTTCCGGTCCTCCAAGGCATCCCAGCCGGGTCGTCGCCTCAGGCATCTGCCACAGTGTGTGTGTTAAACTCGCTGACCCACAGGATTGGCCTCCTCCTCCTCCTCTGTAACCAGTTCTGCTCTGCTATTCCATGAGGGCCATGCCGTCATGGAGCTGAGGGTCTTATGGAGTACTCGCGCTTCCAGGATCAGAACCTCATTGCCCTGCCAGTTTCAGGCATTCTGGGTTGTTTGATTCATTTTTGTTTAGTTTTCTTGGTGTAAGGCCCTCGACCGTTTCTTCTGGTGCTGTCATCTCCTGATCACACTTCCTTGTTTCAGCCCTCGGGTGAACTTTCTAAGATCTTAACAGAATGTTTCTCTGTTTTACAACAGAGGATTTTGAAGATTTGCCAATGCCCTTTAAAATGAGTTATTTCAAATAAAAAGTGTCCAGCACGCTTTATTTGAGATATCTCAATGAAAACTGAACTTTCCCAACAAATTTCCTTGAAGATTAAGCGTGGCAAATTTCAACAAGATTGGTCCACTGGGAGCCAAGTGTTTTCTCACAGACAGATGACAATAGGTGCTTTTATATTTTAATGCAAATGTGCCTTAAAGGGTAAGCTGGGTATTTTTCAAGTTGTAGTTTTTCTTCACAAATATGTTATATATGCATTTGCCATGCAAAATTGTGTTCTAAAGTTAATTGCCTTCTATGAAATTAAACAAAAAAAAATCTTGCTGCACTGGCACTTTACATTGCAGTCTAAGGTGCATGGAGGAAAAGTCTAAAAACTTACCAAATATGTCCATTTTTCAAGTTGTTGAGAATTGACCTGCATCTTGCGATTACATACACATTGCAAAATAGTTTATACAAGCCATTTTTAACACAAAAAAACAGCAATATTATGAGATTCAGCCATTGTAAAAGAAGACCAGCCGTGTGTGAGAATTCAGCACTTAGACTTCCCGCGAAACAACCAACTACGTGGTTGGATTTGTTTCAATTTACTTCCGTATTTATGTGAGAATTCACACAAGCAAATAAAAACCATTTTGTTACCACAAGAAAAATAGTACCAGGAATCTCTATATATAAAAGCCAAATACCACTGACTTACTCATCACGAAATCTCTCGAACCCTGAGGACTTGGGACTTGAAATTTGGAATGTAGGTTACCCTTGGCCCATAGGTGCTCACTACGAAATGGTTTTAAAAATTTCGCGGTCCAAGCGTGAAATTTCTTATAGTTTTTTAGACCCGTTTGTATGTCTGTCCACTTTTCACAACAGAACTACTTAATGGATTTAGATCTTTTTTGTTTTCTATAATTTGCTTGAACATTCCGTTGATTTTGCGGCTTTCTCATCGTGCTAAGTATCACAGTTCGCTTGCAGTACCGATTTATTAGCGCAAATCCTAGAGAGACTCATTGGGCTGCAGGGTGGGGGCCGGGGCCCTCCTCACTCACGCGTCTGCCTCGGGGCGTAACCTTACCACTGCCACTTACCACTGACACCTTATATTCCAAATCGTAACCTTAGATCCTCAAATGAGTGTCTGCTTAGAATTCCAAGAGTAAAACTTAAAAGAAGTGGTGAAGCGGCCTTCTGCTGTTATGCACCTAAAATCTGGAATAGCCTGCCAATACCAGTAGTTA
>JANRMT010062857.1:35437242-35456410 GCA_026402145.1 Polypterus bichir lapradei
CCCTACTCTCTCTTCTGTTTCTTTTCCTGGTTTTTCTGTGGTGGCGATCTGCGCCATCACCACCTAATCAAAGCACCGTGATGTTCCTACATTGATGGATTAAAAGCCAGAAGTCTACATGACCATCATCATCAAGTCCTTCCAAGAGAACCCTAAATACAAAGAGGACTGTTTCATTTATGTTAGGTAGAATGCCCAGAGGGGACAGGGCAGTCCCGTGGCCTGGAACCCCTGCAGATTTTATTTTTTCTCTTCTCTCGCCATCTGGAGTTTTTTTGTTTTTTCTGTCCTCCCTGGCCATCGGACCTTACTCTTATTCTATGTTGATTAGTGTTGTCTTATTCTAATCCTTACTTTGTCTTTTATTTCTCTTTTCTTCATCATGTAAAGCACTTTGAGCTACATTATTTGTATGAAAATGTGCTATAAAAATAAATGTTGTTGTTGTTGTTAGCGAACGAGAGAACTACTTAATGGATTTAGATCTTTTTTTTTTCTAGAATTTGCTTGAACATTCCAGTTGATTTTGCGACTTCTCTCATTACTCTAAGTATCATAGTTCGCTTCCAGGAGCGATATATTCGCGCTAATCCGAGACAGAGGCTGTGGGCCAAGGGGAGGGGGAAGAGTGACGTCAGGAGTAGAGAGCTGGCCCGGGCCCTCCTCACTGTCCTGTTTCACTAATACGTGGGCGAAGCCACAGGGGATGGCTAGTATGTGATAAAATGATTATTTCGAGATCCCTTATGTTGTCACAAACATGCATCACAAACACAGAAGGTGCAGATCAGTACTTGACATCTGTCTTGGCTCGAAAAATTGACGTATTTAGCAAGTCTGTAAGCTTTTCCTCTGTGTCCTGTCACAAAAAGCAGACACAAGAGTCATAAAAAGGTTTGGGACAGCCACCCATATAACATTTCCTGGCTGAAAATGTTAAATTGCTAGCACTGATGTGTTCAGAACAGAGTCCAAAACAGAACTGACTATGTTAATCAAATATGGCAGCTTTAAAGGTAAGAAAAGGAAGTGAAGTCATTGAGGGCGGAAGCGGAAGGGTCCTCTTCTATAGGTTCAGACCCGGACGTGATGTCATCAAAAGGGCTGGAACAGGAAGTCTCCTCAGTCATGGGTTCTTCACCAGAAGTGACGTCACTAGGGCCAGGCGGAATTTCTCGTGAACGGTCTGCAGGAAAGCAAGAGAAAAGGTCAGTGCAGTCCTCCACCCCCTGGTCTGGCGTGGAATTACTCTCATTTAGACCCTTTAGCTGCCTCCCATGCACACATGTGTGACAGTCCTATAGACTGCAAAGTAAAGTGCCAGAGTGGGCAAGATATAATTTTAAATTTATAGAATGTGCTTTACTTTAGAACACAATTTCATGTAGCAAATGCCTATCAATTTCAAGTCAAGTCAATTTTATTTATCAAGTACATAGCATGTTTGTGAAGAAATAACTTCAAAGGTAAAAATTATGAGGACTAAACAAAAAGAGCAGACAAGTACAGAGCATGTGACCATGTCTCTGTTACATGTCCCCTAGAGACGGTCAGCCTCATACCAAGAAAATTCTAAAATGCTGATGGTTAAAGTCATCCCCAGCATGCAACTTAAAAACAGAAAACATTAAAATAAAAGAACAAACCATTCAAATTTACTGTGTCATCATTTCACACACAGCTGTGTTGTATTACAGCCGTAAGAGGAAGATGTACTTGAAACTGCCGGCCTATTTAACAAAGACATCCTGATATTTGTACAGTACACTTAAATTACAAAATTAGATTGTATAACATTTAACTTCAGTTTACAGATAAGACGTCTTTATTTCTTTTAATTGGGTATAATCCATGACTCTCAATGATGAACTATTTTGGGATTTTACATTATACTTAGTAGCAGAGGTAAAATTTGGACTACAGCTTTTATCTTTATGCTGATTGGTGTATTAGAAATGATTTGTAGTCATTAAATAAACCTAGCTGATTAAAAAAAAGCCTTCTGTTAGATAACAACAATTTATTTATATAGCACATTTTCATACAAATCATGCAGCTCAAAGTTCTTTACATGATGAAGAAAGAGAAAAAAGACAAAGTAAGAATTAAAATAACAGAACACTAATTAATATAGAATAAAAGTAAGGTCCAATGGCCAGGGAGGACAGAAAAAACAAAAAAAACTCCAGACGGCTGGAGAAAAAATAAAATCTGCAGGGGTTCCAGGCCATGAGACTGCCTAGCCCCCTCTAGGCATTCTACCTAACATAAATAATCAGTCCTCATTGTATTCAGGATTGTCATGGAAGGACTTGATGATGACGGTCATGTGGACTTCTGGCCTTCAATCCATCAATGTAGGGACATTACAGTGCTTTGATTAGATAGATAGATAGATAGATACTTTATTAAACCCAAGGGGAATTCACATTCTCCAGCAGCAGCATACTGATAAAAAACAATATTAAATTAATTTAATTAAAAATTGAATATACAGAGCATCAGGATTAAACTAAAATAAAGTTATGAGAAAGCCATGTTAAAGTAATGTGTTTTCAGCAGTGTTTTAAAGTGTACTGTATCAGCCTGGTGAATTTCTATCAGTCAGCTATTCCAGATTTTAGGTGCATAACAGCAGAAGGCCACGTCACCGCTTCTTTTAAGTTTAGCTTTTGGAATTCTAAGCAGACACTCATTTGAAGATCTAAGGTTATGATTTGGAGTGTAAGGTGTCAGACATTCTGATATATAAGATGGAGCAGATTATTTAAGGCTTTGTAAACCATAAGCAGTATTTTAAAGTCAATTCTGAATGACACAGGTAACCAGTGTAGTGACATCAGAACTGGAGAAATGTGCTCGGATTTTCTTTTCCTAGTTAGGATTCTAGCAGCTGCATTCTGCACTAGTTGCAATCGATTTATGTCTTTTTTGAGTAGTCCTGAGAGGAGTATGCGGTACAATAATCTAGCCAAACTGAAAACAAAAGCGTGAAGTAATTTCTCAGCATCTTTCAATGATATAAGAGGTCTAACTTTTTCTATGTTTCTTAAGTGAAAAAATGCTGTCCTAGTGGTCTGATTAATATGAGATTTAAAATTCAGGTCAGAGTTAATAGTTACCCCTTTTAATCCTAATACATCAAGTTTATTTCTAATAACCTCATTATATCTATTTTTGCCAATCACTAAAATTTCTGTTTTCTCCTTATTTAGGTTGAGAAAATTACTACTCATCCATTCAGAAACACAAGTAAGACATTGTGTCAGTGAGTCAACAGAGTCGGGGTCATCAGGTGCTATTGATAAATACAGTTGTCTGTCATCAGCATAGCTGCGGTAGCTCACATTATGCCTCAAGATAATTTGACCTTATGGAAGCATGTAAATTGAAAAGAGCAGCGGACCCAGGATAGATCTTTGTGGAACACCACACAGAATATCATGTGTCGTCGAAGTATAATTACCACAACTAACAAAGAATTTTCTACCTGCCAGGTAGGATTCAAACCAATTTAAGACACTGCCAGAGGGGCCCACCCACTGACTAAGGCGATTTCTAAGAATATTGTGATCAATGGTGTCAAATGTGGCACTCAGATCTAAGAGGATGAGAACAGATACACGGCCTCTGTCTGCATTTACCCGCAAGTCATTTACTACTTTAACGAGTGCAGTTTCTGTACTGTAGATGTCTTTAGTCTGCCATGCTGCATTAAACAAGGAATGTGGGGGCTGCACATACAGGTGTAAATAAAAGACATCCATGTTTGGAGTTCATATAAAATGATTGCTCAAGGCTCTTTATTTACTAAGTATTATCCACAACAACAACCTTTAAGTATTTTATGATTTATTGCTGTCTTTGTTAACTTTGAATCCTTACTCATATTTTTGTTATTTCTGTCAATTATTTTTATTGTTAGTTAACTGTGTACAATCTCCTTAATCTGCCTACGTCTCATATTCTTAGTGGGTGGAGCCCTAGGAGGCGGGGCCACCCTGACATTACTGCTCCTGAGCCTTCCCTCGGACTATTTAAGCCAGAGAAGCAGGAGCTCTGGCAGCTGTTCTTTGACATTTGCTGAATGAATTACAGTATTGTTTCTATATTTGGACTTTACTGTGTTTTTTTTTTTTTTTACCTATTTGCTCTGTTTTTTTATTTTCTGCTTCTAGATTGTGTGTGACTTGTTTATTTCCATATTTCCTTTTTAGACAATCCTTTTTTACTCCTTTGAGCTTTGTTACTTCTTAATTACTAAAATACATATTTTTTAATTCACATTATTCTTGCCTTTTGGTCACAAACCAGATCTTTAGGCTTATTTTTACACATTAATTTCTTAGAAGGGTGAGCCGGATGTTATTTTCATTACTGTTAAATACACGTTCATTAAAAAAAAAATTCTAGTCAAACCAAAATAAACGGCGTCATTGTTTTTGCACACCTGGTTTGAATGATTTATGTTAACTCAAATTAAAATTCACTTACAAATGGTAAAAATAACCTTTCTGCCTATCTTTTGATGATACACATGAGATACCAGCCGATCACAAGGCACAAACGTCCATATAATGTACATTATAATTTTGACCAAAAGCATTATATAACAGCAAACAGCTATTTCTGAACGTCAACTTTTGCCTCTCATTTCGATTCAGATGCTCAAGTCCTCAATCTTTTGGTTTCAACCCTTTTTGACTTGTGATTGTCTTATCTTCTGGTCCAACTCAAAAAAAAGGTCCTGCTAATGCAGCGGTCGCTAACTCCGGTCCTGGAGGACCACCGTGGCTGCAGGTTTTCATTCTAACCCTTTTTTTTTAATGAGTGACCTGTTTGTGCTGTTAATTAACTTCTTGTGAATTCATTTTAATTGAATTGCTTTTTCAAGATTTGTTCCCCTGAATTTCTTCATCATTCCTCTGAGTTGTTTCATTTCTTTCCTTAAATGGCACCAAAAGAGAAATGTGAAGTAAGGGAACCAACAGAAAACCAACTAAGTCAGGGCCTCAAACTCCAACCAATTTCACTCCAACCAGTTGCTTAATGAGGCGCAGATTCTTGTCATTAATGAAACCCGTTCTTTAATTCCAGGGCTTGTTGCTGTTCTCGTGGTGCATTAGCAGACATTTCTGAAATTGTTGAATTTCTCTTTCTAAGAGAAAAGCTAAAATGTTTTGGGGACCTGAGACAGATCAGCATTCCTTCATCTTACTTTATTTACAGACATTGTATGATGGACACCAGTTGTTTTGGCTCATTTTGTATCTCATTATTGTTTGGCAGCTAATTAATGAAAAAGAAACAATTAAGGGGTCAGAGTCTTCAAGAGAAAGTCAATTAAAATGAATTCAAAAGAAGTTAATTAGCAGCAAAAACAGGTCACTCATTAGGAAAAGGGTTAGAATGAAACCCTGCAGCCACAGTGGTCCTCCAGGACCGGAGTTTGCGACCCCTGTGCTGGTGCAACATATCCATACAGGTCTCCCCTTGCGCCCCTCTCCTTCCTTTTCATTCTATTCACAGGGCAGATGGGCACTGTGGTGGGCTTCTTTTCTAATTTTTTTCTTCTTTACATATTCCTTGGAAATATCGTGTGTGTGGGTTCAGTCTCATGTGCTTTACTGTCTCATTTAAATTTTAACAAAGCCTCAATATCACATGAAAGTAAGCCTTTGTTTAGTGGAGTGACAAACCTAAGTAATGCAGGAACAAGTCCAAAGTTTGGCTTACAGCAGAGGAACGCAAACGTGAGGGAGGATAAAGACCCCCATGCCAATCTGCCGCAATGGTGGTTCCCACAATGTTTATTCTGAAAGGCCCAGTTAACCAAACAAAAGGCCTGCAGAGACGAGTATTTTGAGTGGGCTTACAAGAATACAATTTAGCAGAATTTTCTCTGGAGTGTGTTTGTTGGGGCTTTAGGTTTTGTTTGCTTCCACCCAAGCGCCAACACAAAACTCCATAATTAGTGTAAGAAATTACCCAGCTGGCAAGGGTTTGCCAAGGCGGAGGAATGGCATAAAATAAGATGACGGGTTCAAAAGAGTCAGCACTTTAACATGACAGCCCACACTGGTGAAGGGAGAGCCCCTCCAATTGAGCTGAGGGGCACAGAATCTTCCTGACTCATCAAGTGGTGAGGTCTGGCACAACGTGAGAGAAACCCTCCTACAGTGACAGAAGTTGTTTACTCTACTCAGGCTGAATTTGATCTCTTTCAGTCATGGCTGTAGATTGATTTTTTTTTTTTATTCAGAAAAACTTTTGTGTGGGATGTTAAAATTCCTTTCTAAAACTTAAATTGTGGAAAACACAATTAAATTTGAAAAAAAACAAAACACTATACACATCATCATTTTGAATTGCTGCTCAAAGCTGTCAACTGTATATGTTGGTAATTCACATTGTGTGTACTACAAGGGGACGCTGCTGCTGCACACGACACACAGCTTGGGCTTCTTCTTCTCAAAGGTGGCCGAAATAAAATCAAATGGGAACACTTCGATAACACAAAGTGGAAATCTGAAGGTGTTTCGCAGCCCTGTCTGGGTACACACTCATTCAGAATATAGGCAGCCGTGAAGATCAACCATATTTAGTCTGTCACGTTTGCACTATTTACGGTGCTTATAAAAAGTGTTCATCCCTTTAGAAGTTTCCACATTTGTTATATAACATTGATTTAATTTGACTACTTTCAGTAGAGCAATAGAAAAAAATAAAAGTTAATGTAAAAGTGAAAACAGATCTCTGCAAAGTGGTCAAAATTAATTATAAGTATTGTCACACACGTGCGAGTAGGAGGCAGCTAAAGGGCTTAAATAATTGTAATAACACATCCAGGGTGCACTGACTGTCTTTCTCAGTTCCCTGAAGTCCTTTCCCAGGAAATCCTGAAAGGTTCTAGCGCCTCCAAAGATGTCATATCCATCCCAAGTGACGCCACATCAGTTTCTCGGGGTGGTGGGGCCTTTGATGATGTCACTTCCAGTCCAGATGATGTCACTTCTGGCCCCTTTGATGACATCACTTCCTATATGGGTCTTTAAAACCGACATTTTACTTACAATGAATCAGTTCTGTTTTGGACTCAGTCTGGTGAACATATCTGTTACTTTGAAAGTCTTTTGCAGCCAGGGATATTATACGGGTGGCTGCCCCAAACCTTTCTATGATGTCTGAACTCAATTATTGTCACAGTATAAAACACAAAATAACTGTGTGACTTGTCTCTGCGAATCAGAGTTTTATGGTTGTTCCTCCTGTGAAGTATATTTATAGTTATTTTGTCATTTTCAAAAATATTTTGAACTTTTGAAGAATAAGCACCATTTGTCCTGGTGAAGGCTGAAGCCTGCCTATGGAATACGAGCTTGGACGGCCTTGAAGTGTTGCTGGTGAGAACATGGGGCTGCTTGTTTGTCTCAGGTTTGAAGCCCTCACACCTTTGATATTTGTGTAGTGCTGCAATCACAACAGACATGAGGCCTCCAAAAAGATTATAAAAGCAGATCAGGACCTTCATTGGCAAGACTAGTAGAAGCCCACCCAGTCCAGCTTACCCTCAGCTATTATCATTATGCCTCAGCCTGAGTAAACCCAGAAATGGGGAAACTGGTTTTAAACAGTTTATGGAATAGCTTACCGATAGAAATTCGCCAGGCTAATACGGCGGAGCATTTAAAAAAAACTGCTAAAAACCCATAACTTTAACATGGCTTTCTCATAGCTTCATTTTAGTGTAACCCTGATATTTTGTATATGAATTATCATTTTTTTGATGGCTCCAAAATCCGTACTAACCCCTACTATTCTCTGCAGTTCTTTTTCCATTTTTCTGTAGTGACGATCTACGAGACCACCACCTGATCAAAGCACCATGCTTTCCCTAAATTGATGGATTGAAGGCCAGAGGTCCACATGACCATCACTGTCTAATTCTTCCACGTGAAGCCTGAAAACCATGAAGACTGACTGCGATCATTTATGTTAGGTAGAATGCCTAGAGGGGGATGGGTGGCGTCTTGGCCTCGTAACCCCTGCAGATTTTGTTTTTTTCTCCAGCCCACTGGAGTGTTTTTTTTTTTTTTTCCTGTCCTCCCTGGCCATGTGCTGACGACACTGCTATCGTGGGCTGCATCAGGAGTGGGCAGGAGGAGGAGTATGGGAACCTAATCAAGGACTTTGTTAAATGGTGTAACTCAAACCACCTACAACTGAACACCAGCAAAACCAAGGAGCTGGTGGTGGATTTTAGGAGGACCAGGCCCCTCATGGACCCCGTGATCATCAGAGGTGACTGTGTGCAGAGGGTACAGACCTATAAATACCTGGGAGTGCAGCTGGATGATAAACTGGACTGGACTGCCAATACTGATGCTCTGTGTAAGAGAGGACAGAGCTGACTATACTTCCTTAGAAGGCTGGCGTCTTTCAACATCTGCAATAAGATGCTGCAGATGTTCTATCAGACGGTTGTGGCGAGTGCCCTCTTCTACGCAGTGGTGTGCTGGGGAGGCAGCATAAAGATGAAGGACGCCACACGCCTGGACAAACTGGTGAGGAAGGCAGGCTCTGTTGTAGGCACGGAGCTGGACAGTTTAACATCTGTGGCAGAGCGATGGGTGCTGAGCAGGCTCCTGTCAATCATGGAGAATCCACTGCATCCACTGAACAGGATCATCTCCAGACAGAGGAGCAGCTTCAGTGACAGACTGCTGTCACCGTCCTGCTCCACTGACAGACTGAGGAGATCGTTCCTCCACTACACTATGCATCTCTAAAACGTTAACATAATACAAAGTTATTGCCTGTTATACCTGCATTGTTATCACTCTTTAATTTAATATTGTTTTTTATCAGTATTCTGCTGCTGGAGTATGTGAATTTCCCCTTGGAATTAATAAAGTATCTATCTATCTATCTATCTCTATCTATCGGACCTTACATTTATTCTTTGCCTAATTTTTATACTTTTTCTTTTCTTTCTTCATCTTGTAAAGCACTTTTGAGCTACATCATTTGTATGAAAATGTGCTATAGAAATAAAGGTTGTTGTTGTTAGTGTTGTAAACTTCAGAATGAGACTAAATGCACCAACATGCTTTACAAATGGGAGAAACCAAAAGAAAGCAACAAGGGCTATTTATGAATGGAAATATTTACACATAAGCACAAAGAACAACAAAAGGATGCTCAGAATAGCATAAATAAGTTGCTTAAAAGGCAATCCTAGAATGTACAAGTCAGAAAAAAGTAACTAGTATGGGAACTCCAAAAAAAACACAAACAAACACATAAACACAAATAAAAGGAAATATACAAAAAGAAATTCAGTTGTTGATGCCAGGGAAGACCCAAGAGCAGTGGTGTCAGGGTGGCCCACCCACAAAGCACATGGAATGTTAGGAAATTTAAAGCGACAGTACAGATGTTAAATCATAAGGAAACATAACAGAACTCAAGTCAAGTCAAGTGAAGTTGGGAAGTACGCACTGGTACAGCACGTTGCCGCACCCACTACACAATGAAACAACTCGGGATCCAGGCAGACCCGCGGACCAGTCCCACCCTCCGGAAATTACCCTCTATCTGCTGCAGACAGGTGTTACGTGGGCGACCCCTTGGCCTGGTCCAGCCACTCGGGTCCCCAACAATGAGGATCTTGGAGCTGGATTACCCTCAGGGAATCGCGCCACATGGCTGTAGTGCCGTAACTGACACTCCCTCACAATGCAGGTCATGTGCCTCATTTGGAACTCCATGAGTAACACAAAGTCAAACCAGCGGTACCCAAGGGTTCTCCGGAGAGACACAGTACCAAAGGAGTCCAGTCTTCGTCTCAGGTCACTGGATAGCATCCATGTCTCACAACCATCTAGCAAAACAGGAAGCACCAGGACTCTAAAGACTTGGACCTTCATCCTTTTGCAAAGATATCGGGAGCGCCACTCATCTCTTACCTGTGACCTCATGACCCCTCTATGCTCTCCCAATCTGTGAATGTCACTGCCAAGGTGACAGAACTGATATAAAAAAAATGAAGAATAATAATAAAATCAACAAATACATGCAATTTGGGCAAAAAATCCTGACTGAAACACAACATTCAGATGTGCCAACTCTAAGTAGACCGTGGCCAAGTCTAAGGCAGCTTTATGAACCACCATGCTGGCCTACTTCTATTAAAGCAAACCATTCTAAACCCACTTAATCCAGTTTTGAGGGGCAGTGGGCATCTGTTCAAGCCAGGAGCCAGTTCTTGACTTGGCAGTGTGCTAGGTCATCACTGGGCACACTTCAAAGTTTTGCAGGCAACGTCATGCAACATGAAGTAAAATGACCATTGAAAAAATGAAATAGTGGGAGTGAAGTGTGGCTCCATGTGAATGAGGAGATTACAGTTGGATGGGGGGGGGGGATTGTCAGACCACCAGTGGATTAGCGCCTTGTCTGGCCGAGATTAGCTAAGGAAACATAAAGAACAGCGGTGGCAGCTCCAGAGGTGCCGTGTGCCAAGGTGGCAGAAATTCAAGAAGTGAAGTCCTTACACCAGCAGTAGAGTGTGAAAGGAGAGTCCGAGAAAGGATGAAGTGGGTTTGGCACTCAATTCAGAAAAAGGCCATCAGATTAAATATCCATCTGTTTAACAACTTGTCCATCCATCCAGCAACCAGAGTATCACAGGGCACACATGCCCACATTCACCCAGTTTAAAGGTATTGCCAAGTGTACTTGAACCATCATCTTCCCGTTTCCAATACATTAATGTTCCCAATATCCGTCCTCTCTGTATATGCTGTTTATATGTGTGCGTATCGCAAGCATCCTATAAGGCACATGGGGAAAAAGCATTTGTGTGTGACATAGGCAAAGGGCACTTGCATATTTTCCTCCTCTGCCCTTAGGAGAACACACAAGAGAACTGATGAATCCATAAGAATGAAAAACATCACAATGTCAGACGTGGAAGGGTTGTGTGCCATTTCCAGGACTCGACTTTGACGGTGTAACAGAGGGAAAGACTTGGGAATGAGACAGCTCTACTTACACGTTTGAGAAAGGTCCAAGTGCAAGCCTCCAAAGCTCTTTGATTCAGGAGATCCATCAAACAGCCAAAGAAATTGACACGGAAAAAGATTTATAACCACCCAGCAAACCCTGCCTCGTCCCATCTTTCAGCATCAAAGGAACCACAAAACAGGAAGTCCCTATCATTCTAAGGACCCACACAGCATGAGGCACTTCAGTGACACCACACTCTGTTATCACTAGAAACACGTTTATGAAATTTTTGTGTTGTTAGGGCATGGTGCTTCCTGCGCCCCCTGATCCCAGACACAACTGACGGGGCAATGCCTCAGATCCAATGAAATAGCCTTTTATTCTCTACTCCAAACCCGTGTCCATGTACACTTTCAAATTAAACTTCTCAATGAAGGATGCGACGATTCTTTTAAAGCTGAACCTGGGAGTACTTCATAAGTGTAATCCAGAAGTGCTCCAGTGTCATATGGATGAAAGCGGGGAATCTCATCAAGCCCACCAGGCTCCTGAAATCCCCAATAGGGCTATCAGTCCAAACTGAATTCTTATGCAAATCTGCAGGAATCCAAACCGTAGCAATGCCACCAGAGGTATGTTGCCCTCTAGTGTACAGGGGGAACATACATTGCATTCAGAAAAGAATTCAGATCCCTTCACTTTTTACACATTCTGTTATGTAGCAGCCTTGCACTAAAATCATTTTAACGTAATATTTACCTCATGAAGCAACTCTCAAAACACTAGAAGCAAAACCAGGATTTTAGATATTTTTCCACATTTAAAATAAAAAAAAATCATAATCTCCCATTGGTACAACTATTCAGACCCTTTACTCAGTATGCTGGCAGTGGCTCCAACCTGATGTATTCTTGGCTTTGATGCCACCAAATTTGCATCCCTGGATTTGGGGAATTTTTGCCATTCTTCTCTGCAGACCCCCTCAAGCTCTGTCAGGTTAGACAAAGACCAAAGGATATCTCTGTACTTTGCTATGTTCAGCTTTCCTTCAACCCTGTCTAGTCTCTCAGTCCCTGATGCTACTACCACCATGCTTCATGGCTGGAATGTGTAGACGCCACATGGGCTGGACGGGCATCCCTGCCAGGAGAAGGGATGGGTCCTTATCCGGACAGGAGACTAATAATTGGCAGGTAAGCGTCCCAGCCAGGGAGGAAAGGAGGAGCAGACCCGGAAGGAAGGATTGGAAAGGATGGACGGACAGCCCACTGAAAAGAAAAGATATCACTCAGGGGTTGTTATTCCCCCAGCACGCTAGATGGCAGCAGTGCCGGATATCAGTACCTCATGGTTTGGTTTTAGTCAGCTGTCGGACATTCTTTAGACAGGTGTGCACCTTTCCTAATCATGTCTACTCAAATGAGTTGACCACAGGTAGACTCCACACGTCTCAGTGATGATCAATAGAATTGGATGCACCTGATCCAAAGCAAAGCCTCTGAATTATTGCCTGAATGTGACAGTTCAGGTTTTATTTCTTTTTAAATTAGCAAAAATGTCTAAAATCCTGTTTTCGTCTTGTCATTTTTGGGTACTAAGCATTGCTTGATGAGGGAATAAAAATTAATTTTTATAAATTTTAGCATAAGTCTCCAACAGAACTGTTTTGTCTTGATAGAGTGATATATTACTCTGCTTTCCCCTTTTGTATTATTAATGTGTAGCCTTTGTCAGAATACCTCAAATCTCACAGACTTACCACTGTTTCTAAGGTATTATACCACTTATCTTCTCCCCACCTTCCCTTCTACATTTATAACCTCAGGCAATTAGGTGGAGTAAAAGATAAGCAGGAGTTAAGTTACAATTTAAATAATGTATTATTGATAATATTCATAAATAATAACAATATGCAAAGTAGATTTGAATATTTGCAACCATACAACCTGATAAATGGTGATGTGTAGTTTCAGGCAGCACACAGACTTGTTAGTTACAGTGAAACCTTGGATTGCGAGTAACTTAGTCTACGAGTGTTTTGCAAGACGAGCTAAAATTTTTTATACATTTTTAACTTGATAAACGAGCAAGGTATTGCAATATGAGTAGTATGAATATGCTTTGTCCGCTGAGCGTCACATGGGGATTGTGGGTAATCGTCTCCCATGCTCATTCTCAGTCGGCGTGCCTCACACATGTAGTCAACATCCGTATGAGCATATACTGTACTGTTTATTATAACAAGGTGACCACGTGTGTGTGTGTGTGTGTGCGCTGTAATGTGCGAGTCCCTCTCATGCACCCCAAAACACGAGGCTGAGTCTCAGTACATTAGCAAAACCAGCTTTATTCAGCTTGAAACAGGAACAGCACGTTATTTATTGTAGCGGGATCTACCACTCTCCTATACAGAGACACAGCAATCAGGCAGGGTTGTGACCAGGTTAGTTGCCAGGTAATACTGTGCTCTTGCATTTATAATGTTCCTTGCATCACCCATGGACGCCGAGCGTTTATATCTTGACCACGATCTTTTCTGATTCGCTTTAACGGCAAACTGCTACAGCGCTGGGAGCCTGCGGTTGCTTCGGGACGCTGTTCCGCGTGTTGTCCCGTTGAAGGGGAATCCCAAAAGAGTTTAGAAACCTTACAGTGCGTAAAACATTTTTTTAAATTTTGTGTCCAAGTGTAGTGACTCTTCAGGCAAAAGCAACTGTCATTGGATAGGTTTCCTTGTTAAAGTTGCAGAAAAAGAAAACGATTCCAGTGAGCCAACAGATAGTAGTGATTCCGTTAGTTAGAGTGAAGATTGTGTACTAATCATTTTTATATAAATATTTGTGGGTTGTGAAACGAATTATCTGAGTTTCCATTATTTCTTATGGGGAAATCTGCTTTGATATATGAGTGCTTTGGATTACAAGCACATTTCTGGAATGAATTATGCTCGCAAACCGAGGTTCCACTGTACTTAAAATGTCTCTAGTTAAGACATCATTTGTGGTCAGCTTTCTTCAAAACAGGCCGCATACCTGTCTCAATATGGCTGCTGAGCTATGCTCTTCATTGTGTTGTCCTTTTCAGTTCATGGTGTGAGATGGTCATTCACCAGTTTGGTAAGAGAGAGAGGGTGAGGTAAATAAAGCAAGTAAATTTATAGGTTTTCTGTCCAACCCCTAGAGCCAATAGGACGTCATGGTACTTAAAGGCTTCTGATACAAGTCAGTTCCAAACAGCCACACTTCAGGCCAATGAGGGGATGGAATACCCTCACACCAATGTTCCCTCTAAGGAGTAGCCTATAGTGAGCAAAAAACATTGTTTATGAGCGACATTTTGTTTAAGCCAAAAATTTATGAGCACCAATTTTCGTGTAGTGATTCTGGGGTTTATTTCAGAACAATGACAAGTTGTATTGACATTTGAAAAATACTTAAAAATTGAAGAAGCAGGTTTACATAAGCAAAATATTTATATTAAGTAAATGTACTAAGTTAAACTTACTAAATTAGTTCCTCAGTCAAATTCAAATAGTCTCTCTTCTGCTTTTTTCTGCTTTCCAGATGTTATAAACTTTATCTACGTCTACAGCCTTTCCAGAATTCAAGAAGAGTTTAATTCTCATTAAATGTTCCAAATGTTCAACTTCTAAATGGTTTCTGGCTTTAGTCTTTATACTGTTCGTCAGGCTAAACCCTCTTTTACAGTCTGCACTTGAGGCCTGGAATGTGCCGCAAATATCCATGATTAGGAAGAGTTCATTTAAGTGATCCTGTTGTTGAGTGAATGTAAGAATATCTGAAAATGTCTTTAATGCTCCACATTTTAACTTCTCATTAATAAGATTTTTAAATTCTGAATACTGTTTACAAAGATCACTTTTAAGAATGTCTTCATCTTTCTGTAGGAGAAGACAGTATCTGGCTGCAAGGCTTTTCATCTGTTCATGTCCAAATGAATACTCCTCCTGATTTGCAGTGGCACAGAAAGAGTCTTTTTCAAATATTGACCAGTCTTTTAATTCATCATCTGGAAATCGGCTATCCATATGGTCACACATCTGCTGGATAAATTTTATTATTGATGTTGTGTTCACTGGGACTTGAAATTAAGAAATTAGAATGCTTGTTTCTTCAAGGAAATGCTTATTCTCTCCCAGATACTGTGATCGCAATTTCTTTATTTTTGCTTTTGTAAACTGAAAGGCTTCAACAGTTGAAAGCACACTTCTTTGTAGAATTTTAGTTAATTCTGCTAGAACATCATTAAGTATTCCAATTGCTACATGGTGTTCTGGATTACGTAACTTCTCCAAGCAATATTTGTGAACAGGATCATTGTCTTCCTCCACTTTTTCTTGGCAATATTGCAGCAAAACATCATAATTCTTTACCAAAGCATTTACTGCGAAATGTCTGGATAGCCACCTAACCTCATTCAGTGGTCTAAATGCAATCACATCTGCATCAGCAGCTTTAGCTAGTTCTTCAAACTTTGCCTTCTAAACAGATGATCTGCAGAATATTGTGTAAACAGTCCTTAGTAAAGTTTCTATCTCTCTCATCAAGGGTATATTCTTCCATGCATCATATACCCAAATCCTCACGATGGGCTATACAATGTTGCTCTGATAAATGTGGAATTGACTGTCACAATAGTGCAGCTACACCTTTTCTTTTACCCAGCATGACCGAGACTCCGTCAGAAGTAAACATAACCATCTTGTTTAAATCAAACCCGTTTTCAAAATAAAAGTTCTGAATAGCTTGAAAGATTGATGAACTATCGCATGCTATTAACTTCAGGATTCCCGCAAACACAGTTTTATAGACGGATTCATTTTCACTCGTGCACTTTATGTATAAAATTAACATCTTCAAAACGGAAATGTCAGTTGACTCATCAACTATCAAGGTATGATAAGCTGCTTTCCTTATTTCGGTATACATTTCAGTTTTGATAGCTGAGTTTATACACTCACTAAACTCAAAGGCATAGTTCTTACTTCGCCGACTCTCTGGGATTTTGACATATTTTCCGACGTGATCATGAATATCCTGAACTGACAGCATTGAAGAATTTATTCTAATAGCAAGCAAAACGTTATCTATTAAAATCTTTACCTCATCCGGGGTTGCTTGTTTTCGCTGTGTGGTCTCTTTCCTGGTTTCACGATCTTCTTTTGATTCAGTTAGCATGCTTTTTAAAATCCCTCTGCTTTGATTTTTAAGTTTTGTGACACAATCCACATGAGATTTTTGACCTAAATGTTTTTTTAGATGATCAACTTTTCAGTCGGTCCATGTTTTTCCTGCCGTCCATTCACTGTTGGCTCCAGCTTTCACGCAAATTTTGCATATAACACCACGTGCTTCAGAGTACTCGAAAATTTCACCCAGCTGCACGTGTTGTCCAGAGCCATGTGGCAAGTCTGCGTCTACTGAACATCCTGTCAACCATTCTTTCTTGAATTCCAAACATTGCTTTTTACTCGCATTTCCTGAACAACTGTCTGCCTGACGCTTAGACATGGCTCTTGATTTTAAACTCCTAATATAAACTGATGTGCCTAATTCTATGTAAATCAAAATATGTGTGTAAAGGCTTTAAACACGAGTCAGAAGTCGAAAATAAATAAAACTTTCAAACTTCGAACCTATGTTCAAACAAAGATAATCACATACGCAGAGCCAAACAAACAGAAACAAGTTTCAAACAATTTTTACCAAAGTTAATCACATACGCTGACTCGCTGAGACAAACAGAAACAAGTTTCAAACAATTTTTATAACGCAAGCACGTTTCTTAGGTGGCGGCCTAAAAGAATAAGACCTTCGGCTTTGGACTCCGACGGTCAGACTGAGCAATCGTGTGATAAGTACGAGCGACGCCGTCGGAATGAGCGATCGTGCGGGAAGTATGAGCGACGCTCTGAATTCGTGTGAGCGATCGCTCACGCACTCAGCTTAGAGGGAACATTGCCTCACACCTGCCCTCCAAACCAGGTGTTAAGGTAAAGCTTGGCAGTTAGGCAGACCTGGCTTTCCTGTGGGGGTTGACTGAGCGACTTTAGCAGATAAATATTAGTCAAACGTGTTTGGGGCACTGAGACTCAGTCCTAAAATGGGGGGGAATAGGTTCTTAAACCATTGCTGTTATTATCAATAATGTAACACTAAAATTACATTGCTTTGTCTAGGTTACAAATAAAGACATACAAAATATTTATCAACTTGTATGCAAAATTTTACATCACAACAAGAACAAAATGTGAAAAAGTGCAGAATCTGAACACTTCCTGAATGCACTTTATTGAGCTGGCAGGCAGTGCTCCACTACTTTCCCCATTTTACTGGTTTCCCTTCTGGGGAAAGTACCACCAACCACCTCCCCCAGGATGCCAGGCCACCTGTGACCTCCTTCACAATGTCTTCTGTTATCACAACAGGGTGAGTTGACAATGGGGGTCAGTCTGGGGTACTGGCAGTCAGCCCTTCCTAATTCCTTCACTTGATTTCTCTAAATGGAGGCAGCTCTGTGTTACCAGCCAGGGTGGCTTAAGAGAGAATCCAATAATTCTCCACTGGCATACATTTGCATAAGAGATGATTCCTTATCTCCGTCGACCCTGAAGGATGAGGCAGATCGCAAATAGATACCTTGCCGTCGCAGAATAAATCTTACAAATATTATCCGCTGAGGCGTTAATGACTAAATTATACTTCTGATTCCCTCCATAATTACAACCAAAATGGGTTTAAGATTATTCCTTGTAGAGAAGTCCATTCCATATCAAATTTAAAAAAAGAAAAAAGAAAAAAAAAGAACAATATTAAGGAAACGCGCTCATCCCACTTCAATTGTTTACCCTCTTGTTATTTCAATGTGATTAGATGAATTTCACAGTGCGCTTTCATATTTCACACAGCGGGCCACCGGTCATCCTTCATTTGTATTCAGGAGAGACCGTGTAGGCGCGCACTTCTGAAGACTGGGCCAGAGAAACAGAAGGGAGCCAGAGGACATTAGCAGGCCATCTACCCATTATCCTGACTGCCCAGTAAAGACTAGCCGAATATTTGACTGATGATACATGTAACTTGCTTCCTGTCCATAAGTCTTTGATCAGTCCAGGGATGGCACCACGGTGGGCTTAACAGAATGATTGGTAAGGCAAACTGATTCCTTCTTCTCGCTTCTCTTGGACTTATTTCCGATGGTGCCATCTTAAAAAACAGTTAACACAGTGTTAAAAAGGTAAATTTGTTCTTGATGCATAAGTAAAATCAGGGTATTATTTTAATATACTGATTAAATCCATCTTGTTACTGAGCAAAGCTCACCAAAAAAATCACTTTATCTAAAAACAATCTATTCGAGTTACCTCGCAGCTGGCGCATGAAACAGAAAATTCTTTGTGCACCCCAGCTTCACCTAATAACAGACCCAGCTGGGTCTAACAAGTTAGATTTTGCATAATTCATATTTTGCGGTTTCCAACCGAAGTTTGAAGTTATAAGACTACAATCACTGAGAAATATTCACATACCATATATACTTGTGGATAAATTCTCCCGCGGATTAGTCAGGGCTTGATTTTACCGTATAATTTCTGGTATTTTCATAATGTCGTTGTATAAGTCGAATGCGGAAAACTCAAGATTATGATATGCTAACATCCACCTAAGAGTAACGACGGAACACACGGCCTTTATTTTCTATGTATTGTGCCTACATGACCACACAGTAATACCCAAATTATTCTGAAGCAACGTTTACACTGATTTGTGTTTTTTGTATCTCACACCCTCATACTCCTTTATCGTAAGAGCATCCCTTATCTACGATGGAGCATTCGATCAGAAGAAAATGTGAAGCTGGTCTTAAATTAAACGTCGTTAAAGTAACAGAAGAAATTGATAACTGTGTTGCTGCAACAAAATTCGATGTGTCTGAGAAACTGATGCAAGATTGGAGGAAGCAAGAAGATGTAAAAAAAAAGAAAAAAAACATTTAAATCGCATTTTTGAACGGCCGTATAAGTCGGGTTCTGATTTTATAATCGATTTTTCGGGTTTCAAGACCCGACTTATCTATACTAATAAAAGGCAAAGCCCTCACTGACTCACTCACTCACTCACTCACTCACTCACTGACT
>JANRMT010062857.1:35456810-35483251 GCA_026402145.1 Polypterus bichir lapradei
ATGACGGTACAGGAGATAATTATACTACACAGGAGCACTAGAAGAGTAAAATGCTTAAGTGTACCGAAATGGCCAAATATTTTACACCTTTGGACAACCGCCAATGCCTCTTAAACATCTTAGATTCACAGGTGACGATTTCAGTAGTGGACACTTTGATGTTTAGAAATGTTTAAACTCTCAAAAGCTGGATGTGAAGTTATCAATCAAACTGGTTGTATACTTACAACGCTTGACAGATGCCGAATGTCTCTTCAACACAAGTCCTACAAATACTGTCGTAATTGAAACAAACCATGAAACTCAAACCGATTATGACAGCAGCTATCCAAGCTGTGAGATTTGAAACAAGATTACTGTTCACATGGCCAACTGTACGTTGCATGCTCAAGAGTAAGCTCAGCGCACAGCTACAGCTTGGTCATATTACAACTGGAGGGCCGAACTGACAACGTGGCATAGAAAGAGATTCTTAACAAATAATTATTGGTATATTTTCCCTCAGTTTTAAAAAGGTTTAATTGTCTTCTTAATAAAAATTTTAAGGCAGTACTTCGCCGCTGCGAAGCGCGGGTATTTTGTTAGTCTATACTAATAAAAGGCAAAGCCCTCACTCACTCACTCACTCACCCACTCACTCACTGACTGACTCATCACTAATTTTCCAACTTCCCGTGTAGGTAGAAGGCTGACCCCATCTTCACGAAATTTGGTAGGTGGCTTCCCTGCGCTAACCAAAACCGATGTACGTACTTATTTCGGTGGTATGACGCCACTGTCGGCCGCCATATTGAATTTTCCAAACATCACTAATTCTCCAATTTCCCGTGTAGGTAGAAGGCTAAAATTTGGCAGGGTCATTCCGTACAGCTTACTTACAAAAGTTAAGCAGGTTTCATTTCGAAATTCTACGCGTAACGGTCAACAATGTCCGCCATGTTGAACTTTCTTATTCATGGCCCCATCTTCACGAAATTTGGTAGGTGGCTTCCCTGCGCTAACCGAAACCAACGTACATACTTATTTCGGTGGTATGACGCCACTGTCAGCCGCCATATTGAACTTTCCAATATCACTAATTCTCCAACTTCCCATCTATGTAGAAGGCTGAAATTTGGCAGGCTCATTCCTTACAGCTTACTTACAAAAGTTAAGCAGGTTTCATTTCGAAATTCTACACGTAACGGTCATAATGATCGATAACGGTCGACAACGTCCGCCATGTTGAACTTTATTATTTATGGCCCCATCTTCACGAAATTTGGTAGGCGGATTCCCTGCGCTAACCGAAACTGACGTATGTACTTATTTCGATGGTATGACGCCACTGTCGGCCGCCATATTGAACTTTCCAACGTCACTAATTTTCACAATGTCCGCCATGTTGAACTTTCTTATTCATGGCCCCATCTTCACGAAATTTGGTAGGCGGCTCCCCTGCGCTAACCGAAACCAATGTACATACTTATTTCAGTGGTATGACGCCACTGTCAGCCGCCATATTGAACTTTACAACGTCACTAATTCTCCAACTTCCCGTGTAGGTAGAACGCTGAAATTTGGCAGGTTCATTCCTTACAGCTTACTTACAAAAGTTAAGCAGGTTTCATTTCGAAATTCTACACATAATGGTCATAACGGTCGATAACGGTCAACAACGTCCGCCATGTTGAACTTTCTTATTTATGGCCCCATCTTCACGAAATTTGGTAGGCAGCTTCCCTGTGCTAACCGAAACCGATGTACGTACTTATTTTCGATGGTATGACGCCACTGTCGGCCACCATATTGAACTTTCCAACGTCACTAATTCTCCAACTTCCTGTGTAGGTAGAAGGCTGAAATTTGGTACTTATTTCAGTGATATGATGCCACTGTCGGCCGTCATATTGAACTTTTCAACGGTCTTTGTTACTTATGGGCCCATCTTCAAGAAATTTGGTACACGGGTTCCCAACGCTAACTGAATCCTACTTACGTACATATATACGTCCATAGCCTGCAGCTCGGTCACCGTGTGAGGCGGCGTTGGGTCCCCCACCCCAACGCCTCCCACGTTGTTGGCTGCCTGCCTATATAAGGCCGTCTGTCGCTCCAGTCTCTACATTCCCTTCCTTGCTTCGCCACGGTATTCACATCTCCCTGCTGATAACTACTGTACAGCCTTTTTATTTAATCCACGGCTTCTCTGCTGTTTTATTGTTCATTTATTACGATTATAGTTATTGTGTAGGTATTTTAGACTTACTTTACATTGTTCAGGTACCCATTTCCTTTATCATTCCAACCGTACCCCCATTAACATGTCTATCGAGGTGATCACCATCGATCAAAGAACTGTCACTTACCAAGTGGTTTCCATGCCCGGAGATGGCACCTGCCTTTTCCATTCTCTTTGTTACATATTGCACGGCCATATCAGGCTCACTCTTGATATCCGGAGGAACATTGTGTCTTATGTGTTGAATGACTGGGACAGGTTCAAGGTGTGGACTGATGACGGTACAGGAGATAATTATACTACACAGGAGCACTAGAAGAGTGAAATGCTTAAGCCCTTCACCTATGGTTCTGCATGTGAGTTGATGGCTGCCGCTGAATTGTTTGGTTGTCGCTTTCAAGTGTACCAAAATGGTCAAATATTTTACACCTTTGGACAACCGCCAATGCCTCTTAAACATCTTAGATTCACAGGTGACGATTTCAGTAGTGGACACTTTGATGTTTAGAAATGTTTAAACTCTCAAAAGCTGGATGTGAAGTTATCAATGAAACTGGTTGTATACTTACAACGCTTGACAGTTGCCGAATGTCTCTTCAACACAAGTCCTACAAATACTGTCGTAATTGAAACAAACCATGAAACTCAAACCGATTATGACAGCAGCAATCCAAGCTGTGAGATTTGAAACAAGATTACTGTTCACATGGCCAACTGTACGTTGCATGCTCAAGAGTAAGCTCAGCGCACAGCTACAGCTTGGTCATATTACAACTGGAGGGCCGAACTGACAACGTGGCATACAAAGAGATCCTTAACAAATAATTATTGGTATATTTTCCCTCAGTTTAAAAAGGTTTAATTTTCTTCTTAATAAAAATTTTAAGGTAGTACTTCGCCGCTGCGAAGCGCGGGTATTTTGCTAGTACACAAATATATACGGTAGCTGTGATTCTGTATATTGTGACCAGCAGATGGGACCAGAGCAAGGCAGTAGGAATTGTTGGCTACCAACCTGGTATCCCCATTTAATAATTAAACTAAAATAAAAAGAAAGTGAGCACTGCGGAGCAACAAAAAATATGGTTGGCCAGAAAATCAGCCCACACAGAGTTCTCTCGTTCTCTCTCCGCGCTCTCACATAGGAACTCGTTCAGTATCAACCGCTGGTTGTGAATATGACACTACCTTCTGGGGCCATCCAGTTTTATGGTGTACCTACTGGAAGGGGCAGAACCTGCTCTGGGCATCACAGTCAGAGTTGGGTGCCCTAATTTGTGCATTATCATATACTCATAGTAGGCCATCTATAGACAGACACCACCTATAAGTTATCTTGTAAAGAGTCCCTTGGGGCTATAGTGCCAAATCAGCGCATATTCATACTTAACATGAGGATAGTGGGAGTGTTAAATAAGAAGGAAAAATCAGCATGATATTACAGAACAAAATATTTCGCTTTCTGTTCATTGTTTTTTTTATTAACCATATTTGTTTTATTATAGTAGGACCCAAGGGTAATCCTGTGTTCTCTTTCAACCTCTTAACTGCATGGACATCAACAGAATGTCCCAAATTAAATTCCATCTATAGCCCTTGTATGTTTACTTTTACCAGCCTAATCACTGTTGGCTGATACTGTGGTTCAATATTTCCCCCTTTCTTTTATATCTATAGACCCAGACAATTAGACAGAGTACCTGAAAAGGCAGTAGAAAAAGGTGTACATTCATGTACTATAGATAATATGCCCAAAATATAAGCAGAGTACAATAAGTGTAACAAAATAATACAACCTGGATAATAGGCTACCAGGTGGCTTTCTGTCTTATCATGTTGATTGGTCTCTGGTTTGTTGTGGCCTGGCATGGCTCTTGGATGGAATGGCTTTCTGCATGAATGGAGTAGCAGTCAGGTAGCGAGAGAGTGATTAGCTGATGTCACCGGAAAGCACTCCACTCACAGTGTTCTGAAGCGGTCTGTGTGCAGGTAAGACTAACAGTTCTACCATTAGCTCAGGCTCTAAGGAGACAGCTTCTGACCCAGTCACCGCAGGTTCACGGCTGACTACTGGTAGTTCACCAAAGTGCAAATCTGCTGAGATGTTTTGTGGTATGGGTCCACAGCAATACAAGACTTCTTTAAAAGAATAATAAAAATAAAACAAATATGGTTAATAATTTAAAATGAACAGAAAGTGAAATACTGTAGTCTGTTCTGGATTAAATCTATGTCACATGAGTAAAAAGAAAAATCACTATTTAACTGCAGTATAAGCAGCAAGTGTTAGAATGGGTGACCCCACCAGCCTAACAGGTAGATCAGAGTTTCTCACCCACTGGGTGGGTTTCAAGTTCCTATTCTTTATAATGGCAGTGGTATGTGGTGGGTCACGCAATGGGATGTGATGCCACACAATATATTTGCGCTTGCAGTTCTAACACACTAAGTTTCTAACAATCATATTTGATTCACCAAGGCAGGACCTACCCCCCTCCATCTGCAAAAAAGTGTGTTGTGACATGAAAAGGGCTGAGAAGCATTGAGGTAGACTAAGATGATGGTGACAATTATAATCTTACTATGGGGCCCTATATACACATACATACACACCCTTGTGTGTGTGTGTGTGTGTGTGTGTGTGTGTGTGTGTGTGTGTGTATGTGTATGTATGTATGTATTGTGGAAATGTCCAGCCCACACACACACGGACACACACACGCACACACAGGCACAGTGACACACAAGTTCAAAACACACTTTCTTTTCTTTTCCTTGCCCTTTTCACAGCACCTGCCCAAATTCCCCAACACCACTATTGCTGTCTCTATTTCTTCTCTACCTTTTCATCTGCCGCCTTCACTCCTCCACACAAGCTCTGTCCTCCAACTTTGGCTCCTCGAATAGAGTGAGGTGGCCTCTTTTATATTGCACCCAGATGTACTCCAGGTGCCCCTTGACGATCTTCCGGCAGCACTTCCTGGAGTGGCAGAAGTGCTGCAGTCCAGGGTTCCAGAATTGTTCAGGCGCCCCATGGTGGTGGCCACGGGCCACAACAGGGTTGAGTTTCCAAGCTCCAATCACATGGGCCCCGATGCAAAACAGTGGGGGGCTGTCCTCTTGTGTCCCGGGAGAGGTATTCTCTCTCTCTCCTGGTCCTTCCATCCTCCAAGAGCCCCAGTCATCTGCCACAGTATTTATGTACTGTATATATGTGTGTATTTATATATATTTATATTATATACACACACACATTATATATACACACACACACATTATATATATATATATATATATATATATATATACACACACACACACACACATATACAGTATATACACACACACACACACATTATACACACACACACATTATATATACACACACACACATTCAGGGTGGTCCAGATCTAATTATGCAGATCCAGATCGTCTGGATGACTTTGATTTATGTGGGGACGATTCCAGTTTGGCGCAAAGACGATTCTTCATGTCGTCAGTTTGCACACTTCTCGATGGTCTGGGATTTTTCAGGTGATTTCCTATGTAATAAACTTAAGTTATAGTCCATAATTAGATCTGGACCACCCTATATATACACACACTCACTTTATATAAATTAAAGGTAGGAGTCTCAAATAAAATGGCTAGCCTATTAAAAATATGAAAATTCAACGAAAATAAAGTTTAATGAAAACATCTACCCATAATTCCTTTATTTTGTAACACTAACTTTTGGTTTTTGACCCTTTGAATATTTCTCTTTCCAGCTTCTAGTCTCGCCTTGCTACCTGCCTTTCAGCTCACACAAACACTGGTCTCCTGGGACCCCTTCACCTCAGTTCTCTTTAAAGCAGCCAAATGTCCAAAAGCTGGACAAGCCTTTACAGTAAACAGGCTGAGGGTGCTATTGAGCTGATTATTGGAGTGCATACTGTAACTGGGCATGATTCAAGAGAGCGGAAGAGCAAGACAAGTCATAAAGTGGCAATTAAATATATATGAAGACACGAGGAGCTGCTAGCAAACAGGTGCTTTCAGTCTTGAAGGACACCGCTGGTCATAAAAAACACACTTAAACCAAAAGGGCAGCACATTTCAAACAGGAGGCTGACCTACCTAGTGGAGCTGAGCCGAAGCATGGCCAGTGGGAGAAAGTCTGTAAATATACACATTCCCCCAGGGTCGGTCAAAGGGTGCTTGTCACCGGAGACACTCCAGTGATGCCACAGACATGTCAGCGGAAGTGTAAAACTAGAGGCCTTTTCCCTAACAAGTCTGCCGCCGAGAGGCTCCGAGGCATGCCGAGACTCTGAGCACATGTCCCCCGGATTCTAAAATACACTTCTTATTTTCAGCATACGCCTCTTAATTATTTTAGTGCTTGAATTTGAGAGGATTAGATTCTTGTGTTGGACGGTGCCCAAATACAAGGCAAGAAAAATACCAAGGATGGGATGCATCCAAGTGTGCACCTGGCAGGGATTCATCAAGTTTGACCCTGAGGGCCTCCAGCAATGTGAGGCTAGAGTGCACGTAAAAATAATGAGAAAGACGCATTTAACAGAGTGGGAGAGCGACTGAGCCATCTCAGTGACCGACCCAAGCAGTTTAAACAACATTCACAAAAGAAGTGAGGGAATAATTTAAAAAAAAAAAAAAAAAAAAAAAAAAAGGCAGCAGGTTGATTATTTTCAAAACGAGCGTCTTTCAGTTTGGGGAGCACAGAGCACACACAAGAAGAACATGCAAACTCCATAAAGCCAGACACCAGGCCAGGAAATAACCTGAAGGCTACCGAGATCTGAGGCAGCTGGGACTAACCTTCTGCCACCCTAAGTTCAGAGCAGTAAATGTTAAGAGTATCAGGTTAGTGGCACTTCACATGATACTTGTGCCTTAATGTAGTAGTACTTCTACAACAATTATGATGCAACATAGGAAAGATACGCAAGTATACAAGTCATGGAGCTCAGTTAGTACATATACAGGTTGGTGTACTGTAATATGACATGACAACATAGCAAAACAACACGATATATCATAGCGTAATATAGATGGACATGGGCACTGCAGCGGTGGCTGCCCTTTACGGGTGGTCTCTGTATCTTATTCTATTTTTTATTTATTTATTTATTTTAAACAGTTATTATTAATCAATTTATTCATTATTAAGATTTGGCCTCTAGCTTGTTACTATCAACTTTAAATTAATTTTTTAATGGAAGATATGCTGCTGTCATTGCAGATGCAAACAGAGCGGTCAACTCAACTGCCATCTGAACGAGCTGTGATTATTATAAGATAACTAGCCATGTAAGCCTGTGCTGTAAAAACCCAGGGACCTAGGAACTATTAAAAAATTGTGATGTATAGCTGTCAGGTAATTGAAAGGAACTACTCTGGGCGTCTCTCTCCTAGGAGGATTCGCTTTGCCGATGTGCTGGCCTCGCTTGTGTATTAGCGGAGGTGGAGCCCTTAGCCCGACTCCACCTCTCACTTCCGGGCCGGACAGAGAGACACACACACTTCCACGCATAGACATTTATATACAAGATAAATGATAGAATTAGCGTCTAAGCGACTGTCTTTCTTCAGAGGTTTCGTTTTGCTGACATGCTTGCCTCACTTGTGTATTAGCGGCGGGAGGAAAAGTAAAAGGGATACCATTTGGCCGATGTGCTTGCCACGCTTCTGTAATAGCGGAAAAGCGAGTGACTCTCTCTTCTGAAGTTTCGTTTTGCAGACGTGCTGGCCTCGTTTGAGTATCCTCAGAGGTGGAGAACTTAGTCTGACTCCACCTCTCACTTCCAGGCTGGACAGACAGACACATACACTTCCACGCATAGACTTTTATATACTGTATAAGATAAATGATAGACTTAGCGGCTAAGCGACTTTGTCTTTCTTCGGAGGTTTCATTTTGCCGACGTGCTCGCCTCACTTGTGTATTAGCAGCAGGAGGAAAAGTAAAAAGGATACCGTTTTGCCAATGTGCTTGCCTCGCTTCTGTATTAGCGGCTAAGCGAGTGACTTTCTTCTGAGGTTTCATTTTGCCGATGTGCTCACCTTGTTTGCGTATCCTCTGAGGTGGAGCCATTACCCAGACTCCACCTCTCTCTTCCGGGCCGGGTAGACAGACACACACACTTCCACACGTAGACGTTTATATATAAGATAAATGATAGAATATACGCGTAGACGTTTATATATAAGATAAATGATAGAATATATGCGTAGATGTCAGTATATAAGATAAATGACAGAATATCATAACATAACTTGACACAGCATGACGTGAAATAACATATCACTTCATGTCATAACTTCACATAATATAACATGACATAACGTAAGATATGACATAAATGCCATGGCATAACACAACATGATCCATGCATTCTGTGCCGCTTATCCAGGTCCGGGTTGCGGAGGCAGCAGTAATGAGCAAGGATGCCCAGATGTCCCTTTTCCACACCACCTCCTCAAAACCCTTCAGGGGAATACTTGAGGCATTCCCAGGCCAGCTGAGAGACATAATCTCTCCAGCACATTCTGGGTCTGCCTTGAGGCCTCCTCCCAGTTGGACTTGCCCGAAACAACTCCAGGTAAGGAGGCATCCTTGTTCTGTTCTGTTTATTGTATTGTATTGACCCCTTTCTTTTTGACACCCACTGCACGCCCAACCTACCTGGAAAGGGGTCTCTCTTTGATCTGCCTTTCCCAAGGTTTCTTCCATTTTTTCCCTACAAGGATTTTTTTTTGGGGGGAGTTTTTCCTTGTCTTCTTAGGGAGTCAAGGCTTGGGGGCTGTCAAGAGGCAAGGGTCTGTTAAAGCCCATTGCGGCACTTCTTGTGTGATTTTGGGCTATACAAAAATAAATTGTATTGTATTGTATTGTATCTTAATCAAATGCCCAAAACACCTTTACTGGCTTCTTTCTATGCCGAGGAGTAGCAGCTCTACTTTGAGCTCCTCTTGAATGTCCGCACTTCTCACCTTATCTCTAAGGCTAATTCTAGACACTATGTGAAGAAAGATCATTTAAGCTGCTAATATCTGCAATCTAGTTCTTTTGGTGACTACCGTCACCTCATGATCATAGGTGTGGGGAAGAACGCAGATCAACTGGTAAATCAAGAGCTCTGTCTTCCAGCTCTGCTCTCTCTTCAACATGACTGAACAGTACAATGTCCACATTACTGCATACGTTGCTTCAATCTGGCTGTTAGTCTCCCACTGTCTTCTTCCCTCACTTGTGAACAAGTCCCCGTGATACTTCAACTCCTCCACTTGAGGTAGCACCTCATCCCCAACCTGGCCACTGCATCCTTCGCTGGCTGATACCTATGACCTCAGACTTAGAGGTGCTGATCCTCAATCCGGGCCACTTCATACTTGGCTGCAAACTGTCCTATTTCAAAGTCTGAGGTCAAAGCCAGGTGAACAAAGCAGGACCACATTATCTGCAAGGACTGGGGGGTGTCCAGTTCAGTAACATAACATGACCTATATCATATTACAACAAATCGCAACACCACACAAGATATTCATAAGTAGTAATATTTTTGCCTCTCATTTACGGATTTTCACTACATTTTTTCAACTCCTGTTATTGACCTTATTGCTGCTCTTTTGTTGCCTCCACCCTACCCTCAGTCCAATTTGTTTATCTTTTAAGTCCCCCAGTTCATTATAAATACCAAATAGTACTAAAAAGTAGAGCTTGATAACAAGATGAAGCAAGGATTGAGCCTCATAAGGTTAACTTCGAGGTCAATGAAATACTCGCAAGAATGTCTGTGGTCAATAAAAATCACAGGACTTCAAATCCCAGTAGCCAACAGGAGTGTAGAGGGGCCAATAGGAAGAGGCACTGATCAGCTTGCACTTTAAAGGGAAATGGATCAGCAGCAGTGAGTGTGTGCGTGTGTTTCATGAAAAGTGGCTGTTCTGTGTGGTGTGACTTTTGTTCGCAGACTGCTCATGTGCCTATGATGAACTAATAGCATAATTCATAGTCAATTTTTTTTCATATTCTACAGTACAAGAGTATGATTTCAGTGTTCAGAGAAAAATGGAGCACTACCAGGACACCCTGATTACCACAGGTTATTACACACTGTCCATGAGGTTAGCTTTGATTAGGACTGTCACAACACCTGCATTTTTAACCTCTAAACAATAGAAAAGTATTGAAATTCAATACCATTTTTGATACCCAATAAAGTTCATAATGTAGCTCAATAAAAAAGATTATTTAAATAAATTGTAATTCTGTACACATTATTTTCACATTGGCAAACACAAATATTAGTCATTAAATGCAAATACTTTAGTGCAATCTTTTGTAAAGAGTAAGAGTAAAAATTAAATAAGTTTACATTCGAAGCTTGTAAACTTTTAAGTTTACATTCACAGCTGCCGGCTGTGATGGACAGCCGGCAGCTCATCCCGGCCGACACATCCAGGCCGCTAGATGGTGTCTTCCCTGCAGCATGGAGGTGCCCCGGATTCCCGCAGGGCACAATGGGAGATGGAGTTCGGCTTCACAGCCCTGCTGGGTGCCGTGAGTGCCATCGTGTGACGCTGCAGGGAGACGCGGGGATTTTTATTTTCCCTGTAGCCCGGAAGTACTCCCAAGTCATGGGGACAGAAGAAGAGAAGTATTTCCGGGCAGAAGAAAAAAATACAAGTCTTCATCTGACCCGGAAGTGCTATTGAATCACATGGACAGAAGTACAGGTGCACTTCCGGGTCAAGGACTATTTAAAGGACTATGGGAAACCCAGCAAGCTGAGCCGGAGATGGGAGGTACAGTGACGGAGCTGCTTGGAGGAGAGGAGGATTATTGTTATTATTATTGATTTGTGATTTGTGTATTGTGGTGGTGGAGGTGCTTGAAAAGCACATTATATTCAAAAAGAAGGAATTAAAAATATTTCTAGTGCTTTTACCTGGTGTCTGGACGTTTTGTCTGTGGGGTTTGAGGAGCGACAGCGCCCTCTAGTGTCACAGAGCACATGGAGGAGTGGCGCCACTGTTTATGCAATGGATCAATGAAAAGTTACAGCGCTTAAAATCGTAGTGTGAAGTTAAGCAAAATGACACCTTTTATTGGCTAACTAGAAAGATTACAATATGCAAGCTTTTGGGGCCTGAGCTTGCATATTACAATCTTTCTAGTTAGGCAGTAAAAGGTTTTATTTTGCTTAACTTCTCACTACATCCATAATGGTTAACACGATACAGTACAACACCCTAGTACTACTAGCACTTAAAATTATATTTCTTAATATATAAATGTAAAAATTGCACATAATCAAATAAATTAACACTCTACAGCAGCACACTTCACGCTAAGGTTTACATTTATATTTACTTATTTGGCGGACGCCTTTATCCAAGGCAACTTACAACACTTAGTACACAATTGATGAGATTTCTTTTGGTTTTCCAATAGAAGCACAGGCAGGTCAAGAGACTTGCTCATGGTAACACTGTATCAGTAGCGGGATTCAAACCCACAACCAAAGTCTTCACCACTACACCACACTGCCTGCCTAAAATGTTTAAAATCTGAAGTAACGGAGCCCTCGTGCTAAACAGTGTTGCCCTGAATGGACAGCACAGAATAAAAACTGGCCCACAGGTAAAAATAATTGAAGATGTGAGTTCCAAAATCTGCTAATTACACCATTTGGTAAAATTCAATGAACACGTGATAGTGACTTTTCATGCAGTTGGTTATGCGCCAAAAAATATGTTTGAGCTTCAAAACCTGCTAATTGCAACAGTGTATCGCTATAGTTTTAGAGATTTAGTTTCAAAATCTACTAAGTATGGACCCAGATTTTCCTATTTATCTCCAAAATTTATCTTTTGTACTTAGCTGATTTTGGAACTGAGCTCTTCAATTGCAGACCCCTGTCTTAATGCGGTAAACCAGGGGTATCCAACACGTCGCTCGCGAGCTACCGGTAGCTCGCAACCCCTATTCCAAGTAGCTCGCCAAAGGGTTCATGAATGCTACATAAATTTGAAAATTTGATTTGTCAAATTAGGGGTGGCCGATCTTTCCAAAAAATCATATCACGATCCACAATCTTAACTGCAGTGTCTCTTTTCAATATGGCAGACACTTAAGAGAATATCCGGACTCAAACTCATCAAGACCTAAGTAACACTTCATTTTAAATATCAAGCAAAGCTGAATTCAATTGTTCTCTCGTTCGCTAGCTAAGCGGAGTTAAGGAAAACACCCCGAAGCTGGCAAGTGAGTGAGGAAGGCCCCTTCCCTTTGCGTCTCACTCAGATTCATGCTAATAAATTGGTACTGCAAGCAAACTATGATAAATAGCGCGATGAGAGAAGTCACTAAATCAACCGGAATGTTCAAGCAAATTATAGAAAAAAAACAATCCAAACCCGTTAAGTAGTTCTCTTATGAAAAGCGGACAGACATACAGACAGACAGACAGACATTGGATTTTATATATTATATATTAGTAAGCCTTCAAAATAATGTGCAGTTAAAGCATTCTCAGCATTTCTGGAGCTTAGTAGAGCCAGATAACTATAAGAATCTTCACCAAGCAGCTCTGAAAATGTCTGCTTTGTTTGGGTCTCCATACCTCTGTGAGTCTGACGTGAATGTCATGAAGTCAAAGTTCAGGACAAGACTGACAGACGAACATTTAAATGACTCCATAAGAGTGAACCTCAGGGGCTCCACTCCACCGTACACCTCAGTGCCAGTCATCTGACTAACTTAAAAACACATCACACGTGCAACTGGACCTGTGAATGTGACAAAGTGACAAATGACAAAGTCATATCTGTGGATCTGGAATTGCATTGTTTTGTTTTGACAGCATTTATGTTTTAATTCAATAGTGTGGAATGCATACAGACATACAAAATGCACTTGCAGGTGAACTAAATATTTTTTGTGATGTTTTAATGCAAAATGTGAGTTGTGGACACCAACATTTTGTAAATGTTCAGGCAAAACAAGCATATTCAGTTTGTTTGGGTTGAAATAAGAAATGATAGTGGCTTTATAAAAGTTGGGACATTGGCCGCTAGGGGGGTCGTTTAACTGACCTGAGGATTACAGAGTTGTGCGTGGGCTGCTTGTGGGGAGAATAACAGTCTCCTATTAGTTCAGGCTCCTGATTTTTTGGAAGTTGGAGGAGCTCTAATAATAATAGTAATAATTCTTTGCATTTATCTAATATTTAAGACTGCTTCAGAGCCTTATTTTTTTAGTTAAAGGTCAGTTTTTTTCCTAGAAAGTGAAAGTTGCCTTGAAGATAAGGCCATATTTTGATTATTTTGGGTTTTTTTTTTCTCTATCATTTTTTTTTTTGACAACGTACATGTTGCTGAAGTTGCTGAAGTAGCGAAAGAAATTGGTAGCTGCGCTGCTGCAACAAAACTGAGAAACTGATGAGAGGCTGGAGAAGGAAAGAAGATGTAAAAAAAAAAATTGAAATGTCGCATTGTCAAACGGGCTCATAAGTCGGGGTCTGATTTTATGATCAATTTTCCGGGTTTCAAGACCCGACTTATACTGTACGTGAGTATATACAGTAAGTGCAGATTTAGCACAAATGTTAGAAAGGTTTTCTTCACACAAACAACCACAGACACTTGGAATAAATTGCCAAATAGTGGGATGAGGAGCTGGACTTTAGAGACCTTCAAATCTTGACTTGAGTTATTTAAGGCATTGTTGGGCTGAATGGCCTGTTCTCGCTACAGCTGTTCTATGGTTTTAACGTAGACATAAAAATAAAAATTTACATACAATAACATAAAATATGGATTAATAAAGTTTACCTAATCCAATAAAATACACATACATTCAGAAACTAATATAACCAAAGGGGTACTGCCAATAACCGCACATCCCTCCCTTCAAGTAACTTTGCCATTATTTGTTTCCGTTTCTATGATCCCACATCTTGCTAGGCCTTTGTTGGTATGTCCCAAATTGTGTATAACATTATAGCAACGGAAGTAAAAACTGGCACCAGAGGTGAAACGTATAAAGCACACAGAAATAGAAAACTTCATTCCTAACACCTCCCCTTCCCCATCCAGTCACTCCTAAGCAGACCTACAGGATATGAGGCCCCAGTGTTGTACTTTTACCTGCTAGGACACTGACACTCTCTCTCTCTCTCTCTCTCTCTCTCTCTCTCTCTCCATCCCTGTTTCTGTCTCTCTAGCTGTGACTTCTATTCTGTACCTAAAGTAACAGGCGATATTTAAATGAGGATGAAAATATGGAAAAGTGACAAATGAGAGAGGAGCGGGGACTCGGCACTGAAATGGCAAATCCTCAGTCCTTCAACTTGTCCAGTGAGAGTTGTGAGCTGGGAGTTTAAAGGTAAGTTTTACAAATGACCTACAGGCTTGCCAGTGCTCTGAAATGCCAAGTCTAAAATGAACAACTCCGATATATCTTGGCTGGAAACCCAAGACTGCAGCTGTAACTTGAGATTTATTAGCAGCTGTATTTTTCTAGTATCAACTGATGTTCTGTAAGTGAGAGGTGGCTTGACATGACTTCTCCTGGCAGCCAAAGCACATTGCAAATGGTGCTATTCCTATGAGAGTGTTAAACATAACAGATTAAGATGCATCGCAAACCTCCCGAGCTGGCATAAGTCGATTTATCTTATTAGTGTTGCCCGCGTTCCTGCCCAGGATGAGCTTGTCTAAACTGGAAAAGGGCTGACGCACAAGGATGCCGACGACTGTATAAAATTGAAGCTTCCTCCCAAAGTCTTCCTTGGCAAAAGAATGGATCACTAAACCCAGTCTGGCTCAACAAAGACACAAGAGCTGGCCTTATCCCGTTACTTCTTGGAGAAAAGACTTCCAAACAAGGAACAGACACCCGAGGTGTGATAGCGACAGCATGCCTCTTGAACCTGGGGTGTGGGACCTGGGGACAACACAAGAGTGACATTCAGGGAATACCACTGCTGAGCGCTGCACTGGAGTATTCTGGGCCTCTGAGCTACCACTGCCACACATCCAGACACAGAAGACAAATGCAGATCTTCAGGAGCACTTGGCAAGTCTAATTAACCTTGAAGTGCGGTGCCTATAAAATGTATTCACCTTTTATTTTTATACAACATTGGATTTAATTTGGCTTTTTTGACACTGATCAACAGAAAATGACTCTTTAATTTTAAAAAGTGAAAACAAATCCCTATAAAATGCTTTAAATTAATTACCAATATAAAACATGAAAAAAATTGATCACATAAGTAATCCACCTCTTTCATATGTGACAACTAATTGCCACCAGTGCAGCCATTTTGTTTTAGAAGTTGATAATCATTTGAATGTACAGCAGATCACCTGTCTGGGGTTTCAGTGGGTTGTAGCATAAATAAACTTGTGCGGAGTCAGTATGGTGGGCTAACCTACACAATGCAAACAAAAGAACCACTCCAAGCAACTCTTTGTAAAGTACACCGGAAAGGACGGAGACAAGAAAATATCCAAGTGAATGAATATCCAGTTAAATCAGTCAATAACCTCCTTAGCATTACATTTTTTTTCCTCAAAAAAATATGTAAAAAGCACTTAATTTTTTGGCTTGAAAAATTATATTTTTATTCCTCCCACAGTCCAAAGACATGCAGGTTAGGTACATTGGCGATCCATAATTGTCCCTAGTGTGTACTTGGTGTGTGTGCCCTGCGGTGGGCTGGCGTCCTGCCCGGGATTTGATCCTGCCTTGCGCCCTGTGCTAGCTGTGATTGGCTCCAGCAGACCCCCGTGACCCTGTGTTAGGATAATGGATGGATGGATGGATAATGACTAAAACTACGAGGAAGTGTAAAAAGTATAATGATTCAAATAAAAATGAATACTAACATGAAATTATTACCATTATTACTAATTTCATCCATCATCCAACCTGCTATATCCTAACTACAGGGTCACGGGGGTCTGCTGGAGCCAATCCCAGCCAACACAGGGCGCAAGGCAGGAAACAAACCCAGAGCAGGGCGCCAGCCCATCGCAGTACTAATTTCATATTATTATTATTATCCTTATCATTACAGTGGTGCCTCGGTTTGCAAGCATAATTCGTTCGGGAAACGTGCTTGTAATCCTAAGCACACGTATATCAAAGCGAATTTCCCCACAAGAAATAATGGAAACTCTGATGATTCATTCTACAACCCAAAAATATTCATATAAAAATGATTAATACAAAATAATACAAACAAATTAACCTGCACTTTACCTTTGAAAAGAATCGTGGCTGGTGTGAGGGAGACGAGAGAGGGGAGAGGAGAAGGAGGGTTATTGTAAGGGGGCGACTTTCGCTCTAACTAACGGAATCCCTGCTATGTGTTGGCTCACTGGAATCATGGAATTTTTGCGACTTTAAGAAGGCACCTATCCATTGACAGTTGCTTTTCCCTGAAGAGTCACTACACTTGGACACAAAATTTTAAAAAATGCTTTACGCACTGTAAGGATTCTAAACTCTTTTGGGATTCCCCCCCAACTGGACGGCACACGGAAGATCGTCCCGAAGCAACCGCCGGCTCCCAGCGTTGTAGCCGTAAAAGCGAATCCGAAAAGATCACGGTCGCTCTATAAGCGCCCGCCGTCGATGGATGATGCAAGGAACATTATAAATGCAAGGGCACAGTATTACTTGGCCACTAATCTGGTCACGACCCTGACGGATTGCTGTGTCTCTGTATAGGAGGGCGGTAGATCCCGCTACAATAAATAAGGGTGCTGTTCCTGTTTCAAACTCAATAAAGCTGGTTTTGCTAAAGTACTGAGACTCAGCCTCATGTTTTGAGGTGCATGATAGGGACTCGCACATTACAGCACACACACACACACACACGTGGTCACAATGCTATAGTAAACATTATACGCTCGTATAGATGTTGACTATACAAGTGACTGAGACCGAGCATGGGAGATGATTACCCACAATTCCGTGGTGAGAGACAGAGAAGAACCATCGGCTCAGTTGTGATCACGTGATGCTCGGCCGACAAAGCGTATACGGACTACTCATATTGCAAGACCTCGCTCATTTATCAAGTTAAAATGTATTTAAAAATTTAGCTCATCTTGAAAAACATTCGCAAACTAAGTTACTCGCAATCTGAGGTTTTACTGTATTATCATTATTGTTGTTGTTGTTAATAATAATAATAGTAATAATAATAATACCAGATATCATCAGCTACCAGTTCCCATCTGTTTGAACAAGAAAACTGCTTAGGTGTAAGTTCATTTACCCGACACTGTTCTGCTTAATAGTTTGTCTCAACAATCATTCTTTCAATCACGTCACCAGAAGTGCGCAGCATTGTGAAGTTCACATCTTCTTTGTAAATACTGTTTGGATTTTTTTGGCTTTTTTACTGTTTTTGTAGATTTACTTTTGGATTTTTAAACTGGTTTTATTTTTTTGGGTTGTTCTTTTTTTATGCCCTGCCTGCTTTGTACTTGACCTTTTTGAAGCCTGTAATAAATACTGTGAAACGATGCAAAAGACACCACAAAAAGGTTTGGGGCAGCCACCCCGTATACTTGAAAATTGGTCCGAAAAAAAGGCAAAATATGAGCAATAGGTCTTTACAGACTTGAGTCCAAAACAGAACTGAACAGACAAATCATGGCGTTTTTAAAGCCAGACAGGGGAAATTAAGTCATTGGGCCTGGAACTGGAAGTGATGTCATTGAGCCCAGAACCGGAAGTTACATCATCGGTCCCAAGCACAATTTCTTGTAGTTGGTCTGCAGAGGAAAAAGAGAAAGGATCAGTGCACTCTGCCACCCACTGGTCTGGCAAGGAATTACCCTCTTTCGAGCTCTTTTGCTGCCTCCCATGCGCACATGTGTGACAATACTTTGATTATTATTGCTGTCCGAAGACATGAGGTTCACAGTTTATTCATCATCTTAAGGCCACATTTTGCATTTTTGACCTTTAACAGCTTTAGTCTCTACAACAATTACCTGCCACAATGAAGCATGAGCCAGATCAGCCAATTCGTGGAAGTCTGGCTTCCCAAGGTAGGCCTAACCCAAAATTCAACAGACAGGCTTCGGGCTTCACAGGCCCAATATGGGAGGTAGGCTTTAAAATTCAAAACTACTCAAAAATATTAACAAAGCCATTAGGAATAGGGCTGCATAATTAATCGTATATTAACTGTGATTAAGATTACAGGTGCAGCAATATAGTAATTGTGGAAAGTGGCAATTACTTCATTCTATGTAGTATTCCTGAGCTGTCAGAGATCGAGGTTTTCCAGTTACAGACTAAACTATACATGAGTGCATTTGTGAATCAGAGACACTCCCATCATGTGAATATAGGAGACTGTCCTTAATTAATTTTCAGGATTCTTCATCTAACAATAGCCTTTTCACATTTGTTACATTATACTTCTTCTGTTTGCAGCAGCCTTCAGAAAAATGTAGAAGTTTTCTCTCCATTATAAAAAAAAGTCTTGGGAAATCTTGGGAGGGAGACGAGACATGATCTTCTCGGAAGACAATTTGACGTCCCGCGAGAAACACTTTAACGTCATGCGAGACAAGGCAGTGAGACAAAAGGACAGCTACTGTACATGCTTTTAAATGCAGCGTGACAAGCAGAACATGCACCTCGGCAGCAGCGGCACAAAGCCAGCAGCTGATCCGTCTGCACCTCTTTAGTGAGCGTTCAGCTCCCCCCTTTCACAACATGAGTGGGAGAGACGCAAAGTGGCAGAAGCATAGCACACCTCCATTGGGGGGGAGAGGGATTGAGCGAAGCTACTGAGACATGATTGTCTCAGAGAAACACTTTGATGACACGCGAGACATGATCATCTTGGAGAGATACTTTGACGTCACGTAAGACTAGACATTCCGTACTGACCCCTACTCTCTTTTCTGTTTCTTTTTCCGGTTTCTTTGTGGTGGTGGCCTGCGCCACCTCCACCTACTCAAAGATTCATGATGCTCCAACAATGATGGATGGACTAAAAGGCAGAATTCTACGTGACCATCATCATCAAGCCTTTCCGTGAGAACCCTAAATCCAAAGAGGACTGTTTCATTTATGTTAGGTAGAATGCCCAGAGGGGACTGGGCGGTCTCATGGTCTGGAATCCCTACAGATTTTATTTTTTTTTTCTCCAGCTGTCTGGAGTTTTTATTTTTGTTTTTTCTGTCCCCCCTGGCCATTGGACCTTACTCTTATTCGATGTTAATTAATGCTGATTTATTTTGTTTTCATATTGTGTTTTTTTATTTTTCTATTCTTTATTATGTAAAGCACTTTGAGCTACTGTTTGTATGAATATGTGCTATATAAATAAATGTTGTTGTTGTTGTTATTACAACCTTAGGAAGCAAAACCCGTGAGATGGTGACTTTTGCACATTACGCCCTACTTACAAACAATTTTTAAAAAGTTCACAGACATCTAAACTCGCAGTTGTTGGAATGTTTTTGGCAGACACACTTCTGGTGCTCCCAGCAGAACACACAGCTTGCCAGCAACAGCAAGCCAGCAGATGATCAAACCGCATCTCCTTAGCATGCGTTCAACCCCCTCCCCCTTCACAACACAAGCAGCAGAGACACAAAGTGGCAAAAGGACAGCTGCTGTACAGGCCTTTAAATGATTGGCGCAGCGAGACAAGAAGAACACGCAGCTCGCCAGCAGCAGCGGCAAGACAGCAGCTGGTCCAATCGTATCTCCTAAGCGTGCGTTCACCCCCCCCCCCCCCTTCACAACGCGAGCAGCGTTATACGTCCTGCGAGAAAGAGATTTAACCACACCCGGGTTCGGAAATTAAGGACAAATATTATTTTTACAAAAGTTATAAAGTAAAAGTGAAAATAATGCATATGTAACAATTCCCATAAAAATAACAATCTCTTTAAATTGTATATCCAGTAAACCAAACCGAGGAGAGGGCAAACAAAGCAAGCAGGGGGTGGAATGATGAGAACAGTTCATAATATGGAATTGTATTGTTTTTTTTATTAATAGTGATGATGTTGCTCAGAAAATACTTTAGAACACCATTCATACACTTACGGTATATACCAATCGACAATTAAACCACATAATCCAAAACAGTGCACGAATGCTGACCAAGCAACACCAAGTTGCAGTAATGGCAGGCGTGCGACCCAGATGGCCGCTAATTACTTGTTTACGCTGTCTGACTTCAGCAGGCAATCGAAGGCAAATTTCACTTATCAAAAGACAAGGCTCTGATTAACACACTGCGCAACGAAAGTATAAAAAAATGATCAACACCCCGGGTAAGAGATGCATCATCCTCTCCCACAATTATTTTTTCTGAAGTTTCGTTGCCTTTATTTTATTTTGCATGACGGGCAGGATGCTAAATGGATCGGAAACAAGCTGCACTTTGGTTCCAACTGGTTGAATAAAAGTATGGAAGTGCGTGTGTCTGTAAATAATGATTCGTTTTGCTGAGGCGAGATTTAAACTAAAAAAAAAAGCAGTTGGTTGCAAATTGCATCCCATTCTCATGAAATGGACATAACCTCAGATCCTCAAATGAGTGTCTCCTTAGAATTCCAAGAACAAAACTTAAAAGTGGTGAGGCGGCCTTCTGCTGCTATGCACCTAAAATCTGGAATAGCCTGCCAATGGGAATTCGCCAGGCTAATACAGTGGAGCACTTTAAAAAACTGCTAAAAACACATTATTTTAACATGGCCTTCTCATAACTTCACTGTAATCAAAATCCGGATACTCTGTATGTCCAACTCATTATAATAACTATTCATGGTGGCCCTAAAATCCACACTGACCCCTACTCTCTCTTCTGTTTCCTTTTCCGGCTTGCGCCACCACCATCTATTCAAAGTACCGTGATGTTCCAACAATGATGGATGGATTAAAAGCCAGAAGTCTGCATGACCATCAAAATCAAGTGACTCCGTGAGAACCCTAACTACAAAGAGGACTATTTCATTTATGTTAGGTAGAATGCCCAGAGGGGACTGGACGGTCCTGTGGCCTGGAACCCCTGCAGATTTTTTTTTTTTTTTTTTTCTCCAGCCGTTTGGAGTTTTTTTTTCCTGTGTTTTCTGTCCACCCTGGCCATCGGACCTTACTCCTTTTCTATGTTAACTAATGTTGTCTTATTTTAATTTCTTATTTTGTCTTTTATTTTTCTTTTCTTCATTATGTAAAGCACTTTGAGCTATCTTTTTGTATGAAAATGTGCTATATAAATAAATGTTGTTGTTGTTGTTGTAACTGTTCAAGGGCTGAGAGTTGCACTAATCACCTGGGGCTTGAAGGAAAAGCAACAAGTTTGTAAGATTAGAGATAGCGGGGTGAACGCAAGTGATGTTGTTGCTATCAATAACTGGACCAGACTTTAGTGCTTTGGTCATATAGGCTGCGCTTAGCAATGGTTGAGAATACTGTGGCATTTATGCAAAACCTAAACACCACACAGGATGTTGTCTGTGCTGTTGCAATATTGCCTTATCTTACGTAGGCAACCGTTCATAGCCTGTTATGTGAAAATACCCTGTAAGCATATAGTGAAATTGAAAAATGTCTATCTGACGGTGCTTTGTGTATTCTGCCACATCAAATAAATGACACAAGGGCAGCAGCATGTAAGAGTTTGCCACCATCTAAATACATCTTGAGCTTGCTATACATTACTATTGTTACAGTAAACAATTTTACATAGCAGTAAAATAGAGCTATCAGGTTGTTTACATTAACTTCTTAATCTTATATTACAGTCACTTAAGATTTTATTCTGTGCCTTGATTTTACATATACGTGCAACTTTTGTTTTCTTATTTAAACGACAGAACCCCAAATTAAAATTGCCATGTTTGACATTTTCACACATTTTATATTTCTGAATGGTATTGATGTGATGGCTAGTTTTCAGAAGTATCATTTGTTTAGGGAAAAGACAAACATTTGTTACGTTCTCATATACAAAGTAGAGGTAAAGTTATTATAATCGTCCACAAATTCGACCCCGAGATTTTGATAAATCTCGACGTTTTAGACATCCCTGAGTCCGATTTACTTTCTCGTAGGGAAAGTATTGCAATCGTCCAAAAATTCAATTTTGAGATTTTGATTAATCTCGAAGTTTTAGACCTCCCTGAGTCAGAAAATATTGTTGGAATTATGTATCTGTGTGTGTGTGTGTGTAAATAAACATGATAACTTGAGTTCGCTTTCACTTAGGTCAACCAAATTTTGTATACAAGTATTAAGTACAAAACGTAGATGTCTATCGAGTTTTGCGCTATTCCCAATAACCGGAAGTGGTACTTTATTTTTATCCATGCAGCTGCAAAGTCTGATTTATTCAACTTTACTTTTTTAATAGTTATTCAATATATTATTAATTTGATTGGATTTCTTGCTGATTGTTCTTTAATGCACATAATATATAAATATAATCCTTGATTTGCAGTTTACTCCACAAAAATCCATCCCCATATCTGAGTATACGAGAAAGTCTAGGGGAGACCACTCACAATTTTGTTATACTTACATTTTATTTAATAATTATTTGAATTTACTTCATTTACTGTGTTACAGAAGTAGTGAAACATGTCATATATCTTTCAATAAATAAACATTTCAAACACTAAATTTTGATTTTTTTAACTAATCATGGATTTAACTATTTAAGTGGTCCCCGAGAAAACAACTAAATGGAGGTTCTAGTATACTGTGTATATGTATATAGAATAGAGTATACTGTATATGGTTGGCAACACAAAATACATGTTTCATTGTAGTGTTACAAATCAAAATTAATAATTGCAATTACAATATCAAGACTAATATTCATCAATAATGAATTTTGTGATAATCACGCACTCCTAATCAGGAATTCCATCAATGTTCAGGCCCACCATAACACCACAAGGTTTCTAAATTAATAAAATAAAATAAAAAAAAGCTAATTTTAAGGAAAAGGATGGCCAAGCAGCAGGAAAGCAGCAAAACAGGGTTTGCCCTAAATGGCAAAACCAAAAGATTAACAAAATCAAGAAAATAAATCCAATAACAGTACCTTGGAAGAAAGCAAAGGCCAAAATTCAGAAAATCCACAATAAATAGTGAAAAGTCACAAAAACCAAAGTATCGATCAAAATCTCAACGCTTCATCACAAACTGAACCTTCTCCTTTCAAAAAGTTGGGGCCACCAGCTGTCATCAAGTGGCCCGGCCTCCTTAGCCTCTACCTTACGGAAGCAGGGCAGGTAACTAAAACATTCATGATTGACACAATACAAAATAATTTACATAATATTAAAAGAACACAATAAAACAATTACAAAAAAAAGACAAATCCAATAACAAATATTCAAAAGACAACAGAAAAACACTGACTAAGCCATAATAGTCCTATTGTGTCCCTGTGTAGGCTACAAGACTGCCTTTTAAGTGAGTAAAAGAATAAAGCAAGGGTCAAAACAGCCAAATAAGTTCTCATGGACACCTCTGCCAAATTGCTAAACCAAAGTCATAAGTCAAGAAAATGTCCACATGGCGTAATATGCAGGTGCATTCAGTAACTTGGGTAACTGCCTTGAAAGTGGGAGATTTTAATGTATTTGCTTCATCAAAGAGTCCGATTGTACATTTCTGTTTGACAATGAGTCGCATTAATAAATAACATTGATAATAGAATTCCATATTTGTGTTATTAGAGTATACAAAACTCATAGCTGTTTACAACATAACGCACTTGAAAATGAGCCCCAATCTTTTTCTGCCTTAAAATTCCAGTTCCTTAAATCACCTGTCATCCTACACAGTTCAGTGCCCAGGCTGATGAATTTAAGAAGAGGAATGGGTCTTGTAGGTGCTGCTCTTTAAGTAGTCACCATCTCCCTGTCTCTCATACACATACTGTACATGTGCAACCTCTCTGCACAGTGTCTCAGGGTGGCTCCGCCCCTTTGAAAGCATCAGTCTCACAGGCCCTTCTGACAGCACTTCTTGCACTCTCTCTTAGAGGACCTTCCGCTTCTGACATCTCTCTCTCTCTCACACACACAGGGTTTGGCCATTTCTGGCAGCATCTCTCTCACAGGCCTCACCCCTTCTGACAGCATCTCTCACTCTATTTGACTCTTTTTCTCTCTGTCAAATACAGGCTCCACCCCTCCTAACAACACCTGTCTCATTCCATCACACACAGTCTCCAGCCCTCCTAACAGCAAGCATCTCTCAGGCTCCTACCTGACAATAGCATCTGTCACACTCTGTCACACACAGGCTCCACCCCTACAGACAGCATCTTTCTCTCTCACACAAGCTCCACCCCTTCTGACTTCATATCTTTCGCTCTCTCTCTCACATACATGTTCAATCCCTTCTGACAGCATCACTCCCTTTTTCAATTTGCCCCTTCTGACAAAATTCAGACAAGCATAAACTACCCCTTCTGTCAGCATTTCTAACACACACACACACAACACACAGAGTCTCCGCCCTTTCTGACAGGATCTCACTCACACGGACAGGCTCCACCCCCTCTGACAGTGCCACTCTCCCCCAGTGCATGTGGTGCAACTACAGTTTTCAGGCCAACAGTGTCATTACTTCATTTGTTTTTAATTGTTACAGTTAGGTTACCACTAAGGGAGAAATCCTCCCAGAAAAGGGTGAATTGAAATGAAAATAGCAAAAAGAAGGTTAAGAACTTTAAACTTTGAAGAAAATACAACTATTTTTACATTTCTTATTAATTTAAATCAAACCCTACTGAGCTGTTGTAAATGCAGTGTAAAAAAAAGAAGAAAGATGAGCTAATTAAACAGTGAGATCAATCAGAGAGAAAATAAACTGAAGGGGACAAAAACCTGCAGCTACAGGGGTACTGGGACTTGAAAACACCACTCTAGGCACAACCTTGGATTTTGTGGATCTGGCCGCTTTCTCCAGAGGCTCTCATCACTTTTCCTGCTGGACCCAAGGCCGACCTGTCAGCCCCTGAGATGTGGCCTTTAAAGTGCCAAGCTGCAAGGCTTTGCAGATCTCCAGTGTCTGTGCTTTCCACTGTGCCATTGTGCTGTGTCACCAGCAGTAAGCCATGTGGTCAGTCTCATACACTCTCTTACACACACACACACACAAAGGCTCTGCATTTGCAGTATTCAGTCCCGCAACCACTAAGACTAAGAGTAGTGGGCACAGCAGCTCGCTAGACAACTAAATCTCACATCTCTCAATACTTGTCATTAAAGTCCACTTGGCAAGTTTTACTGAGGTGCTTGAAAAGGCATTGAAAGACCCTCAAGTCCACTGACTCAATCCCTCATACCGCCTACTACTGTCTGCTGGTCAAAATGGATGGCTCCCAGGGCACCTTTCACAGTGCAGTGCAGCGAGTAACTCTCTGAATTTGCCCACCTTTGGACAGTAAACCTCTCCTATTTCTGGGGTCTTATGAATGAGGCTCCTAATATGAATAAGGTTAATTGGATTAAAAAGGTATCCAGCCCTGAAGCTGTGCCCTTTCCTCACTCAGAACACTGCAACAGCACCCACTTTTGATTAGTGTTACTGAAACAGCATCCAGCCATTCAAAGGTGACCCTAAAACTGCAACCAGTCCTGATGTGTGTCGTTGAAAAAATTGTTCATCCCTGATTATTGACCTTAAAGCCACGTCAAGTCCTCATAAGTCCCCTTGATATTGTGGTACCACATTTTGTGTGTTAATGAACTATCTAGTCCTAAAATTGAGACCAATCCATATTAGTGTCACTGAACTTTTGTCCAGTCCTAATTTGTATCTTGGACATAATATCCAGTCCTGATGAGTGTCCTTGAAATTGGGTTGAATCTTCATAGAGTCCAGTAGATGCCACTGAACTTGCACTGTACTGTATTTACTTAGGTCACTTTAACAGTGATCGGTCCTGATTTGGGTCGTGGAGTTTGTGTCCAGTCCTAAATGGAGTCACTTCCAATACAACTCAGAGTCCTGCAGCACGTAAAAGTTCGTTGATGACACTGCTATCGTGGGCTGCATCAGGAGTGGGCAGGAGGAGGAGTATAGGAACCTAATCAAGGACTTTGTGAAATGGTGCGACTTAAACCACTGTCACGCATGCGCGAGTGGGAGACCGCGGACGGATCCGAAACCATTGCGCAGGACGTTTGC
>JANRMT010062857.1:35483261-35500658 GCA_026402145.1 Polypterus bichir lapradei
GGGCTAAAAACCCCAAACCTTTACGTTGTGTTCTGTTTATTTTTACACCACTTACACCTGAACACCAGCAAAACCAAGGAACTGGTGGTGGATTGTAGGAGACCCAGGCCCCTCATGGACCCCATGATCATCAGAGGTGACTGTGTGCAGAGGGTGCAGACCTATAAATACCTGGGAGTGCAGCTGGATGATAAACTGGACTGGACTGCCAATACTGATGCTCTGTGCAAGAGAGGACAGAGCCGACTATACTTCCTTAGAAGACTGCCATCCTTCGTCATCTGCAATAAGATGCTGCAGATGTTCTATCAGGCGGTTGTGGCGAGCGCCCTCTTCTACGTGGTGGTGTGCTGGGGAGTCAGCATAAAGAAGGACGCCGCCTCATGCCTGGACAAACTGGTGAGGAAGGCAGGCTCTATTGTAGGCACAGAGCTGGACAGTTTGACATCCATGGCAGAGCGACGGGCACTGAGCAGGTTCCTGTCAATCATGGAGAATCCACTGCATCCACTGAACAGGATCATCTCCAGACAGAGGAGCAGCTTCAGCGACAGACTGCTGTCACCGTCCTGCTCAATGACAGACTGAGGAGACCTCACACTATGCGACTCCAGTTCCCCCCGGGGGGGGGGGGCAAAACGTTAACATTATACAAAGTTATTGTCTATTATACCTGCATTGTTATCACTCTTTAATTTAATATTGTTTTTTATCAGTATGCTGCTGCTGGAGTATGTGAATTTCTCCTTGGGATTAATAAAGTATCTATCTATCTATCTAAAGCCAAATCATTCACTCTATGTGAATTGCAGTCAGCTTTGCTGTGGCCTCCACCAAATGTTTCTGTCTGAGATGTGAGGCTACCAGGGTTGTATACCTGTCACAAGCCTCCTTCTATATAAAACTAACCCAAATACCAAGTGTTGCTTGGGTTTACGTGTATAATGGGTTAAGGTAAGAAAGCAAATATTTGTGTTTTTTCTGTAAATGTTGCCCTTTTTGTCATTGCTGACTATCCAAGTCATCATTTCCACTACCTCTCTATCAATGTCTCTGCTCTCATTTGTTCTTTTTCCATCTCACTGGACCCCATGGTTGTAGTAAGTCCTTTGTTGGCTGACATCATAAATACTAGTTCTATGTATTACTTAATTTACTGTGGTTTCAAAAATAGATATCTAAACTCTGTAAAAGATAGCCCGGACACAGACAGACATGACACCAGATGTCCACAACACACACGGTTTATTTACAATATTTACAGAGCAAAATCCAGTTCTGCTAACTCACACACAGAACTCAGTCCTTTCCTTCAGCCGCCTCCTCTCCTCTCTCGCAAGCTCCATCCTCTTCCACCCGACTCCGGCTCCCTTTTATAATGCACCTGGATGTGCTCCAGGTGCTCCCGATGATCTCCCTACAGCACCTGCTGGTGTGGCGGAAGTGCTGCAGGGGCACCCGGAAACACACGGGTGTATCTGCTTTCTGGTTTGGCAGCACTTCCTAGTGTGGTGGAAGTGCTGTCCTCCAGGGCTTCAGGACCATCCAGGCGCCCCCTGGTGGTGGTCATTTGATTTGAGACAGCTCATTAATCAGAATACACATAAAGCAGGTCATACGTTAGACTTGGTAATTACCAAAGGACTAAAAGTTAATGTAAAGCAGGTCATTGATATTGGTCTATCAGACCATTTTCTTTTACAATTTAATTTAGAAATAATGATAGAAAACATTCATGAGAAGCATATTGTTAAAAAATGCCTCTTTGATTCATCAGCAGCCTTAAAACTTACAAACATTCTAAGCAATCAGTCCGTTTATAGTGCTAACTAATGTAAATAGTAAGGTGGAAAAATGTAATACTAAAGTAAGAGCTGCTGTTGACATAGTTGCACCTGAAAAGACAGTTAAATCTTCTAGCATTGTTATACCATGGAAGACACAAAGAGTGTCTGATTTAAAGAGCACATACCGGAGAGCTGTGCATAAATGGAGGAAAACTAAACTAGCTATCCACTATGAAAAATTAAAGGTTAAAATAACAGAATACAATAACACAGTCTGTCTTGAGAGGTTCTGGTATTTCTCTAAGATTATAAATAACAATGCTAGTAATCCCAGAATCTTATTCTCTATGATTGGTCGTCTGCTAAACCCAGGTAGCACAAAGGAATGCCTCCAAAATACCACCAGTGAAACCTGTGAGGGTATTGCTGTATTCTTCAATCAAAAAACTAATGATATTAGAAATAATATAGCATATCTCCCGAACACTACAGATCCTCCTGAGCCCCAGTACTCCGTTATAAACAAATTAAATTCTTTCACCAGGATAGATTTACATAAAATAATTTCTCAACTGAGACCTTCCACCTGTGTCCTTGACCCAATACCAACAAGTTTTTTCAAAGAAGTATCAGGCATACTAATCTATACTAATAAAAGGCAAAGACCTCACTGACTGACTCACTCACTCACTCACTAATCACTAATTCTCCAACTTCCCGTGTAGGTGGAAGGCTGAAATTTGGCAGGCTCATTCCTTACAGCTTACTTACAAAAGTTAATCAGGTTTCATTTCGAAATTCTACGCATAACGGTCATGACTGAATCCTACTTAAGTACATATATACAGCCATAGCCTGCAGCTCGGTCGCCGTGTGAGGCGGAGTTGCGTCCCTCATCGTCACGCCTCCCAAGTAATTGAGTGCCTGCCCATATAAGGCCGTCCGTCAGCAGCAATCCAATAGACACACTGCCGCTAAATATTCACAGGCAAATCAAAAAGTTAATACCGGGAATGCCTGTTAAACATCTTAGATTCACAAGTAGCGATTTGGGTGGTGAGATGTCTATCGAGGTGATCACTGTAATATTTATATGTCATTGAAATGTATTATTATCAGGCATGGTTTAGGCACCTATGTCATCAGGAAGGCACCAGACAAAGGGACCTCAAGGTTACTATTATGGAAGTTGATTTAGAGCACGGATACCGTGAATGTAAGAGCTGTAATAAATAAAGTTCCCCTGCATACTTTAAAAGAAAGTCTCGCCATCAATTTGTGAAAACAAGACATGGTGTCAGAATAGAGGACAGTCATGGATTTTGTTGGAGCTCCCTTGCCACGAATTGACTGGGATTGTCTTAACCTGCCAGGAGAATGGAAAAAGTTCCGACAGCACGTGGAGCTGATGTTTTCTGGCCCGCTAAAAGGCAAAGATGTGAGTGAGAAATGCAGCAACCTGCTCCTGTGGATTGGGGAAAAAGGAAGAGACATTTTTAACACATGGACTCTCACCCAGGAGGAAGCCAAGGTACTGAAAACTTATTATGACCGTTTTGAGGCGTTTGTCATGCCTAAGACGAATACGATATTCGCGAGATACAAGTTTAATGAGAAGACACAGGGTATAAACGAGACTTTTGATCACTTTGTAACGGAGTTAAAATTGCTGGTGAAGGACTGTGCTTATGCAAATGAAGATGAGATGGTCAGGGATAGAATAGTGTTTGGCACAAACTCAGCGAAAGTGCGACAGAAACTTTCAAGTGCCGGGTCTGAGCTAACATTAAATAAAGCCGTGGACATCGCAACATCGCACGAGAGAGCACAAGCACAGCTGAGAACCTTCGATGCATGTACTCCGAGCGGCTCATGTGAACTGACTTTGCAGGACTGGGAAAGGTGAACCCGTGCATGCAGTGTGTAATGTCTCAGATAAACAGGAGGACAAGCTGTTTATTGATGCAGTAGGACAGGAACAACCCTCTGACGCTGAACAAGCCTTTGTAGACATATCAATAGGAAAGCAAGGTGTAAAGCTTAAGTTTAAATTAAGTTCATAGACACGCTGCCGCTAAATATTCGCAGGCAAATTCACAATTTAATACTGGGAATGCATGTTAAACATCTTAGATTCACGAGTACCGATTTGGGTAGTGATCACTTCGATGAATGAAACCTGTTATCTTTACAACGGTTGACAAACACGGAATGTAACTTGAACACAACACGTCCTACAAATACGAACGTGATTGAAAGAAATAATGATAATCAAATCCTTGATGACAGCAACACTCATAACAGTCACAAAACAATTACATTGACAATCATGTTACGTTATTTTTAAAATGTTTCCTTTTCTTTTTCAGAACTTCTTTAACATGCTACTTTTCTGCTGCGAAGCGCGGGTATTTTGCTAGTTGATAATATTCTTGACATTGTAAACTCATCATTAGATACGGGGGTCTTCCCAGACTGTCTTAAGACTGCTGTAGTTAAACCCCTACTCAAGAAAAATAATCTTGACCCCTCTGCTTTTGAAAATTTTAGACCCATTTCTAACCTGCCTTTCTTAAGTAAAACTTTAGAGAAGGCAGTCATTATGCAGTTAAATAACTATCTCAATAAACATGCTATTCTTGATAAATTTCAGTCATGTTTTAGAACAAATCACAGCACAGAAACTGCACTCGTTAAAGTAGCAAATAACTTGCGGGTAAATGCAGACAGAGGCCGTTTATCTGTTCTCATCCTCTAAGGGGTAAGTGCCGCATCTGACACCATTGATCACAACATTCTTAGAAATCACCTTAGTCAATGGGTGGGCCTCTCTGGAAGTGTCTTAAATTGGTTTGAATTCTACCTGGCAGGGAGAAAATTCTTTGTTAGTTGTGGTAATTCCAACTCAAAGACCCCTGATATCCTATATGGTGTTCCACAAGGCTCTATCCTGGGTCCGCTGCTCTTCTCAATCTGCATGTTTCCGTTACGTCAGATTATCTCGAGGCACAACGTGAGTTACCACAGCTATGCCGATGACACACAGCTGTATTTATCAATAGCACCTGATGACCCAGACACTGTTAATTCACTAACACAATGTCTTACTTGTGTTTCTAAATGGATGAAAAGTAATTTTCTCAAGCTACATAAAGAGAAAACAGAATTTTTAGTGATTGACAATAATGGAGACAATGAGATTATTAGAAATAAACTTGATGCATTAGGATTAAAAGTCAAGATGGAGGTAAAGAACTTAGGGGTAACTGTTGACTGTAACCTGAATTTTAAATCGCATATTAATCAGACCACTAGGACAGTATTTTTTCACTTAAGAAACATAGAAAACGTTAGACCTCTTATATTATTGAAAGATGTTGGGAAATTAGTTCACGCTTTTGTTTTCAGTCGTCTAGATTACTGTAACGCACTCCTCTCAGGACCACCCAAAAAAGACATAAATCGTTTGCAACGAGTGCAGAATGCAGCTGCTAGAATCCTAACCAGGAAAAGAAAATCCGAGCACATTTCTCCAGTTCTGATGTCACTACACTGGTTACCTGTGTCATTCAGAATTGATTTTAAAATACTGCTTATGGTTTACAAAGCCTTAAATAATCTGTTCCATCTTATATATCGGAATGTCTGACACCTTATATTCCAAATCGTAACCTCAGGTTCTCAAATGAGTGTCTGCTCAGAATTCCAAGAGCTAAACTTAAAAGAAGTGGTGAGGTGGCCTTCTGCTGTTATGCACCTAAAATCTGGAATAGCCTGCCAATAGGAATTCGCCAGGCTGATACGGTGGAGCACTTTAAAAAACTGCTGAAAACATATTACTTTAACATGGCTTTCTGATAACTTCATTTTAATTTAATCCTGATACTCTGTATATTCAATTCATTATAATAACTATTCATGGTGGCTCTAAAATCCGTACTGACCCCTACTCTCTCTTCTGTTTCTTTTCCCGGTTTTTCTGTGGTGGCGACCTGCGCCATCACCACCTAATCAAAGCACCGTGATGTTCCTACATTGATGGATTAAAATCCAGAGGTCGACATGACCATCATCATCAAGTCCTTCCAAGAGAACCCTAAATACAAAGAGGACTGTTTCATTTATGTTAGGTAGAATGCCCAGAGGGGACTGGGCGGTCCCGTGGCCTGGAACCCCTGCAGATTTTATTTTTTCTCTCCGGCCATCTGGAGTTTTTTTTTTGTTTTTTCTCTCCTCCCTGGCCATCGGACCTTACTCTTATTCTATGTTAATCAGTGTTGTCTTATTCTAATTCTTACTTTGTCTTTTATTTCTCTTTTTCTTCATCATGTAAAGCACTTTGAGCTACATTACTTGTATGAAAATGTGCTATATAAATAAGTGTTGTTGTTGTTGTCATGGGTCCCGACAGGGTTGAGCTCCCCGGCTCCTTCTATGTGGCCCTGATGGAATCCGGGGGGCTGCCCTCTTATGCTCAGGGAAAAACAGTGCCCCTCTCATGGTCCGACCTTCTTCCAGGCATCCCGGTGGGGCAAGATCCCAGGTTGTCTGCCACAACTCATACCAATAAATTGGATGGCATGTTAAATAACTAAACTCATGAGATGGGTTGTGGCAAGGCTCAGGAAAGGGAGTGCCTTTGGGGCTCACAGACATCACTGTAGGTCTCAGTATTATTACAGTGGTGGTATTCGATAATGTTATAAAGATGAGTGAAAGAGGATTCATTCAAAAGCTGATCAAAAGTTTCTACAAATCAAGGTCATATTAGCATTGAACCCAAAAATTATGAGTGCCTCATCATAAAAAAATTCCTACCATCAAGAAACTGCAAAAGTTACAAAGGCGGTCTTCAGTCGTTCTCTTTTTAGCATATTCTGAGCAGCAACTGACACATTCGTTATTCTCTTTCATCATGGCTTGTCTTTAATCATAATTAGTACCAATAGTCAGGTTTAAGATGGAATTGGCTTTTTAAAAAATGTAAGGCTTTGCTTTTAAATTTATATTTAAAAAAAGCATCAGTTCCATTCAGAGCTGTTGTCACGTGTACACAATGAAAGGAAATTCCTATCTGCATGTCTGACCAACACTGAGCCAGAGCCTCGTTTAAAAAGCTTGCATACGCGCAAAAATAGGCTTGTGATGTGTGTATGCAACTTCCCACACAAATGTTGGGATAAAAAAAAAAAAATTGGTGCAAAAGTGCGAGTATATTTAGGGCAACACTGACCTATGAGTATACAACATTTTAGAGAAACTGAGAAATTATTACACCCTTGATCAAGTAAGGAAATGCAGCCAAAACAGCAAAATGACTATTCACACGCACATGAAATCAAATAACCAAGCCATTATGTGTGTTGACTTCAAAAACAATGAATATGATACACTGACTGTATTTTAACTCCCTTTTAAACAGGGCCAATGCTATGTACTGAAGAACTTTTTGTGCCAGTTTATATCGGTTATCTGTCGTCTCTTCTCAGTGAACAGACTGTCAAGTCAGGAATATCTCAGCCATCCTTTACTCCATCATGCCTGCTGTGCTAAAAGCCATTAACCCACCAGCGAGTCGCAACATTCAGTTTTTGTATGGTATGGGTGCACATACATAAAAACATAACATGTTTTTGTCAATATAAGTAAATCTGCAGCAGTGTCCGGTTCTCCTAATGTACTCTGAGCACATTACTGCACTCATATTGCAATAAGGGAACCAAGCAAGAATGAAGCCAGTTTTGTTAACTCTAAGTTGTTATATTCCATTAATGCACAAGTCATCCGTGATGCCATGAGGTGGCTGACAAACATTGTTTCCCCGTGGCCTGTGTCAGCCCGTGATTCATTCATTTTGAGGCAAAGTAGCTTTGACAGATGTGATGACGGTGCCGTAAACGTGGTGGCTGGCTTGTTGGTAAAGTAACTGACTGAATCCACATTTTTTCATATGGCCAATAATATGCGAACAGCAGCCAAGTCATTACATGTGCCAAGTGGTGGCGGCTACCCGCTAAAAAGCCTGGCGCCATGCGTCTTTCCCTGACCCCCCAGGATGCAGAGGTGAAGCGCTTTAATACCGCGCATTATCTTGCGCTCTCAGTTGCGAAGGGTCTCGACACGTCACGAGCGTGGCAGCTCTACCAGCCAATGACGTTCTACGGTACCAAAATTGCATATGTATGAGATCGATTAGCATACTCCATATACGGATGTTGCAGAGTGGAGTTCGACGCGAGTTTATTTAGAAAGTGATTGTGATTTATAAAAGGTAAATTGCGCAGGCCCCTTTTTTGGCATATGTATATTTTCACACACGACTTCACGTTATGTTTTATACATGAGGTCTTAGGTCAGCAATTGTCCAGCAACCTGAATCTCACTACTTTAGTTAAACAAAATATTCTTGTATCCATTTTCTAAACTCCCTTGTAACATAAAAAATGTCATCCAGCAATAACCACCGAGTTTCTAATTTGACCCTAAACTTCATTTCAAGGGCGATTTCCCAACCACGAATCTCACTGAACAGGAAATTTTTGAGTTCTAAACGTTTTTTTTTTCAGTAGTTGAAAAAAATGGAACATCACCTCTTAAAGGTTTGGGAATACCGTACATCCTTACAGACCGGTATATTTCTCAGAAAAAAAATTAAAATAAACGGGTAAAAACTGTCCTTTGGAAATTCAACATGGCTAAATACATCCCACAATGAGACAAAAGAGGCACACGTATACAAAAGCTGACTCTCCAGCAGACACTAAAATTGCTATCGAAATTAACTGAGTAGACAACGCGGTACCTGCAGCGTAATGTTGCGTTTTCGGAGCTCCGACGTTTCACTTTCCCCGTTCACCTGAATTTCCAGTCGGACTTTCCGGCGAAACGCGAGATCGCCATTGGTTTGTTTGTTGGTCTGCAAAAATAAATAAATAAATAAAACTTTTTATGTAGAAATAAACAGCAATGTAAAAGTATATCTTTGCTCGAAATGCAATTCAACCACAAGAACGTACTTTCTGGCTGGCCAGCCTCTATATTTTATTTTATACAGGTAACTAAGGTACAAACTCAGCGTTACACCACAACTCGGAGATGCTGTCCGGCTTGGAGCGCCGTGTTCATAGTTGTTTTTCTGACCCGAAAGTCTTATTTACCTACTGTCCGACTGTACAAGTACAGAGAACTCATTAGACGAGGTGGGAGCTATTTTCAGCGCGCCGAAAACGAAATCCTCCCAACAGCCCTAAGTGCGCTCCTGCTGCCTCATGGGAATCGTAGTCCGATACGCCCGCTATGGACCAACGACAAGGCACCTGCAACATCCTTCTATATAAAAGCGGTCGGGATTGTCCTTTCGTCCCGTGAGTGCTACGCAGGCGCGGAGTTTCACACACGCCCCGTCCATTTTGCAATGCACGATGGGATTTGTAGTTTCGTTTTTCCAGGTAAAAGATGATTTTCTACTCCAGACTGTGCGATATCTTCTTCTTCTTTCTTACTATATAAAAGCGGTCGGGATTGACCTTCCGTCCCGTGAGTGGAAAGCGTAACGGTATTCCGCTTATCACAGACTTACTACTTGCAGCTTGTGGTACGAAGCGACATGATGTGAGCAGAGTTCTGGTGCTCCCATCGTCCCCTTGCTTTTGTGCGCGATGCGCTGGAAAAATAGACAAAATTATGTCTCTGGAAATAATTAATGTTGATGGAGTACAAATGCCTCACCGCGTAGTAAATATCAGGGGGGTTCAAAAGGGCGACCTCAATATAGAAAAAAAGTTTAAATTTCATCACAAAAATAACAGAAACTACGAGTATTAAAGTAATACCGCTCAAATGCAATATAACCAAATTAATGAGTCTGTATAAAATATCAAATTGATCTACATATTGAATTGCCTTAAGAAGTGGTCAACTTAAAAGTTGGTCGCCTTAAAAGGCGGGTCAGCCTAGTTTCGTAAAAAAATTGGTTCAGACTTTTTTTTTTTGCTTTATTGGCAAATCGGCAAATAGATGACGATTTTATTTATATTAAATATAAGACACATAAGACTCACAATAGCCTCAAACCCACACCCCAATTCAGGGTTTCATATTGGCATTAAAAGGGTGCAAGGCAAAAAACAACCCTGGATGGGAGGCCAGTCCATCACAGTGCTCATTGTATACTACACTACTATATCCTCAAACCTACAACCCAATTTATAGTTTCATATTGGCAACAGATGGTGCAAGGCAAGGACCCATCCTGGATAGGACACCAGTCATAATTTTATATGACATAACACCACAGTCTCACAAATTTCTCAAAAACTGAGGGCAATCCATACTAGCAGCAGAGGGCAGATGGCAAGAACCAAGATGGGACACCTCATTCACATGGGGACAAATTTAGAACACTTAAAACCAATTCATGTGTGTTTGAGAGTTTGGGGGAAAACCCCACACGAGGATGGGGAGAACACACAAACTAGACATAAAAAATAACCAAGGACCCCACTCGGCCACACTTCATGTTATATAGTCCCTTATAATGTATACATCTACATGAGTAGGACAGGGACCAGAGTATGAGGAGAAAGCCACACACAAGCATTATGAGAACATGCAGACTACACACAGACAAACCCAGAACACCTTCCAGCTACGCTTCATATAATATAGTGCCTTTCAATCAATGCATCTATTTGAGAAGGACAGGGGGCAGAATATCGGGAGAAAACCTCATGCAGGTATGTTGAGAACATGCAAACTAGACTTAAAAATAACCCAGGACACCATACTATCACTAGGTTATAGAGTGCCTTTCAATATATGCATCTATTTGTATAGGACAGGGGGTCAGAATATCAGATGAAAACCTCACCCAAGCATGGACTGAACATGTAGACTGTACATAGACAAGAGTCCAGGACACCTGTCTGACACATTTTATGCTATATAGTGCCTTTCAATGAATATATCTATTTAAAGAGGACAGGGTTAGAGTATCAAGAGAAAACCCTATACAGGCAGGGGGAGAACATATAGACTACAGATAGACAATAACCTGGGACACCACCTTGCCACACATCACGTTATATAGTGCCTTTCAATTAATGCATCAAAGAATTTCAGTAGTACCGGGGGTCTCAAGCAGTTGGCCACCACACAAGTGACCACCATGACCAAGCTGGGAAGGAACAAGCACTTAAAAGTCAGAGCAGCTCACTTGGATATTTACTGGAAACAGCCATGCCACTCCACTTCAGTCCACACTAAAAAAAATAACAGTTCACGTGATCGGAGCAGCAGGTAAGAGGCAGGATGACGATGCTAGTCCTTCACAGGGTGCCACTCAAATGTCACTAGTGCTACCTGCTTAGAGATGAGTGGGAAGGTCAAAGTGAAATGCAATATAACATGGAGGATAGTCATCAATCCTGATGCATGCTGTTGGGGATTCAGGGTGGGTGAAGGACCATAATGCCAGCTGACTCGTTAGACCAAAATGCCAATGCCACTCACTTCCTGGTCTCACATAGTCACCTGGGAAATTAAGCAAAAGCCAAGCCAGGCAAAAAAATCCTTAAGATTAATCACCATGAATGTGGCACAAAACTTCTATTAATAGGAGGTTGAATCAGGGTGACAACAAAATTTATCGGCCTTTATTTTAACACTAAAAGATTAAATTAATTTGAACGTAAGACAGCATTTAGCAAAAAAAAAAAAAAATGAGAGCACTTTAAGATCGGGCGTATCACAGTGGGCAGAGTCAAGCACACCAAAAATTAACCCCCTCGAATGGTTCAGAACTCCACTCACCGGCCACTTTATTAGGCATGCCTGTTCTACTGCTTTCTTAATGCCAATCTCTAATCAGCCAATCACATGGCAATAACTCAGTGCATTTCAGCCTGTAGACCTTGTCAAGACCACCTGCTGAAGGCCAAACTGAGCATCAGAATGGTGAAGAAAGGGGACTGAAATGACTTTGAACGTGGCATGGCTCTTGGTGCCAGACAGGCTGGTCTGAGTATTTCAAAAACTGTGGATCTACTGGGATTTTCAAGCACAACCATCTCTAGAGTTTACAGAGGAGGGTCTGAAAAAGGGAAAATATCCAGTGAGTGCCAGTACTCTGGGCCTTGCTGATGCCAGAGGTCAAAGGTGAATGGCCAGACTGGTCTGAGCTGATAGAAAGGCAACAGGAACTCAAATAAGCACTCGTTATAACCAAGGTGTGCAGAAGAGCAGCTCTGAACACACAACATGTCAAACCTTGAAGCTGGTGGGCTACAGCAGCAGGAGACCACAGCGGGTGACACTCCTGTCAGCTAAGAACAGGTGACTGAGGCTACAATTCAACATTAGACAACAAAAGATTGGAAAAATGTCTCCTGGTCTGATGAGTCTCAATTTCTGCTGTGACATTCAGATTGTGGGGTCAACAACATGAAAGCAGGGACCTATCCTGCCTTGTATCAACAGTTCAGGCTGGTGGTATTGGTGTAATAGTGACTGGGATATTTTCTTGGCACACTTCATTTAAATGCCACAGCCTACCTAAGTATTGTCGCTGACCATGTCCATCCCATTATGACCGCAGTGTCCCCATCTTCTGAGGTCACTGGACTCAAATGGCCTCCACAGTCACCAGATCTCAACCCAACAGATCACCTTTGAGATGTGCTGGAACACGAGATTCACATCTTGTCAATATGGATTGAAATCCCTGAGGAATGTCTCCAGCACCTTTTTGAATCGATGCCACGAAGAATTATGCCAGTTCTGAAGGCAAAAGGGGGTCCAACCATGTACTAGCAAGGTGTACCTAATAATGTGGCCAGAGAGTGTATAGGACTTGAATGAGAATTATAACACGTCTATCCAAAAACTATTTTTAGGTTATAAAAGGTGATCTTAATTCAAGGTGTCTTTAGCAGGGCAAAATAGCAGAGCGTAATGGAAAGGTGACCTGTCCCAGGTTGCTTCTTGCGTTACACTTGATCCTGACCCTCATTTTCTTTAACCAAATCCAACACCCCCCCAAGTGTCTCTGAACTGAACAAAGTAGGTTTAAGTCTGTTACACTCTATAAAGGTGATTGACATTGCATCATCAGGGGGCAAAGTCTGAGATATCTGAAAGACCCTTGCCCTCTCTGGTGTAAGACCAATTCCTTTAGCAAAAAAAAAAAATCTGAAATAAACTCGGTATATAGCGCCTTGCATGATTAATATTAGACATATCCATTTTTACATAATCCATCCATTCTTACATTTAGACTGATGATGGATTTGAGCTGGGGCATTGCCATTGAGTGTAACACGGACCATTACCCTGCATTAAGCCTCATGCTGTCCGGGGATGGCTTAGGCTCCCCTGTGTCCTGTGTGACAGTTTAGGGCTTTGTCGCCCCCTTGAACCCTCAGACTATACATCAGACACCAGGTAAAAGTCTAAAAGTTGAATTTATTATAATAATAAAGTGCACAAAGCACCCTCATCTCTACAATACTCATAAACAAATTTACAATACTACAATAAACCAATCCTCCACTCCCAGACGCCTTGCCATCCTTCCACCCAGCTCAGCTTGTTTGTCTGGGATTTTCCAGAGTCCTTTATAGTCCGTGACCCAGAAATGCTTCTGAACCCTTAGTCCATGTGACTTCTTAGCACTTCTGGGTCAGATCAAAACTCTTCTTTTTCATCCCGGAAGCACGTCATTCCTTCTGTCCATGTGACTGGGACGTACTTCCAGGGTGTAGGGAGAATAGATGTCCTTGTGTCTCCCTGCAGCGACTCTTGGCGGTCGCCATGGTAGCCAGCAGGGTTGTGCATAAAAACTTCGTTGTCCATAATTCCCTGCTGGCATTCGGAGCACCTCTATGCTGCAAGGAGGGCTCCATCTAGCGGCCTGGGGGTATTGGCCGGGATGAATGACCAGCCATATCTCACACCTGGAATTTGATTAAGGTGGCTTTAGACGGTTACGCCATGCAGAGTAATAAAGAGAAAGGCTGGGGTGGCAGGGCATCAATAGATGGCATATCATCAGCTGTCTGAAATGCCCTTCCATTGTCTGATTTAAGCCATTTGTCCTTCTACAATAATTCCTGAAAGAAGCCTGGTATATAGCGCCTTGCATGAGTAACACTGCACATATCCATTTTCAATAACATGTCCATTCAGACTGAAGATGAATTTTAGCTCGGGCAATGCCAAAGTGTAAGAGTAATGGACAGGCGACCCATCCAGGGCTCATTTCTAATATTGAGCCTGACACTGACCAGGATAGGATTAGGCCCCCTGTGTCCCCAAAAATGATTAAGAGTGAAAAGAGTGAGCCTGGGGTGGCAGAGCATTTACAGTTGGCTTGCCATTAGGGGGCAGAGACTGAGATGTTTGAAATACCCTTGCCCTGTCTGGCCTTGGACACTGTCCTTGAGCAATCATTTCTCAAACAAGCTGGTTATATAGTGCCTTGCACAATTACTACTGTGGTCGGGCCTCCTCATGTGCACAGTGACACTCTCAAAGTTTTTTTTGGGCCTAAATGTCCCCCTAGTAAATGAGCTTGAGCCAGGTCACATACCTTCTGACGAAATGGCCGGTGGACAAGAAGCTGGCTGTTTATCCCCTGTTGGTCCTCTGTCACCTGATACAACAGATCATTCTGGATGATGAAGTGAGGCAAGGTAGGCATGGAATCATTGGTGGGGTGCCCATTGAAAGCTGCCACTGCCCTGGCCTAATTAATAGTAATTCTACACCAGACCAGGGGGTGGCGATGTGCACTAATTGTCTTTCTCGGGAAATCCCGCACGGTTCCAGTGCCTCTGATGACGTCACTTCCAGGTCCGGCCCTATTGATGACATCACGTCCACCCCCAAAGACCTCACTTCCATTTCTAGACTTAGTGACATCACTTCCTACACTAGCCTTTAAAGCCGCCATCTTGCCTCCACATCATTAGTACTGTTTTGGACTCAGTCTTGTGAATATCTCACAGTTATTTCAATTACTTTTTGAAGCTAAGGAACATTTTTATGGGTGGCTGCCCCAAATCTTTATGATGTTTTTGTGTCGTTCTTGTGACAGGGGCCAATATGCGACTCCATTCGTGGCTGTGCACTCGACGATTAACAAGTAAGCCTCGACATCCTCTCCTGGCTTCACAGAGATGAACAACTGCTCTGGCCCTTGTCCTCTCACACATGACACATTCCATCTGCAGATCCACAGTATAACTCCGCTTCCCTCATTTCATTTTGCTGTGCTTGTAGCTATGCAAGTTGGTCCACCAGCTGCTGCACGATCTCCACTAGCCCTAACAGCTCGCCCATTACTTGGGCTCGATAATCCTGCCGACTACGCCACTTGTGGAACAGATGTCTCAAACACAAAGAATTTTTGGGATGCCAAGCAGGTTGTCCCCTTTATTTATCGTCACACAAATGAAAAGGATTTTATAACAGGAAAACAAAAAATGTACATCTTCACACTACTCCCCACTTTGGAGCTTTGCATAAACTCAAAAAGGAAATGGATCACTTCTCAGAGTGTCGTCTTGTGGCTTGTTCTGGCCTGGTAAGACGCGGCTTCCAGAGATGCCCGGCTTTTATGGCAGCTGGACTGGATGCAGCAGGGTTAGTTGCCCTAACTGGGCTGCTTCTCCATACTGTGAGAGAAGAAGAAAGAGAAGATAAAATTAGTGGCAGCTCCCCCTATCATCTTGGTGGGTTATTACATACGTGTACTGCTGTACTGCGCCTACCTCTGCATACCTCCGACACACATCCATGACACTATATATCCATCTCTGTATCATCTACTTGAATTCAAGAATGGCACAGAGGGTGCCTAGGTTGGCCTAGTGCCCTAGTTGAGGACTAATACCAGATGCATCAATGGAGTGTCAATCATGCCTAACATGCCCGTCCTCTATCTGGTTTTTAATTCCTTTACTGACCTTCATCAACTGCTGCTGACCCCTATTTGGTATATAGCACCTTGCATGAAAAAAACAATTAAAGAAAGAAATGAATCCAAAATTAATTTGGATTTTGGCATAGAGAAAGAAAAAGAAGGAGCCATGAGTGGCATCTCATGGGTATCATTAGAAGGGAGAGACACGCACACGTGGCTAAAGTGCCCTCTGCCTAGCTGACTTATGACTCCTAACCCAGGCTATGGGTATATAGTGCCTTGCATAGTCATGACTATACAAATCTATTCAATCCATTTTCTGGTTTGGATAATTAATAGTTGAAGCCTTTCCTGACAGCAGTGGGCACGAAGCCCACTTCATTAGCTGTGGCCAGAGAAAGTCAGTCACAACTCATCTCGAATGCCCATCTTTGAACTGTGGAAGAAGCTCCAGTAGAGGGCACTCCGGCAGATTCTGCTTGGTTCCCTTTATTGGCCTCTACAGCACACGTACTGCCATTACTATTCCATTTTAGGAGACCTGCACTGTAGGTGCCCCTATAGTTGAAGACCCCCAAATATCCCCTTCATGTTCTCTCAACCATGCCACCTCCTGAATGATGCCTCCAAAGTACTCAAAGTCTAATTGCAGCCCCCAGCTCTGATTTACTCTCCCCTTTTGATGCGTCTCGCATCTGCAGCCCAGCCAATGGCTCTCTGAAGAGGCGTATGTTATGATTCACTGTCAGCGAGATCAATCCTGCTCAATTTTAAAGTTCAGATTTTTTATTTCATGACTTCCAGGGGAATCCCGTGTGCAGAGGATGGCATTCATTGTCTGCTCCATCTGGCCTTTTATTGATTGGCCTAATCTGCCTGCCAGCAGAGTTAGTGGATGTGCGGCCCCTGAAACCTAGGAAAAAAAAAATAAAAAAAAAAAAGCGGGTGAGAGGAAACCCCTACATGTACTGTATATCACATACTGCAAGAGAGCGCCTCCTACAGGGAGCTAAGATATACGGCAAAGTGTACAGAATGAGTGGAATTAAGAAAAAGGGATGATTACAGGGAAATAAAGGACAAAAAAGAATCAAGAACAGAATGCATCCTGCTGCCCCACCGCACTGGACAACCTCAGAAGTATTAGAAAGGTGGGGTGGCTAACCAGCATGGCTACACTAGATAACACAGCCAGTTGCTGACCACCACTTTACAAAAGATTGGAGAGACACTGTATTATCTGTGACACACTGCGGCGGACCCTAATTAGTCTTACTTGGTATCATAAACAACACTGAAGGCTATACAGCGGTTATGAGTGTCTGGCTGCTGGTTAGCTGAACCTCTGCCCACACCTCGTGTTTGTGTGGCATCAGTGATCTGACCTTTAAAACCAGGGGGGCTCAGTCATTGAAGTCGAGAGGAAGTGCAGCTCCCCATGACATAGATAGATAGATAGATAGATAGATAGATAGATAGATAGATAGATAGATAGATAGATAGATAGATAGATAGATAGATAATTGGAAGGTACTATAAAATAGATACTGTGGTGGGCTGGCAACCTGCCCAGGGTTTGGCTGGGATTGGCTCCAGCAGACCCCCATGACCCTGTGGTTGGGATATAGCGGGTTGGATAAAGGATAGATAGATAGATAGATAGATAGATAGATAGATAGATAGATAGAT